>CM053503.1:166172732-166201869 GCA_028627145.1 Eidolon dupreanum | reverse complement strand
GCCCGCAGCTACTGCTAGGAGGACCCTGGCTCCCTGCTCCCTGCTCTCTGGCCAGAGCCGCCCCCGGAGAGGCGGGGAGAGTGGGGGAGGGGGCAGGCGTCGTTTCCAGCTCTCGGAGGCTGGGGATGGGACCCGGTCTGCCGTTTCCCAGAAAACGATGGAAAACCGCTGTCTCAGTTGGCGCTGAGTCGCATCACGGGTTGTGTGGTTCTGGCGTGGGGCCGGCTCTGAGCTGTGGGAACACGTCCTGGCTCTCGGGGAGTGGGCGAGGCCCCGTAGGGGCCTGGGGAAGCTCTCCTTGTTTGTTCTCACCCAGCGGCTGCCTCCTGAGAGGGTGCCCGAGGCCTGGGCCGCTGGGGGCCCTCTGCCCTACACTTGGGGTTTGCTCCATCCAGCCTGTCCCGTGCCTGGGCCCACCCAGTGGGGCACTGTTGGCCCCACAATGCAGTGAGGGCACTGGGAGACTTGGTAACCTCAGGGCTCCCTGCGGAGAACGAGGCCCCCTCTCTTACCCTGGCCTCACGGGCATCCGAGCCAGCCAGGCGCTGGGCAGGAACCAGCCAGACCAGGTGCCCGGGGACCCTTGACAGAGTGTGATCAGACTTAAGGGGAGCAGCAAGGTAGGGAGACATGGACAGCAGGGCAGGGTGACTTGCTCCAGAAACCACTGCCCCTAAGGCCTAAGGGGTCCCCAGGGCCCCGCAAGTTGGGGGAGGTGGCTGCCTTGGCCCTCTGGTGAAGCCCAGTCTCTGTGCCCTGGCCCAGCCAATAGTCACCTGCTGCCGCTGTGTGCCGAGTGACAGCCGCACGGTGACGGCCACACGGTGCTGCTAACGGCGGCTCCCACCGTGCGGGCCTGTGCTGAGCATCACCTACGTGGTCTTGGTCCCCGGCCCTCCTGCGGGGCCGGCACTGCCGGTCACGTCCGTGTGCGTCGCTGAGGGGACAGGCTCAGGGAGGTTGCAGTTCACTTACGTGACTTTCCAAAGGTCGCTGGACAGGGCAGGCGGGGCTGGGCTTCCCACTCAGGTCTGCCTGAGAGCCGAGCTGGCCCCTGTGCCTCCCCGCTGCCCCGGCCCCTGGCGATGGTAGAGCCAGGCCTTCGGTGCGAGACACCCTGGGCTCCTCGGGCACCAGCACATGTCCCCTCCCACAGAGACCCTCCCTCCGGCCCCCGGCTCGGACCCGGCCCAGGCCTCAGCTCCTGGCCATGGCGTGCACCCTGTGTCCAACCCCTCCCTGCAGCCCAGCGCCTTCGCTCTCCGCCCAGTGGGCTTCTGACAGCACAGTTCTTGGCTGTCAGCTTCCATGGATCCCTCGGGCCCCCGTGACCCCCAACTCGATGGCCTGGCTCCCCCGGCTCGGTGAGCTGAGCCCACCCCGCCTCCTCGGGGCAGGACAGCCTCTGCTCCCCTCAGGCTCCCTCTGAGTGCGGCAGAGTGTCACCCCGGGAGCTCGCATTCCGTGCAGCCGTCACCGTTTTGACCCTGACCCTGCTGGTGGCTCCTCCTGCACAGAGGCCAGCAGGGTCCCTGGCACCCTTCAGGGAGGATGCTGCGGGTGCTGGGGACCCTGCTGGCCTCTGTCTGTCCAGCTGCTGCACCGGGCTCTTGGGAGAGCTTCCTGCCGCAGCTCTGGTCCTTTTGTGACAGGCCCCCCAGGCCAGCCCAGCCCTGACTCCGGGCGCAGCTAGCTCTGTCCCCTGCCCTCTGATGCCCTCTACTGGCCACAGGGGTTACTGCGGCTGACCCTGTCAGCGGTGGATCCAGGGGAACCCGCCCCTTCCCAGGATTATGGCACCCAGAAGAACAGCCACCCACAGACCTGTATCTGCTAAGGACTACAGCCGCTGGTCTCTCTAGAGATTTCCATCATTGTCTCAGCTGCACTGAGTCAAGGAGACATCACTAGTATGACCCCTCTCCCTCCCCGCCCCCTCCCTGCACGCTCTGCTCTCCACCTAGTCCTTTCTGCGTACTGCTGTCAGTCTGCTCACACTGCAGACGGGCGGCTTAGACCACGAGACGCACTTTCTGAGCTTCCGAGGCCAGAGGGCAAGATCAAGGTCCCCACCGCTGCAGTTTCTGGGGAGGACTTTCTTCCCGCCCTGCAGATGGCCGCCCTCCCGCTGTGCCCTCACGGGGCTTTTCCTCAGCGCGTCTGTGTGGAGACAGATCACTGGTCTCCCGTCCTCGTCTCATAGGGACGCCAGGGCCATCGGTCAGGGCCACAGCTGATGGCCTCATTAACCTTCGTCTGTCTCCTTCTAAGCTCTGTCTCCAGATGAGGTCCCTCTGGGGGTTCGGGTTCAATGTGAAATTCAGGGGACACATTCAGTCCCCAGCAGTACTCATTTTTATAATATAAGAGTAAAACATGGCATTCAAAGAATTGTCCCCTCCCCAGCCCTCCGGATGAAGACGCTAACGCCGTTGGCGAGACGGGAAGTTTCGCCAGCTGTGGGTGACCGGCCAGGGGCGGCTGTGAAGGCGGAGCCAGCACCTAACCTAGGCCACGGGCAGCCGGCCCAGCGTTGGCTCTCGCCCCCCGCTCGGTTAGCGTCCCCCGGAAGCAGACCCTAAGCAGGTAATTCGTTTTGGGAAGCACCTGTGCAGGATAGGGGGTTTAGCCAGGAAATTGAGGTGAAAAAGTGTGTTATCAAGCCAGTCATCACCATGGGCATCCGGAGCCCCTCTTGGTGGGAGGCTGGGAGGTGAGGGCGAGCATGGCTCAGCGGTGTTCCAGCCTCAGGTGAGGAAGCGGGGGCCCCCTTTCCTTGCCTCCCCCCACCCCCCAGCTCCCTGTCTGTCCTTGAGGACGCTCCTACTGGCTGGGAAGATGCCTCAGGCACAGAGTCTTGGGTTATCAGTGAGTAGCCCCCACGCAGAGATAAATGAGGCGCTCACGTGTCCCGTGTGTCCTGTGTCCCCCCGGCCAGGGCCTCTACTGTGTGCGGATCTCCAGGCCTCTGTGACTAGAGCCCCTCCCTCAGCCCCACCCACCTGTGGGAGGCGGGGACCCTGCTGAGCCTTTCCCATCTCCCACCCCCACCGCCCACCGCCCACCGCCCAAGGGTTGGGCCCTGCTCCTTCTCGGGGTATGGCTGGGCTCAGGACCATCTGTGCTACTCCTCGTCTTTTGACTTGTGTCCCAGCTCTGATCTTTGAAGATCAAACGATGCCGTGAGACCCCATTCAACGTGCTTCCTCCTCACACTAGCTGCTGGAGCCTGCTGGAGCCGAGAGTCTAAGAACGTTCTGAACTTCCACTGTCGCTCACATCACAGCTCCGGCCACCGGCATCCTCCTGGGAGAGGATCCCGAGCGCCATCTGGGCCTTCAAAGGGAGTGAGGGAAGTTAAATAGAAATCTAGTTCACATTCTTTTGTTTTCTTAAACTACGTGGCTACAGGAATCAAGGCCGCGGAGGACTGACAGAGGGCTAGACACAGCTCAGCGGAGCAAAACGGAGAAACCGGAAATAGATCCGCACGAAAACGCCCAGCTAGTGTTTGACGTGGGTGCAGAGGCAGCCCAAGGAGAGAGGGAGAGCCTTTCCAGCGGCTGGACATGGGTGGGCGAAGAATGAAGTGCGACCCCAACCTCACACGTGATACACAAACCAACTCAAAGCGGATTGCAGGCGTGAATGTAAAATGTGAAACCACTAAACGTTTAGAAAAAAAAAAAAAAAACGGAGAAAATACTTTGGACCATAAAGAGTTCGTCGCTTGATTTGACACCAAATCACTATGCAAGGAAAAAACATACAGCGGACTGCAGGAAAACCAGAAACTCTTGCTCTGTGAAAGATTCTGTTCAGAGGATGAAAGGAAAAGTTACGAGCTGGGAGAACACATGTGCAAACCGCACATCCAATAAAGGATTAGTGTCTAGAATACATAAAAACTCCTAAAACTCAACAGTAAAAACAAAACAAAACTAAAATTCAAATAGCCAATTAGAAAATGTGTAATAGACCTTTTATGAAGCGCAACCACAGATGGTAGCTGGGAAGATACTCGACGTCATTAGTCATGAGGAAACGCAAATGCAACTACAGTGAGTTATCACCACACAAATCAAAAAACAGCGATAACACCCAGTGCTGGCGAGGATGAGGGCACCAGGTCACTTATACCCGCTGGTGAGTGTAATGTGAGATGTGATGGTTCGGCCCCTCTGGAAAAGTGTACGGCAGCTTCCCGGAAAACTCAAACAAACACCCTTGTCACACGGCCTTGCCACTGCACTATTGGACATTTATACCAGAAATTTGAAAACTTATGTCCACCAAAACCTGTATACGCACATCCTTAGAAGCTTTATTTGTGTTAGCCTTGAGCTGGGAACAGCTCCGTGCCCTTCGCTGGGCGAAAGGTAAACAGACTACTGTTCATCTACATCTCGAAAGACTTCTCAGCAGCAGAAGGAGCCAGCTGATGCATGCAGCAGCCTGGAGGGCTCTCGGCGGGGTTATCCGGCACGAAAAAAAGTCACTCGCCAAAGGTCACAAATTACGTGAATCCATTTACATAGCATTTTGGACATGGCAAATTTACGGAGGTGGCGAACAGATCAGTGGTTGCCAGAGGTTAGGACCAAGGGAGAGAGGGGCGTGGCTACGGCCACGAGCGTCCTGGTGATGGAGCTAGTCTACGTGCCCACTGGAGTGGCAGTCACATGACTCTCCACATGTGATAAAACCGTGTGGAATTAACCACATGCACAAACACTCACGAGTGCGTATGAAACCGGTAAAGTCTGGATAGGGTCAGCGGACTGTATCAGGGTCAGCTGCTCAGCTGCGACACGGTCTGGTAGTTACGTGAGATGTCACCATGGGCGGAAGCTAGGTCAAGGGTGGTTAGGGTCTCTCTGTGATGGTTTTTGCCAACTACACGTGAATCTGCAACTATCTTGAAGCAAAAAGCTCGAAGGATGAGTGGGTTACAAGAAAAACAAAAGCTCGTACACAGATGTTCATGGTGTGATCGCCCACAGCTGGAGACCGGGCAGCTGTCTGTCAGCACGTGGACGGGTGACAAAGCATGGTGTTGGTACGATGGAATGTTAAATGCTCAGTAAGAAGGGATGGACCGGGGATACAGAGCCACTTGAGGGACTCTTGGGACATTATGCTGAGTGAAGGGAGCCAGACGCCACGGAGGTCATGTGAAACTCTGGAGAAGACAAATCCCATTTGGTCTAAGGGAGTGGTTTTCTGGCGCCCAGGGTGGGGTTCGGCTAAGAGGGGGCACGAGGGGCTCTTTTTGGGCGATGTCTCTGTTTAGGTGGCGGTGATGTGGTTATAAGGATTCGCTGAAACTCATCCAAGTGTGTCCTTAATAGACATAGGTGGATATAGTTATCAAAACTAATAGAAATGTACATTTCAATCGAGTGCATTTCGTTGGATGCAAATTATGTCTAATTCAGAAGAACGGGTTTTCCTGAATCGGCTCTTGGCCCAGTGGCGAGAGCTGGTTGCAGATGGTGGCTCTAGAGCACACTCTCCCGCGTTCCCGTGGACAGCTGGATGGGGTTTAGCTCGTAAAGGATTTCTCTGTGTGTTGCCGCTGCTTTAACTCATCCCAGCTGGGCCCTAATTGTCCCCTGTGACTCATGCGCTTAATCACCCACTTAGGAGGCCCGTGGAGAGGAGGCCCTGGCATCAGAACCCCGCGTTGGTCCCCTTGCGGCTGGGCCCCACTCTTGTTTGCCTCTCGGCTCCAGCAGGGGTCCTTCAGGGTGACTTCGACAGCTCTCACCGAAGGGCCGCTTGCCGTTGCGGCTGTGAGGTTGGCTACTGGCTCTCCCTTCAAGGACAAACCTGCCAGGAAGCTGGAGGAGGGGTCGCAGGCAGCCCCTGCTCCAGCACCTTGGGGATCCGTGCTGGCGCACCCCAGGAAGGAGGTGAGAAGCTAAACCCGGAACGAGAAGGCAGTCAAGACAGTGGGAAGGGCAGGGAGCCACCGTCCCCTCTAGGCCTCAAGGGACAAAGGCAGGAGAGGGAGGCATTGCTGGAGGCCAGGATCTCGGGTCACCTGGGGGATGCTGGATCATTTCAGGCATGTCTGCGAGGAGCTGGGATCCCAGAGGGATGAATGGGGGAGTCCCTTGTAGTCAAGTCGGGGGCCATCTGAGGGAGAGAGAGAGGGGAGGGGGAGGAGAGAGAAGGGGGAGCTAGCAGAAACACCCCGACTCCCTCCGCCAGTGTCTGCTCTTGCTTGAACCATCCAGAAGCTACAAGACACTGCGGCCTGGGATCTTGTGTCCCATTAGTGTGGAGCAGAGAAGGGAAAGGTCAGGACACAAACCCGAGAGAAGGCAGGCGAACGACCAGGACACCTCGCAATCTCATCCCTGCTAATTTACCCGAAATGTCGTTAGGAGTCAGTGTAGACGGGCGGCCGGAGGGAGGGAGAGGGGGATCCACGTGTGATGAGGCAAATACAGTGCATCGGGGCAGAGGAGACACGATGTTTCCGGAAACATTCTTTCAACTTTGCTGTCTGCACGTTTTCATAATAAAATCTTGTCAAAAAAATACCCTCTTTAAGTAAAGTTTTCCTCTTTAAGTGAAATCGTAAGAGAGTTTCCAGCATAACCCTCCTCCCTGGAGCATGGTGGCTCGGCCCGTCGTCCTCCTGCTGAGATAGGGCACGAGTGTGACCCCGCCCTGCAGCATCAGGGTCCCCCTCCTTCTGGGTAGGGACAGAGGCTGCCAGCGCCCGGGGAAGGAAGCCCTCCACGACACGCTACCGGGGGCTCGCCCACTCCTGTACAGCTGTGGTGTTAGCTGCCCACACTGAAGACTCTGGAACATTCCCACGGGAACCTGGAGGTCCCGCTTTTCTTCGAAGCCGGAAGGTGTGACGGCGCCGGCCTGCCTTCCTCTGTGACACTGGCCGAGCGGGCCGGGCCACTAGGATCACACCTCACGGCACGTCTGCCCGCTCGCTCACCTCGATCCCGTCTCTCGTCCCTGGAAGCAACTGCACCCAGGAGGTTGGCCCCGTTCGCAGCCCCAGTGGCGATGAGTGTAAGTCAGGGACTGTCTGTAACCGTAGAAACGGTTTGTTTTGAACAGGGACCTCACCAGACTGTCCTTTCCTCGCTCTGGTTTCTTCTCTCACTCACTTTTTTCTTCTCATGATGCCGCATAAAGACTTCCTGTTCTAGCTAATTGGCAAAAACCACGCGGTCCCTCGGCAGAGTATACATTTTTGTCAATACCCCCTAGAGATGTATTTCATCTGTACGGAAAGCGTCATTCTGTTTTCCTAAGTGACGGCTGTGTTTATGCTGGGAGTTTGAGTGGGCTCACGGCCCGGCAGGCTGGGCCGGGTGTGCTCTGTGTCCCAGAAGCCCCGGGCCCTCCCTGAGCCGCAGGACTCGTGGTGAGACGGGGTCGGGGTGTCCTGCGGCTCTGGCCGCGCACGTGGACCTCTGCAGACGGGCTCAGGGTTCTGCTCCGTGAGGCCACGGGTGGGTGGGAGCGGGGGGAGGGGGCGGGGGCTCGCTGGACCACGGCTGGGCCCTGCAGGCAGCAGAGCCGAGACTGATCTTAGCAGCCCCAGTGACCCGGGTGGCCCGGGTTTCAGCTGAGTGCTCTCTGCACGGGTGTCTCTGTTTCTTTGTCCAGTGGTCGGACCGCTGGGGGCTCATATTTTCCAGGAGATGCTTCTTCACCTGTGGCTCTTAACAAGCCTGGCCATGGATGAAGGAAAATTCGCCATTTCAAGAACTGGTGACATGACGGTGACGTTCGCTGAGGGGCTGCCCGGGCTCTGCCAGCCCGTGGGCTGCAGCAGGGATGGCACGCAGCCGGGCACTCGTGCCGCCAGTGCCGAGCACGACCGAGCGGCCAGGACGGACGCCTGCTCCCTGTGCCGGCCGCGGCCTCCAGCAGTGAGCGGAGGGAGCGGGCACAGAGCGCCGCGTCCCGCGTCCTGGGTGGGAAGGGCCTGGCGCGCGGGTTAGGTCCCGTCTGGCGGGTCCTCGCCCTGGCCGCGTCGACCCGGTTTCTCGTCAGAACACCGCACTCTGGCCTTCTTCAGAGCAGACGCTGAGACGAGGTGGGAGTTTGCGGTCAGCTCGTTTATCGAAGCGGCGAGACAGAGGGACCCGCAGGGCGCTGGGCGGTGAGGCGCGGTGCGTGAGCGCGCAGGTTACCGCTGGGGCTGCGTGGCGTGTCCCCAGTGTGTCCCCAGCGCTGTCCCCTGTGGGGGCGAGGAGTCAGGCTGTCGGTTCTGCAGCTCCGGCCCGTCCTCGACGGAGGGCCAGCGCTGGCTGCTGGAGCCTGGCTCGTTCGTCACGCCCTCGTGGGGACGTTCCTGCTCTCAGCCACAGTGGCAGGCGGTGGGAAGAAGTGGGGGTGAGGCGCAGGTGTGGGGTGGGGGGGCCCAGCATGCTCTAGAAGAGAGGTCCGGAGCACGGGGATCCGGACGGCCTGGGGCCACGGCCTCGCTTCGCTGGGTAGCACTGGGCGAGCCACCCAGCCTCTCCGGCGGCTGTCATTCCTGCTCGGCTACCTCGGGCGGCTGCTATAAGAACTCGACAAGGTCACGTCCATGAAGACGCTCCCTAGGTCGCTGTGAAAGGCCGTGGGGAGGTCACTTTTGGCCGCCTGCCCCCTTCCTGGTTGTCGGGTCCTCTGGAGATTTCTGGGGAGCTGCTGATGACAACCCCGCTTTCCACACCCCCCAGCTGGGCCAACGCAGCTCGCCCCCCCCCCGAGGCGCCGCGCCCTGTCCTGGCCGCCTCGGGGCCACGGTTCCTTGTAGGGGGAAAAAGGGTTCACGGTGGCACAGTCACCGCGTGGCAGCCTGCCCGGCACACAGTAGGTGCTCACTGAGCAGGGCCCCCCATCTCTGTGCGGGGCAGACTTTCCTGAGTGACCGTAAGACGAGGCAGTTTGAAGGACGCGGCAGAGGGGGCGGCGAGACCTCCAGAGGACGCCCGCAGGACGGGCTGCCGGACGCGGGCTGTACCCGCCGCGGGGCGGATGGGCGGTGTGCAGTGCGCTGACTGATGTGCGTGGAGTCGGGTGCGGGTGTCAGGCGGAGCGGCCCTCAGCAGCTGCGGGAGGGGCTCCGTGCTGCAGGTGAGGAGGGGGCTGCTCCCCGGGCAGATGCTTCAGGGGGCTCCGTGGGCTCCCCGCCATCGCCGTGAGCCCTGAGGTCCAGTGTGCTGGGGCTCCTGACCCCCCTCTCCAGAGACCACACTGTCAGGTGCTCAAAAAGCTGCCTCCGGTGCCTGGATGTGGACCTCGCCCCCCATCCCCCGCGCCCCGCAGAGCGGGGGAGCCCGGACCTGTCACGGCGCAGACCCCGATGGGCCCCACCTGCCCAGGCCAGGCTACGCTCCCTCCCAACTAGTTCACCGGCTCGAAGCGCGTGTTCAGTGGAGACGTGTTGGCCGAACGTGGGGTAAGGGAAGGCCGAGTGGATCTCGGTGTGGACGGTGAAACAACAGACTTTATGCACTGGAGACAGAGGGTCACCGTCGCGTCACAGCGTGAGCACTCCTGGCCTGGCCTGGGAAGGCCCCTGATCCTGTCCTTGTCCTGGCTGGTTGCATCCCCCACCTGGCAGCCAGGGGGACCCCGCTGGATAGGATCGGATCCCGTGCCTCCTCTGCCCACTCAGAGAATGGCCAGGCCTTCAGAGCCCCCGCGACCTGGTCCCTTGTGGACCCCACCTTCTGGAACTTTCCATGTCATTCCTGCAGTCAGGCCCCCCTGGACTCCTCACCGTCCTCGGGTGTCTGGAGCGGAGCCTGCCCGAGGGCCCGCGTTCTGGCCTGGTCCCCCCCCCCACTCCCCCCCACTCCCCCCCACTCCCCCACCCCTCTCCCCTCCCCCTCCGTCCTCCCTCCTCCCCCTGACCCCGCCCCCCGCCCCCGGAATCATGGAGCAGCATCGGCCGTGGAGAAGGTCCCGGGCGCACGACGCACGTGTGAGGAACAGGGGAACCGGCGGGGAGCCCCGGGGCGAGCGCGTGACCCCGCACGGCCAGCCTCGGCTGGGGTCTGAGAGGGGGCGGGGTGCGGCCCCGCCGGGGGCTCCGGGGGCACTGGCCGCCCTGTCGGGACACGCGGCCGCCCCCTCCGAGCACGAGCGCGGCCAGCCCCAGCCCCGCTCCTCGCGGGATGTCCGGCACCCCAGGCCCAAACGGGACGCCCCCGGGAGTCCCGAAAAGGCTTTTTAAAAAATCTCCGATGCAGGTGCCAGCCGGGAGGATGTCGATGCGGACGTCTGGGACGCTGCGGTGAGCGGCCCCGCGGTCCGTGGGAGCCCCCCGCACGCGTGTTAGGGCGTGATGTCTTCTGTAGCTGGGGCCCCCACAGGGGCTGGGACCAGTGCTGGGGCCCCCCGGGGGGGAGGGGAGGGAGAGAGGGCAGGGTTGAGGCGATGGAGGGGGAGGGCGGGAGAGACAGGGGCTTCGGGCAGGGCCTTCATCCCGCCCTGCTCTTCAGCCCTGGGCTCTGGGGTCCCCACACGCCAGACCTGCCCTCGCCCTGTCATGGAGGGGAGGGAGATGACAGAAATCCAACCTCCCGTTCAAAAATGGGCCTCAGATGTACTTCATTTTTTTTTTTAGGTACAAAGGTAAATCTCCCATCTCGGCATCCGAAGGCGAGCTGACTTCAGTCCGCTTGTCTCTGGGTGTCCGGGGACAAGGCCGCAGCACTGCAAGGCCTTCCGGACGCGGGGCGGGGCCCGGCTGCCTCTCCCTCCTTGCGCCCCAGCTGGGCCTGGCCTCCCTGTCGCTGTCTGGGGAAGGCCTGGGGGGCCAGAGTGCTCCCGCGCTCATCCCCCATCGCCCAAGCCACCCCGATGCCCTGCGGGCCTCTTGGCCCTCGAGGGGGTATAGTCGATGTGACCTGTGTCCAGCCTCCACCTGTAATCCTGTTATGGGGGAATTGGGGGGTCCCTGGTAATCAATGAAGCCATGATCTGGGCCCTGAGCACCCTGTTTTCTCAAGCAGCCCGCCAATGACAGGCCTCAAATGGCCCCTCGCCACCCCAGAGAAAGCCCTGTGCTGGGAATCCTTCCTGGAACAGAGTGAGTGTCCCGAGTGCTTTGTCCAGCCCCTTCCTGAAAAGAGGACACCCTGAGGGTCACAGCCATGTGGCTCCTGTCTCCTGGGGTACCGGACGTCTGCCTGGCCAGGAGCAGCAGGGGACTTTCCACTGTGGTCGGGGCCCGGCCCAACCCGCCGTCCCGAGGGGCCTAGCGCCTCGAAACCCCTCAGTCGGCTTCGTAACCTGCCTGGGCAGGTGGCCAGGGGCCAGCGAGGTTCAGACACGCGGGGAAACCTGGACAGCTGGCGGCTCCCGGGGAGGGGAGTCACCCCTTGGGGAACAGGGGTGCAGGGGGATGAATACCCTCCTCATGCTGTGCCCTCGGGAGCTCCTAGAGGTGGCGGGGGCAGGGACCCTCCCCGTTTGTTCTCTGTGTCCTCAGGGCCTATGACAGCTCAAGGCTCCCCGATGGGCATGCACACGATTAATGGCTGCACCCCCAGCTCTGAAGCAGGAGGGAGGGGTAGGCAGAGCCGTGGCTGAGAGACGAGCCCCTCGGGACAACCGGCATGGCCGAGCCCGTGTCCAGCCTGCCTCCCACGGGCCTCCGTCAGGAAGCCGGAGCCGCCCGACTTGGGGAGAAACGTGGTTATTTGGTAGCTGTAGCAGGGGGTGGCCGGGGGGCATGTCATTGTCACACAACGTCGACCGGTCACCCGGGGCTGCTGCCATTTCCTCGACCCCCGCTGCGGAGGGAGCGTGGCAGGCTCCAGGGAACATCCGGAAGGCGCCTGAAGCCGGGGAGGAGGAGCCCAGCGGGGGCGAGGGGCCAGCGAGCTCGCAGCCCAGGGCGTCAGGCCTGTCGACGAGCTCTGCGAGCGAGTGACCAGCGGTTCACTGCCCAGCGTGTCCCGTTCTCCGGGCTCAGCAGCACGGACTCGCCCCATGGCGTCCGCATGTCAAGGATGCGATGTCCGCTCTGGAGGGATTCCCTTACTGAATGAAGTGTCATGAAAAGGTCCCCAGTGTGTTAGCCTGAGTAGCACATGTATCGAGGGTTTTTTTTTTTCTTTAGTCGAAAAAATAATAAGGCCTATTTGCAAAACCGTCCTGTAGGACTGCCTTCGAATGAAGCCTTCCCAGAGCTGTTTCTGATTACAGTGGTTTCAGGTTTTTCTAATTATTCTGCGTTAAATATTTATCTTTGCATTTCGCCCTTGTGTAGAGAGCGATCTGTTTACCTAACATTGTAGGGTAAAGCAGCTTTATGCCTGGGCGGAGGCTCCTTGACACCCAGGCAGTTAGTTGCTGGCGACCTTTCATCTCCACGAATTCTACACCCTCAGCCAAAACTTAGGCTGCTGGCTTGATAGCTAATCTCTTTTTTCTCCTCCCCGTTTAAGGAATGTTTTTACTTGGAAAGCCTAGCAGAGGCGTAAAAATAATACCATGTGTAGTGTTGTGTTTCACAAACCTTCTGCTGAAAAGAATAAAATCCCAAGTGTTCCCAGCACCACGGACCCTGACAGCTGCTCTCATTGGGAATGCATAGGCAATTTTGTTTTTTTAAATACGAATGGATGATTTTTTTGTGATATCAATCACGAAAAAATCTGAATGTTTATTATTCTAATTTGACGAGTTAAACATTTATGTTTTTGAAATCCCTGCTTCAGAATCATGTGTCCGGCGGAGACCTCCAGCCCTGCATTCCTGCATTCCACGAGTCTGAGTGTCCACTAGGTGTCCGGCCGCATGTGACTGCATGTGAGGGACCAGGGGTTGGCACAACAGTTCAAGTCCCCGCCCTCACGGAGCCGACGGTCTGGTGGCGGAGACGGCCGGAGAACAAGGAAGCCATGGCACCAAGGAGGGAACTTCTGCGGGTGATCAGTGCGGGAGGGGGCGGGCTGGCAGATGGGGAGGGGGCTCCTTCCTGCGGGGGTTCTCGCCACTGACGTCGCACCTCCTGCGGGCTGCCGAGCGTCGGGGTCTGACACAGGCCCGGCCCTGTGAGCTGTGGGACCCGTCCGACGGCGGGCCGCGGGGGCTGCCCGCACGGTTCTTGGAACTGCCCCGGGCTCTGAGGCTCTTCCGTCCCCTCCCCATCCAGGGTGCCAGCCACCCTCCTGCTCCCTCCCGGGGTCCCGCACGGGTGTGTCCAGCGACTCTCCTGCACGTCTCATCTCTTCTTGGCTTCAGCTTCTTGACGGGACTGAACCAAGAGAATAAAATACGAGTATTTAAAAAGGATGTCGAGGCAGGGACATCAAAATGACCCTTGGTTGGAGAGTGACTGACCCCCGTCCATTTCCGAAGTTCGCCCACGGAGGTTGCTCGGTGCTGGTGCATGCTGCATTTCGCTGTTAGGTGGACCCCGCCCCCGCCCCCTCGCCTCTCTCCCCCTGGCTGAGCTGTCTCACCCCTGCTCCCGAGTCACCCCCTGTGTGACCTCATGTTGCAGGGTTGGTGGGGTGCGGTGGGGGGCTGGGGCCAGGCGGGAGCCCTCCCCACTGCGGGGCCCACAGCCACTCACAGGGTTGGGGACGAGGAAGCTGGGGCCACTGGGACGCGATGGTCCGGGAACAAGCCAGACGAGGTTTTACGAGTCCTGCTCTCCCCGGACGCGGTCGCTACGGCCCTGGTGGCGCCACTCGGGTGCTCGCTTAAGCCGCGTTTCGTGTGACGGAATGAACTGAGTGCTGTGTAATTATGTGCAAATTTGAGGATTTAGAAAAGTATCAGGATGACGCCAGCAACAACAACACTTAACTGTTTGCGTGTGTGGATCTGATCTCGGTCTGGACTGGCCTGACCATGGGCCCATGACGGGAGGGACGTGTGGGCTGGGGACAGATGGGGACAGAGCCAGGGGTCGGCGTTCCGGATCCCTTGCTCTGTCCTCGCCGTCTTGCCTCGCCATGGGTGCTGAGGCCGCCAACAGCGTCCACTGGGTCCTCCTCCTGTGGACGCCGGTTACCGTTGGCTTCACTGGTCGCCCTGGCTGGAGACCCGTGGGGGTCAAGTGGTCTGCCATCTCTGGCGTCCCTAAGGTGCCCCAGCCCAGCTGCCTTTCTGGGACAAGTGGGCTGACACCAGGTTTGGTGCCTATGTGCTGTGCTTGGTAATGAACGCATGGCTGGCCGGCGAGCCGGGGGCAGTCACTGGGGTCGTGCCGAGGGACGGAGCAGCTCCAAGGGGCCCACATGGAGGACACGGGGCGGGAGCCAGGCCGAGCGACTTTTTAGGGAGCTTTCTGGGCGTCGCGGCCGCTGTGAGCAATTCTGAGGCCCAGCACGCTGGCGCTGCTTCTAGGAACCTTCTAGCAGCTGGAGCTTTCTCTGTGCATGGAACGGGGTGCACGCGGTACCCCGTCCCGCTTCAGCCGGAAGGCAGAGGACTGACTGCGAGGACAGGGGCTCAGGGAGAAGCCCAGAGCGTGGGGTTCCGGGGTCCCCCACCGCTGACGGTCGCCGCTGCTCCGGTCCTTCAGTCTGAGGAGGTTTTCCCTGTCATTTCACCATCCCTCTTCCCCATTCGAGACTTTTGGGATCGACGGGTGCGTTCCTGGACGTTGCTTTGTTCCTTCATTGCGAATTCCTTCTATTTTTGTTCTGCTTTGTTTTCTATCACTTTTTTTTTTTTTTGCATTCTCATCCTCATATTTTTAACTGTCAAGTGGTCATTATTATTCTATTTAAAAATTTAAAAAAAATAGTATCCTCGTCTCAAGGCTACAGTGTCTTATTCCTCTGGGGCTTCCCCACAGTTTTCTCCGCAGGTTTATTCCGTTCTCGCTTTAACTCAGAGTTCCCCTTCCTCCTGCCTTTGTCGCTTTTCCTTGGTCTTCTGGGCTCTTGTTCCAGGCACATATTTGAATTTGGAAGCTTCCTGTGTTTGGGGGGCTGTGGACCCCACCGGAGGGTGGACTGTAGGCGTGTTTGTTGGGGACCCCTGTTGTCAGCCTGCACAGCTGAACTTTGCACCCCCCAAATGAGCTCAGACCCTCAGTGGGCGAGGGGCCATGATGATGAGACCCCTTCTAAAGGGTACCTCTCTCTCTCTGTCTCTCTCTCTGTCTCTCTCTCTGTCTTTCTCTCTGTCTCTCTCTGTCTCTCTGTCTCTCTCTGTCTCTCTCTGAGCTTCCTGTGGCTGCTGCAGCAGCAAATCACCGCAGGCGCGGTGGCTTCACACAGCGGAAAGCCATTTTCTCGCCGTTTGGGAGGCCCAGGTCTGACGTGGAGGTGTCGGCAGGGCCGTGGTCCTTCCGCAGGCCTAGGGCAGGGTCCCTCCTGCCTCCCACAGCCCTGGTGGCTCCCGCGTTCCTCGGCGTGTGGCTGCGCCGCTCCCGTCTCTGCCTGCATCTCCTCCTCCTCCTCCCTGTGTCTTCTCTCGCCACTTGGTGCCACCTGGGTGACCAGGAGGATCTCACCTCGAAGTCCGTAGGGATTTTGTAACTCTCATCCACACCCCTGTGCCCTTGACTTAATGGTACCAGCAGAGACCTCTTTTCAAATAAGGCCATTTTCCGAGGTTCCGGGGTTACGTATTTTTTGGGGTCCTCCCTAAGCTCCTAGCACACCCCCTTTTCCAGCCTAAGTCCCTGTAGAGTGAGCTTTCTGCAGAGGCTGACAGCTGGGGACCAGGAGATGCCGCCGCCTCGGTGGGTCTCTGGGGGGGCCGTTCTGCTCCGTGATGCTAAAAGGGGGGACAGAAAACCGTATAAAGGAGGAGCGTCTCTTAATAGTCGTTCGTTTAGCGGATGTTTACATCCTGCGTGGCGCCGAGGGGTACAGTGGCGGATCGGGTGTGTGTCCGCGGGGCCCGTGGATGACGCCGGTGCCCGGGTCCGTCTCCGGCACGTGGGCCCTCGGCCCTAGCCCTGCTCCCTGCTGGGCTGGCCTTCCTCCCTCTGGCTGGGTGTCTGGGCGACACCTCGCTATCTTCTCGAACCCCCGATCTTGGGGCTGAAGCACGAACTCCGTCCTGCCCAGGGGGTGCCTCACAGAGCGGAGCCTTCTCCCCGAAGGGCCTGTGTGAAAAGGCAGGCGATGCGGTGAGTCAGAGGGTCGCGCTGGGGAACGAGCAGCCCTCACGTTATGGTAATAAGACACACGAACGCTTAAGAGGAACGGTAAAAATTAAAGAGCAGAAACCGGGTGAAGAAGGGAGGGGCGGAGGGAGAGTCCCAGAAACGCGGCTTTATCCCTCAGAAGTGCTGACACGTTCTGTTTGGGGCCGTTGCCTGGTGAAGTCCCACAACGGGCACGTCATTGCTGCTGGGTCCAGGGCTGGCCAGAAACCACGGGCGACCAAGGGCTCCTGCTATTTTGGCATAACGGTCCGTGGAAACGGGTCACGAATCTGGTAGTCCATTAAGCTTTTCCTGGCCAGGCCTGGGTGTGACTCGCCCTGAGAATAATTGAGTTAATGCTCTGACAAACGAAACCAGAGGCCGTTAGAGAATTTAAGTCAGGAGTTTTTTTTTTTTTTTTTGGGGGGGGGCGGTGTGGGGTGAGTTGGGAGAAAGAGTGGAGGAATCAGAATGTGGAACCGAGAGGGGCTTGGAAGACCCTGGGCCCTGCCGACTCCCGCCCCCCCAGCCCCCACCCTCTGAGACAGACCTAGCTTGGGCTCAGGGAGCCACTGATACACCTGACACCTGTCCCCAGGTCTCCTCCTCCGGTGACAGAGGTCACCACTGGGGCCTGCAGGACATGTTCCGTTTCAAAGAAATGTTGCTCCAGCATTTTAAAATTCAGAGTTCACACAGAAGGTGAGGTCTGCAGCTTCTCTTGAAATGCTAGAAGCTCCGGGCGCCCCGGGCTGGCGTCTCTGCAGGGCGGGGGGCATTCTCTTTAGGCCCCACGGTTCCCACCTCACCTCGACCACACGGAACAGTAGAGATGGGTGCGGGAGAGGGCTGGGGCCAGAGAGGGGAGGCCAGCATCCAGGGACCCCACGTTGCGTCTGGGAGGTATATGTATGCACATACACATACGTACACACACGAACACACACACACACACACAACCACACCTGTGTATGTCTATCATCTATCACCTATCTACCTCTCTCTCTCTCTCTCTCTCTCTCTCTCTCTCATCTATCTATCTCTCTATCATCTATCATCTATCATCTATCACCTATCATCATCATCATCTATCATCCATCTATTTATCTATCTATCTATCTATCTATCTATCCATCCATCCATCCATCCATCTATCAATCACCTATCTATTTATCATCTTTCTAGTGGGTAAGCTGTACTGGGAGGCCGGGCTTAGGGGTATGGATCCCCTTGGGGTGACTCCCTCAAACCCCTGGTGTGCCACGTGGAACCTGTGGGCAGGAAACACTTGGCCGTCTCCAAAGGGCTTTGGCTTGTGAGCTCTCGGGGTTCCAGAAGGCTGCTGGCCCCCCCGGTCAGCACCCTGGAGGGGAAACGTATCAGTACAGACTCTTTAGAACTGGTTTCTATGATTGCATATTTAATTAGATAATGAATTAATGCCATAAACTATAATATATATGCTTATTTAACTATATGTAATTATATCATGTAAAAATATAATAATTGATAAGTTTTTCATGAATTTTTGTCCTAAAACAACTGAGATTCCTCCTATACACATGCTTTATAAGAGGTAATTAAAACAAGAGGAAGGAGAGATCAGCTGGGGAAGGGGTCACAAGATCAAGGTCAAGGGAGGGAGTTTTTTAATTAGTTATATAAGCAACTGATCACGTGGCTTGTGAGACAGACCCTTTGTCTCGGTGTTCCCTGTAGAAAACGGTCTTAATGAGGTCTGTCTTTTTGTAGCTTGGCCCGGAAGAGGCAGAGAACGCTGTGAAGAATGCATTTTGTGGGCCACGCTCATGGAGCCCAAGGGGAGGCTTTCTGGGGTTCCACTTGAGGTAAAGATGGGGCTTGGGGGCCGGGGAGCCACGGGCATCTGTCACCTCTTAGGGAATACCCCCAACATCACCAGATCTCAGAGGCTTGAAGAACCAGAGGGGTACGGTCTATGACGACAGTATACATCCCTTTTATGGGTTTGGGACAGTGTCGGGATTTTTAAAGACCTCCGTGCATTAGACCACATGGTGACACATTAGACCACATGGTGCCACCGCCCACGGCTGTCTGCAGAGTGCCGCCGTCCAGGTTCTGGCGGCAGGCTGCCTGAGTTTTGGCGCCATACCTCTTTCTGAAGCCTTTTGGCAAAACGACTTCTCGGCACCGTTCCCTTTCGCTCAAGGAGCTGTCGGGAGTGGGGACCGTTCCCGCAGGAACGGCTTTGGGCTTTCCCAAGAGGACAGCACCCTCCGTGGCACGGAGGCCATGGAGGAGAACAGCACAGCCCGCCACCAAGCCGAAAGTGACTCCAAAGCTAGAATGTTCTCTGTCCTGCTGACCTCTCTGCCTCTCGGCAGATGGCCAGAGCTGAGGGCCTGAGGGCGGGGGTGAGGACTGCTGGCACTCCCTCTTCCCCCCCCCTCCCCCTCCCCCTCCCCGCCCTCCCCCCCCCCAGGCTGCTGCAATGTTTTCATTTAAATGGCACGTTGTTGCCAGTGCCAAGAGCAAACTGTTACGCAGATCAGCTCTAATACTATCTTAAAAAGGGGATTTATAACAGAGATAATCCAAATTATAGGCTCTTGCTTTTTTTGCTTACTCCCGTAATTTTTTTTTTTTTTGTATTTTAAGAGCTGCGGGCTGGGGCCATGTCTGTCTGCTCTGGTCTGTCACCCTCCCGGCCTGCGCTGGCCGGCAGGGAATGCCTGGCCCGGACTTGCTCCCCGCTCCAGCCCTCCTCTCAAGGACCCTTTGTGAGTGACGTCAGCAGCTGCGGGGGGTGGAGGCGGACGCCAGCACTGTCAGTCACTCCTTCCGAGGGTCCGGGTCCGGGAAGGAAGGGCTGGCCCTGCCACCCGGCTCGCAGCAGGACACGGCCACCCGGCCATCCTGAGGCCGCCCAGCAGCCCTGCGTCCGGCTCAGCTCCTTCTCACCCAGCACCTGAGGGTCCTCTCGGGGTGAGGACGAGCAGGGAGGGAAGCTTCTAGAAGGCGCTCTGAGGTCCTTGGGGTCACTGTTAGGGCATGGTGGCCTGACAGAGGTGGCCCTGGAGGCCTGGGGTTCAGCCGTCATCTCCTGGGGTGACGTGAGGACAGAGGAGTGAGGAGGGAGGGACAGGCAACGGCTTGGCAGCATCCCCGGGGGCCGCGAGAAGCTCTGAGCGCGGCCTGCAGAGCCGCCCCCGGTCAAGCACAAACCTGCGAAGGCGGCCGGTGCGGCCTTTGCCCGCTGCACCTGTGGCACTAGGCAGTGGGTGCCCCTGAGCTGAAGGAGGCCCCCAGGGCCTGGGCGTGGGTGCCCGACGCTGAGGCTGTGGGCACCCTGGTCCCAAGCACCACGTACGGGTGCGGCCAGCCCAGCGGGGGGAAGCCTGGCCAGGAAGTTCTTGAAAGGGGGGTGTTTCTGGACCTTTTCCATGGTCTGAAATCTTGACTGTGGCAGCTCCCAGCAGGTCCCATCACCAGGCACCTCTCTGCTGAGGTACCAGGAGGGACCCTCTCCCTGGGGACGTGCGGGTGACAGAGGGGTGTCGTGAGAATGTGTCCTCCGCTCTGGGCGCTGCATCTGTCTGTCTGCGTTCCACGTCCCTCACGGCTGGCAGGTCCTGGCGCGGGGAAGCCCGCAGGACGGCCTGAGCGAGTGAACAAATGAATGAATGAATGAATGATGAAGCAGTGATGCCTCCTGCCCGGTGCTGCTGCAGATCCTGCTGGGAAGGACCAGGCCTCCCCCGCTGGCCCTCTCAGTCTCTAGGAAGCAGGCGGGCCGTGCACCCCGCCTCCCCCAGAATTTGGCGGGCAGATCCAACGTGAGTCTTGCACCTCGGCAGGTGCCACGCTGCGCTTGCTCAGCTCACGGCCGCCGCTGTGTGGGAGAGCCGGGATGGCGCACTTTTCACTTTTCACGTCCCCAGGCGCTGCTCAGGGCCGAGAGGTGAGGCGAGGAGAGGCCGAGGTGGGGAGCTGCTGGCGTGGGCCCCGTTGCTGTTTACAGCATCCAGGCTGTGGCAGCCAGTGGAAAAAGGACTTCACCGGTCGCTTCTAAATCATGCGCCAGCAGCCGCCCTTGCTAGCGGCTTCCTCTGTGAGTATCCCATTCACTCTGCCCTGGAGGGAGGGCCGAGGTGGCATCTGAGATGGGTGTGCCTGCGCCAGCTCCTATGGGTGGCCGCCCAGCAGTCTGTCTGCTCCTCTCGAGCGTCCCAGCCCAGCTCCTCCCGGTTTGTGGCTGTGCTGGGTGGGTGGGCAGGAGGTGAGGTGGCTTGCCTTTGCTTGCTTCCACCCTTACTCACTGCCACGTCATCCCCTGGGCACGTCCCCACCCACCTGCTGGTCCTCACTGGTCCTCCCTGTCGTCTCCCACCTCTATCCACCCTTCCTCCACGGGCGCCTGGCCCTGCTGCCCTCAGGTGCTTGCGTTTGACATAAAGTGAACCTGTGCTCTGATGGAGTGATCGGCTCACAGCGCCATGGCCAGGGAGGGCGGGGTCTGCAGTCCGAGACCTCATGTCCCCGCCTGCCTCCCACAGCGCCATGCTGGGTGACATGCAGGGTCTGTATTACGCTGCTCTGTCCCATCCCGTCCCCGTCCTGTCCTGTCCCGTCCTATGCTGTTCTCTGCCCCCACCTCCCCCAGCTCTAAGCGACCACCGATCTTTCCGTTGCGACAGATTGGCCTACCTGCACAGCGCGCATAAAATGCAATCAGACAGGTGCAGTCTTTCGTGATTGGCTCCTTTCACTGAGCATAACGCGTTCAAGGGTCATCTATGCTGTAGCTCATGTTGCTTTATTCCTTTTCGATGCTGAATGATATTCCATTGTATGGATGGACCACATCTTATTTATCCATTCATCTGCTATTGGACAGTTGGATTGTCTCTGCTTTTTGGATATTCTGAATAATGCTGCTAGGAACATTTGGTGCAAGGTGGAAACGTCAGTTTTCGATTTAGATCTTCCTTTAACATACGCATTTAATGCTATAAATTTCTCCCTAAGCACTGTTTTTCACTGCTTCGCACACATTTTTATAAATCACGTTCTCATTTTCATTTAGTTCAAAATATTTTTAATTCCTCTTGATACTTCTTTGACTCATGTATCATTTAGAAGTGTGTTTAACCTCTATTTGAATTTTCCAGCTGTCTTCCCGTTATCGATTTAGAGTTCGATTCCGTGCATTGTATGATTTCCGTCCTTTGAAATTTGTAGTGGCGGCTTTTGTGGCCCGAAGTGTGGTCTCTCTTTGCGAGTGTTTTGTGCGAAGAAATGTTTTGTAAATGTCACTTAGATGGAGTTTGTCGGCCGTGACGTCGGGTCACCCACGCCTTTGCTCGTTGTCTGCTCAGCTGGTGAGCCAGTGGCCGGAGGAGGGTCGAGCCCCCCGGCCACGGCGGGGTGTGTGGATTTCCCCTCACAGCTCCACCTGCCTTTGCCGAGTAGGGACGCTGAGGCGCCATCGCTAGGTGGGCACGTGTTAAAAATTGTTCCCTTTTCTTGGAGAACTGAGTCCTTTATTAGTATTACGTAACACCCCTCTTTAACCCTGATAGTTTTCCTGGTTCTAAAGTCTGCTTGTCTGAAATGAATATAGCTAATCCAACTTTCTTTTGATAAATATTAGCATGGCGTATCTTCTTTAACCATCAATCTATCCAAGTCTTTGTATTTAAATTGGGGTTCTGGTAGAAAACATATCATTGGGTCTTTTTTTAAAATCCACTCTGACGATCTCCATCTTCGCTCGGCACATTTAGACTATTGCCGTTTTAAGTGATTATCGATGAAGCTGAATTAGTTTCTACCATGTTCGTAACTGTTTTCCATTTACCACATTTGTTCTTTGTTTTTTCTTCCTCGCTCTTTTTACAACCTCTCTGGTTTTAACTGGGCATTTTATATAATTTTACTTTTCCTCTTTCCTCAGAATATCGATTACACATCTTTAGAAAGAACTAAGCGATTGTTCTAGAGTCCGCCATGCCCTTTACCGGCGATCTGAGCCCCCTTTCCAATGACACTGCCGTCTCGCAGACAGCATGCTATCTTACCGGGGAGGCATTCCCGCCCTCCTCCCGTCCCTTACTACTTCGCTGTCATTTACTTCATTTCCGTATGCTATCGCCACCTAATACATTGTTGCTGTTATTACTTTGAGTGGATATCTGTTATATCCGTTAAGAATAAAAAAACGAAAACATTTTGTTTTATCTTTATTTTTCCTTTCTTTATGAAGACCCCAGTTCCTTAAGCCCAAGGGATGAGCTCAGGCTGGGGCTGGAAGAACGTTAAGAAAGCCAGGTGCGATGGGGCAGAGGGATGGGGAGCAAGGGCAAAGGTCAGGAGCAGAGCGGTCCCCAGTGACGGGCTTCAACGGGGCCATGAGGCTAAGCCTGCTTTGGCTGGGCGCCGCCCCCTGGCACTTGCAGGGTTCAAGGCACTGGCACCCCCCGGAGTCCAGTGGGGCTGTCGGCAGTTTCGCTAAAAGTTCTCACCAAGCTGGAGATAAACTCATGCTTGTTTTGGTGCTGACGGGAGAGGAGAACGTTGTGCTTACTCTGCATTTAATCTTTGTATGATCCAAGCTGGTACGTGAACCCAGGGCTGGAAAGCCAGTGAGGAAGAGCAGAGGAAACTCATTTTATATTTTTTCCCAAGAGGGTTGCCGGGATGTGACTCAGAGACACTTAGATGATATGGATGACAAGAGAAAAACCAAGGTTGATTTGTCATATGGAAGAAAAATCTCATTTTGGTGTATCTTCCAAAAAAGATCTAAATAGTGAGAAGCTGTTTACATTTTGAGGCTGAAAATAGGCAGACTATAGAGAAACTCGATGTTCTTTTCATCACGTTTATGGCCAAGGGTGAGAGAACGTGGCCGCCTATAAGGAGAACCACAGGAAAACCAGAAGGTCGTGAAAAGGGACCCTGTGGCTCAGGGGACGGGGGACTGGGAGGTTGACTTCCGGCGCCAGTTCCGCTACGCGATCTCCCTGTGGCCTGATGGGTCGTCGTCTCTTCTTGCCTCGGTTTCTTCATCTGTAAAATGAAGACTTTGTACTAGACGTGTCTCAGGCGGCCTTCAGTTCTCGAATTCTCTAATTCCAGATGGACACATTTGACATGCTGGGACATTCTCCTTCTTCTCTTGCACCAGTGGTTTGCACGGACTCATGGGAAGTGAGACATTTATTAGACTGAACAGCAAGTTGAGAGTTTGCATTTGTCCCCTTCACCAACGGACAACATCCAATTAAATTGTGAGAAGTGGTTTTGGTTGGCAGTGCATTCGTCCGCATGCTAGAAATTGAGGAAGCTTGGTTTTCTTCCAACTCCCTTACAGAATTAATCTTGGCAGACATCATGATATTTTAAGAGGAGGGAGAAGTAAAGAGTATTGGGAAAAAGCTCTAAATGGAGGGAGAATGTAAAGTGATGGCCTGGGGGTGTGTGACACACTGTCTGAGCCCGTCAGGTCCCTAGACACCTCGAGGGCTGACCCCAGGCCCAGGCAACGTCTTTCTTCTTCGTTTTCTCCTCTTGGGAGGACGTGCCGTGTTCAATTGTCCGGGTTCAGATCTCTGCCCTGTCATTTATTAGGTGGGTGAACTTGGACAAGCATCTTAGCTACTCTAAGCCTCAGTTTCCACATCTGTAAGTGTCGATGATGACAGTGACATCTCGTGGAGTCATGATGAGGTTAGATGAGGCAAAGCATGTGATCCTGTTGGTACTGAGCCGGAACTTGATGCTGGCCATTGTCACTTGATGAAGATGGCAGAAGTCCCCAGAGTGCTCAGCGCTTATGGCAGATGAAGCTTCCTGAGCCTGGGTCCCACCTTCCAGAGACAGGGGCTCCCCGCCAGAGACTCAGAAGTGAGAACGCGATAATGACTCCGGGAGGCGCCAGACGGCAGAGAAGGAGTTGGCGTGACTGGGATGGGGAACACCGCAGTCGAGATCAAACCTCCAGCCAGGAATGAGACCAGCAGCTCCGTCCGCCTCGTGTCCCGCCGTTAACAGCACAGAGCAGGCTGCGTCCACGCCGGAGCTGCCTGGCCATGCCAAGGGCCCAGCAGAAGCGTCGGGGGCGGGCGGCACAGCCACTTTGAGAAGTGGCTAGGAAGGGCTTTCCAGCCGAAGGGATGGACCAAAGCCACCCTTGAATGGCCAGGAAGGACCCTGGTGACTATAAGCTACCCAACCTTTAACAGTCAAAGTACAGATGTCATAGAATCAAGTGGCAGGGCAAGTGGGAGGATCCGGCCGACACGACGTCGCTGACATTTGGATGCTCAAATGTGAGACTGGCACTGGGAATGGACAAGACGTGAGCCGACGGTTTTCACCTGCTGTGCCCTGAACCCCTGGGGACACGCCGTCTCCACGTCCGTCCGAGGAGCCACGTGGCAGCGCGTTCCTGGGCCCGCCCCCATTCATGGCTCCTAAACTCGTCGGAAATGTCCGTCTCTGGGGGACGGAGGGGAGTGCAGGCCAGGAGAGGTGACTCTGGCCTCACACGTCTCCTGGGTGATTCCAGGGCTCTGCTCTCCTCCCCTCCCCAAGGGTGGTTCTGCATTTTATACCCTTTATCCAATCTCTGTATGGAACTTGTTTAAATTTATCAGCAACAACAAGAAGATGTGTTCATGATAACTTTTCTCTTTTAAAACTGTACTTGTTTTAAAAAAGTGACCATCAACTTGAAAGCAGACCTGAGCTGTACGGTGACATGTTGATTCTCTGGAAAGTTATGAAATAGAGTAGCAGGTAATGTCGCGTCAGATACCAAGGAGAATCGTTTCTTTTAGTAAATAAGTGCTTTTAGGAGAAGTTTTCAAGAAGCGCCTCCAGAACCTGGGGTAGCATTTGACGTCGGGGATCAGAAAGCTGGACGTACTCACGGAAAAGAGAGGTAGACACTTACATGTTAGGGAACACTCTGGTGCATTTCTACATATCCTGTCTTCTCATGTCCCATCGGCTTAAGCTAGACATGGAGTCCAGCCTGACTTACGATCTGCGCAGAGGTAGATGGTGCGAGTCAAAGGCAATTGCAGGGAATATATCGTCTTCTACTGGGGAAGAGAATGACTATTAGGGGCAGCAATACACTCTACTGTGCCCAGGACACGACAAATTTCATATGGACTTTGCGTGGTGCATTGGGCGGGTCCCATAAAGAACCCCTACATCGAAGGCAGTGCCTGTTGCTAAAAAGGCGCTTGCTGAAAGGGTTAAAAAGTGACAAACTATAGATGGAGTCGAGATTAGCCTGGGTCATGTTCTTGAGTAAGTGTTTTATGTGTGTTTTCTCAAATATTTTCAAACACAAGAGCTCCAATGAATTTCATTGACAAAATAAGGAGTTGGGAGTGGCTCTCGAAATTATCTCTGAACCTTTTGTAAGCAGGAAAAATTCCTTGGAACACAGCAATAGCAGTTCATTTAGAATTAATGAAAAGCAGATATTTATAGGAACATTTAGAAATATTTGGAACTCATTCTAAAATAAACACTTTGTCTTAGGAGAATGATTAAAAAAGCTATTGAAGCCGTAATGGCGTGGCACCCCTAAAACCTCTCAGTCCGAGTAAATGCTGGGGTGGCTTGGAAGCAGCGTAGCTCTCGTTGGCATGTCTGGTACCCCACGCCACTGCACACTCGATTCTGACCACCAAGAGCATGGTTTGCTTATCGGTTTGTGATGGGGCCGGAACGCGTTTCACAAAACACAATCTGTTTTAATCACAACAGACACTGAGCTGTAGAAGAACCGATGAGAAAGAAAGCACCTTAAATGAGGGCTTCCCTTGCTTCATCTTCCTAGAGGGCAAATCCCTTATGTGGATACATCCAGACAACAGTAAAACCCCTGATTCTATTCAAGTTATCACTCGTAATTATCTTCCAAGGCAGATTTCAAAAAAGTGTGTCAACGCGTCTCTCTTTTTTTTTTAATGATGGAAACATGTATATAAATTTTCGTATGAAAGCTTTTAACTTTAAGCCAAAGCCCATTTCTCAAGATTGCAGAGTAGTGCTTTGGGACATGTAAACCTGAGGCTGTTTTCGGGGACCCTCCTTCAATCTTCCACCCTATAATCATCTTCAGAAAATTTGAAACTAAGTATTAAACCCAGAACTAAGTTATTTGATTTTCTTCTTGATTTTGTTTATCTTTACTTTTAAAAAAGGGTCATTTTTTTTTTTAAATAAACCAAAGCCCAGCAGCCCTTTATCCCATCGTTCCCGAAACCACCTTAACTCTTTTTGTTCTTCTGTTTCGCCTCCGTCTGTCTGTGTGCAATGCTAGTACCGTGCTCAGCCTTTTCAGTTACACGTGTCTTCTGACTCCCTTCTGGGGAAATGAGCGCTTAGCGTTCTCACACCTGCCATTCCCCCCTCCCGATCGATAATTATGTCACAAGTTATCATTAGACAGTTCTTCAGCGTTTACGTTATTATGAGTTACTAATGATTGCTTTGGATTTCTTGTCTATGTACCTACGCATATTTCTTCCCCAAACTCCTCAACACAACACTAACCTATCTGCTTCCTAAGCTCTGGGGCCTCCCGTCTGGATGCCCCGCCCTATTGTTCTGATCCCAGCCCTTTGACTTCCAGGCTAGCTGCATGACCTATTGCTCTTCATCTACTTATTATCTACTTGGAAATGTGCTTCTTCCTGCCTCTTCTGAGGGCTCTCCATCTCCCAGAGAACCTCATTTTCCTCTTGCCTGGTTTTCTTTCTCAATGCGGTGGAGCACATCCTTAAGTGGACTTCTGAGAAAAGGTATTGGGCAATAATTTTTGAAATCTTGCCAGATGGTGTCTTTCTTCTACCCTCATGTTTGATTAGTAGTTGGTTGGGCATAGATTTCTAGGATGGAAATCATTTATTTATTTATTTTTCAGATTTTCGAATGTATTGCTCCATTGTCCCCTCATTTCCTGCATCGCTGTTGAGAATGTCTGAGAGGTCGCTTGATTCTAACCTTTTGTATAACTCCCCGATCTTTTTTTTTTTTTTTTGTCTTTTTGACTTTCTGTAGGTTTTTAGGATCTTCTTTTTATTGTCTGTTTCACTGCTCAGTCTGGAAACTCACACCTTCCAATTCTTATTTCTTCATATTTTTTATGTAATAAATATCTCCCTATTTACTGTCTTCTGTTCTTTCTTTTTGTTGCTTTTATTTCTCAGACATTGGACCTCCTGGATGGGCCTGTAATTTTTTTGTTTTTCCTGTTTTATTTTCTCTTTCCTTGATGTTTTGTCATACTTTCTGGGGGGTTTTCTTTAGTTAGTCTTCCAGAAACTTCTATTGAAATTTTTAGTTTTGCTATGGTGTTTTTTTCCAGATTTATTGAGGCACATAAAGATTGTATGTATTTATGGTGTACGACATGATATTTTGGTAAATATACACACAGGAAGATGGTTAGCACAATAATTAGCATGTCTATAACTTCACATAATTAAAATTTTTTTTTTTTTTGGTAAGGAGAACACTTAAGATCTACTCTCTCATCAAATTTCAAGGGCACAATATAGTTTTATTAGCTCTTGTCACCGTGCTGTATGTTAGGTCCCCAGAACTTATTCAGCTTATAACTTGACCTTGTGATGACATTCTCCCCAACATCTTTGACCATTATCTTCCCATCCCCCACCCAGCCCCTGGCCCCACCATTCTTCTCTCTGAGTCTGTGAGTTCGACTTTGTCAGAATCCACATGTAAGTGAGATTTGCTCTGGTATTTTTAACTTCTAAGTAGATTTATTATTCAGTAAATATCATCATTTTAAAAAATAGCATTCTATTCTCATTTCATGGATGCAATAGCTTCTCTTTGATGTCTACGAATGTTTGCTGTTACCCTGTAGGAAAGTTTTCTCTGCATCCTGCATTATTTGTCTCCTCTAATCCCCTTAATTAATTAGTTAATTTCTGTTTGTTTAATTTCCTGTTTCTTATTTAGGGGTTTTCTAGAGGGCTTAACCTGTTGTTTACACTAAAGAATGGGGTACGGAAACCCAGTTGGAAGCTCTGTGTTCAAGGATAGATCCTGCTGAAGAGTGGGGTTCACAGTGGGGCGAGGACCCATGTATTTTTCTAGGGGACCCCATACGTCCGCATGCGGATATCTTTCCTTTTTGCCCACTGAGCTTCTCCATGGGGGGACTTCCCGATTTTCTGCCGGGAGAGTGTTGTGGGTTTAGTTGTGACTCCCCAACGTGGTATGTCGAAGTCCTGACCCCAGGGCCTCTGAATGTGACCTTCTTTGGAAATGGGCTGTCACAGGTGGAATTAGTTGAAATGAGGTCACAGGGGAGGAGGGCGCCCCTAACCGAACACGACTGGTCTCTTTAGAAGACAGACACACAGGGAGAAGGCCACGTGGACAGAGAGACGGATTTGGAGTGAAGCTGCCACAGACCAAGTGACACCTAGAGCCACCAGCAGCTGGAAGAAGAACGGTTTCTTCCCTCGTGGCTTCCGAGGGGTGTGGCCCTGTGGACACCTGGATTTTGGACTTCCGGCCTCTAGAACTGAGACTAAATTTGTGTTGTTTTAAGGCTCCGCTCTGTGGCTCTTTGTCACAGCAGTTCCCAGACACTCTTCCAGGGGGTGTGTGACCACTGCTATTTGCTCTGGAGGCTGAGTGGGCGAGGAGCTTAGAGGATAGCCTTCTAGGTATAGAGATTTTACTCAGCACCCTGTTGTCGCTTTAGGGTCTCATCCTTGCCTTATTTGGTGCCAGTGTCCCTGGGCCTGAAGCTTCTTTGCTCTTGAAATTAACCTCCTGATTCCTGCTGGGGTGAGAGCAGAGTGACCAGCAGGAGGCAAGGTCTAGGGGTGTGTGTCCTTCCCACTTGGGCTCCCTGCTGAGGCTGAAAGCATAAATAATCCTTGAAAATTAACCGGAACCTCCTGTTCCCAAGTGACCTGCCTCTGCATGTCCAAGGTCTAGTTTTCCAGCCCTTCAGCCTGAGATCACAGCTTCCAGGCCCCC
>CM053503.1:166120312-166172232 GCA_028627145.1 Eidolon dupreanum | reverse complement strand
CCTTGTAGAGACGCAAGTTGTTTCTCGACAATCTTCTCGAAACCCTGAGCAAGAGAATCGTTCTCTTTCCACTTGTACGTTCCTAGAATATGGGGTCCTTAGCCTCACAATCAGAACCGTTACACACATAAAACTTAGAAAAGAAAAAAGAATGTCGTCTCCTGCTCTTGCTTTTCACCGGCAAACAGCTGTGGGTAGCAGAAAGCCCAGCGAATGAAGTTGCTGGTTTTTATCTTGGAAAGGGGGAGGTTATTAGAAGTTGCGATTCAGAAACTTCAAGGAGAAGTGGGAGGGCCTGGTGAGCGTGGCGGGGGGACCGCATTTCCTGTTTTCCTTTCCAATGGTGTTCGAAAACATTGCAGGAAAACCATGGATACCCACGGAAAAATTCCAGAAGGCATGCTCTCTGCCGGCCGGGGCCCAGCCCAAAAAGGTGACGCGTAGAAGCGGTGATTTGTTTTAAAGGTTTGGGGTTGGCAGGAGCCCAGCCCAAGGCTCGCAGGGTGAAGACGGCATCCAGAGGGTGACATCAGCCCCGCAGCGGGGGCCAGGAGCAGCAGGGCAGAGAGTCTGGTTTTCATTTACAGTTTGGGGCTGGCCGTGGTGGGGAGGGGAGGGGAGGGGAGAGGAGGGGAGGAGCTGCAGGAAGCCCTGACTGTACCCCTGGACCCCGCCCAGCTTGGAGCCCAGTCTTCCACCAAAGGCCGCTCAGTCCTGCCTGTGGGGGAGGCGCAGGGCACAGGGGGTTTTCGTCCTGCACTCGCTTGGCCGGCTCCGCTGCGGAGAGGGGACGAGGTGCCGGGAGAGGACAAGCATGCATCGGGCTGAGCACGACTGACGTCTACGCCTGGGACGGACAGCGCTTCGGGTCTGCTCAGGGTAGGCGCCGGCTCCCCTCGGCTTCCCCCAGGTCCTGGCGAAGGGAACGCTTTCCGCCGGGTGACCCTTTCTAGGTGGCTCTTAGGTTTATGCCTAGAGTTAGTTTTCTTTAGAAGTTGCCGGTCTCTGGGAGATGCAGCTGGTCGTCCGATCCCGGGGTGTGGCAGCTGGGGCCCCCGGCTCGGCGGACGGCTGGGCTGCCCCAGAGCACCTGGGCTGAGGCCCTGGGCTCCCGACACGCTGCCCGGCTCCTGCCCGCAGTGGTTCTTCGCTCACCGTTTGTTGGACATTGTCCCCCGTTCTGAACTCAGCCGGAGTCTGCTCTCTCAGCAGAAGAGTCTTTGCGAGGGTTCAAGAGCTACCTGTCGGGCAGCACCTTGGTTCTCCCAGGTGTGTTGGGCGGGCTTTTCTGCCCCGGGCCTTGCGAGGTCCAGGGCTGGCAGACCTCCGCTGTGGCTTTCGGGGGACTGCGGTGACTTTGGCGTCCGGGCGCAGGGCCAAGTCCAGAGTTACTCAGCCGTTGCCATCGGGGCCTCATCTTTTTTGGAGCTCGAAGCCACCGCTGAGGCTCGTCCTGTGGGCTGCGTGGAGGAGCTGTGGGGTCACAGGAGGAGAGGCACCAGTGTCCGGGCAGCGCGCCCAGCGGACAAGGCAGGGCCCCTGGGCCTGCGGCCGGCCCACGTTGCCCAGATGTGCCGCGGGTGCCAAGTGGGGGTGCCCCGGGCCTGTTCCTCAGCCGGGAGGGCGGGGCTCGGTCCTCTCGCCCAAGATGGAAAGTGTCCCCTGACGGTCACCAGCCTGCTTTGGGGACTGGTTTCAAGGGCTTACTGTTAGGAAGTCAGCTGTGACTGAAGCAGGGTGGGGTCCCGGGCGGGGGCCCAGGGGAGTATCGGGGAGTGTCAAAAAATCAGCACTTCACAAACAGCCCCAGGTGCACATTTAGAGGTTGGCCTGCACCCTAAAAACAAACCGCTCTGAGCTAGTGGAGCATCCTGCACCCCGAGGGGACATGGGGTGTTGGCCCCCACCAGCCAGCATCTTGCCCTACGCGTGAGGGCTGTGGGATCTTGGGGCTCCAAGGAGGGTGCTCAGAGCTCAGGGAGGTAGGTTGCTCCCCACCTCCCAGGGGACCCATGCTTAATACTCAAAAAACCTAAACAGAAATGGCTTTGCAATCAAGGATTCTTTGTTTCCAGCCAAAATTATACTGAGAACAGCTGGATGCTGGGCATTATTGAGACTTCTGGGTCACTTGCTGGGCCAAAGATAGTGGAAGGGGCTGTTGGTAGAAAGCCACTGAGGTGCGAGCCCCTCCCTGGTTTTAAGGATGAAGAATCAGGAACCTCAATTACTGGCCAAGGCCATCAGTCAGCAGGTGGCTGAGACAAGCAGTAAAATCTTCACCATGTCATGAAAGCAGATGGCCTAGCGACGGAGGACCCCACACCAGTTTACATCTAGATGTGAAATGGTGCTGTTTGATTTGCCTCCCAAGAAGATAACATCCCCCTGTCATATTCTACTAAAAGTCATGGGAACCTGGCTTATGCTCCCTAAGGCTGTAGCAACCCACGGGGAAAGGGGTGCTGGGTGGGCGGGCTGGCTGGCAGGGTGGCCACTGGCTCCTTGACCGGACCACCTGAGCTGGCTTCGCTCATTCGGGCCACCTCTGGGGGCAGGGGCCCAGGAAGACGGGACCTGCGCTTGGGCTCACTCTGGAGTGCGCTTCTTGCTGAGGGTGACGGCATAGGGCTGGGAGGTGAGGGGCGCGCATGGGAATTCGGCTGTAATGGTCACGTGGTCTTGGTGTCTTCTTCGGTGAGAATTCGGCTGTAATGGTCACGTGGTCTTGGTGTCTTCTTCGGTGAGATGCATTTACCATGCATTTACCTCTCTCCTTCCCCACTCACGGCAGTGAGGAGACCGTCAAGAGGACATCGGGTGGAGAGGAGGACTTAGGAAAGGGACCACGGCAGCCGGGAGGTGCGGCTCTCCTGCCTCTTTCCAGTCGGGGAACCGGAGGGCGTGACCGCTCCACCTTCCTGGGAGGTGGCTGGGAGGCCTCTAGGGGGTTAGCCCTTGGCTCTGGCTCCTCCAGCCCTCGGAAGGGGGTGTATACCCCACCCCACCATGCTCGTGCCCCCAGGCGACGGTATATACGGTAGACATTCAAACCTGGGTCTTAGGGACATTTTTGGTAGAAGATTAGCATCTTTCTGAATAGGAATTGCCTGTTTTTCTGTCCTTCCTTTCATTTCTAAAGTGCTCAGGATTCGCCCTGGCTCATCCTGTGGTCATAGTGCCTTTTGTGATTTCGTAGCTTAGAACCTACCGCGTCACATGATAGAGCAGGATGAAATTCCTTCTATTAATCCAGGGTCCACGACCGACTTGTGGCTCAAGCAAGGTGCCAGTCTGCCCTCTGTTTTGGGTCAGAGGCTAGGGACACCGGGGCTTAAAGCCAGCTCGAATCAGACCTTTGAAAGTTGCTAGAGGGTTTTTGCCATCGAGTTCTCACGTGTCTCCTTGCTCGGTGTTTAGACAGCCGGGTGGAGCGTGGTCCTCACCGGCAGCCTGTGTCACGCCCCCTTTTATGTGAAATTCCACATCTAGGGTTCAAAATTCACCGTCGGGTCATGAATTTTGTAGCACGAGACCGTCCTGCAGGCGTGATGCTAATAGCTTGAGCCCAAACTTTTATTTGAAAATTGGTTTTTATTACTGTTCTTTTCGGAGGAACCCGAGGGTCTGTTATCTATTGGAGGAGACGCAGACCTTGAAGGAGACGTCCCCTTCTGAATGGGACGTCGGATACCAGGAGGCTCTCCCTGGGTCACACCCAGGAGCAAACTTTCCGTGGTGTCTTGGCTGTGGAAAGCGGGCGGCAAGTTCACCACTGCCACAGAGCTACTGGAAGAGCGAGGCGCGGCCTGACACCTCACAAGTTTATTCGTCTCTCCAGCTAAGGAAACCAAAGCCCCCAGGGCTTCAAATTTTAAAGCGGGGAAGTTTTCCAAGTCCCTGCTAATTCACACAGCTTCGAACTAGACAAGGACCCATCTCTCCATCCTGGCATTGCTAGACGCGGTTTCTCTCTTTCCAGGGTCAAAATTCTGGGAGATAATCCCACCCGTTTTGGAAAAGACGCTGCACGTCCCCTCTACACGTGGGTGGCGGACGCCTCACGCTCAGGGCTCACACACCGTGTCTTGATTAGCTAGGAGGGGTTCTCTTTGGAAATCCATTACGTTAATTGTCAAAAACACAACTTTTAACGCCTGGTCCCCCGCGTCTGTTTGGGGAAGGAGATGAGTTTTGTGTTAGAACTGTTCCCAAACATGCAGGCTGGGCTTCTGACCTCTAGAGGGCGCGTGTCCTTCTGTGCTCCTGAAAACCCTAAGTGGAGCTGGAGTCGGGGTGAGGTTCCTGGGGCTGTGGGGGGAGGAGTTGGGGGCCTCAAAGCAGAGCTCGTGGGAGACTCCAGGACCCATCTAGAGAAGGCTTCAACAGAATTTTACAACACGTGACTAATATCTGAGGTAGATGTTCATTCAGAATTTCATTTTTCCCTCTGCTCAAGCATGAGTGTCTTGGGTGACATTATGCCTTGAAATGAGGTGCCGTGCTCCCCAAAGTCATTTCACCACAAGGGCACTAGGCGAATCACGTTTGACGGACATGTCGTGCCCATGTCTGTTATGAGACGTTTACCAGTAAGGAGTTTCAGAGCCAAAGCTGGTTTGCACGTTCCTGCCGGGCTCTATCCGGGGAGAATTTCTGAAATTTAGAACTGGAAAGATGTTCACAGGAACCGATCCAGTAACTTTTTATTACCTGCCCTTTGCTGTTTTCTTCTCATAGTCATCTCATTTGAACACATTTTTAAAAAATGAACACAAACGATAATTATAAATGTCCCATTTCAAATACGTGTCAGTTAACAATGTTTCACAGATCCTCTGACTTGTGATTGCGAGTCTGAGATGCTCACAGTTAGCGTGCTGAGTTGCAGGATTCTGGCTCAGAGCGAAGAAGCCTGAGGCAGGGGACGAAAATGACTAAGATGTGGGCCCTGCTCGCCGGTTGGCGTGTAGGGTTTCTGTGCGGCTGTTTGAATGATCAAAAATCACTGCCTCGAATGCTTTCTCCACACCCCGGACGCTCCGAATGAAGGCGTGTGGCACAGCGAGGTGACATCCTGGCTGAGGTCACAGAGCGGGTGGCACAGCCAGGCCACCCCTTCCCAGTGCTCCTGCCCGTGACGGTGTGTTCCCACAGGCAGGCCTCTGGGACCCGGAGCGTCGCCGGAGCACGAGTCTCTGAGTGCATTTTAGGGTGTCACGTGGAGAGAGCCCCTCCTTTCCATCAACTAGTTTCTATAGAGTAGTGTATTTTAAGCTTATTTAGCAGGAAGGTAATTCTTGCTCAAAAAAAAAAAAAAATCTGGAGAGAAAAAAGAGAGAAGAAAAGAAGACAGATACAGGAAGTTCTGCTGAACCCCCTCCCACAGGGAGCTTGCTCGTCTTCCGCTGTGATCTGGCCTTGTTCCCCGAAGCGGAATCCTGGGGCTCTGGAGCCTGAGGCTCAGGGAAGACGGAGAGACACTTCTGAGAGGGCGAGGCCTGGGAAACGCGATGGGAAATGTTCCCGGAACCCCCGATCCTCCCCCCGCGTCGGGTGCTATACATTAGATTTTCTTGGGTCCAGAGCATGGAGAATTGGCTGCTGGCAGGAAAAACTCATGGGTCGGTTTAATTTCAAAATTAATAACTGAACAGCAGCTGGAGATGACTCAGGTCTCAAGGGAAGCCATTCCAGGAAACTGGATTTTCTGGAATCTTCACCAGTCGATTCGGCGGCCTAGTGGCGGCACTCAGAGCTGGGGCCAGCTCGGCGGGGCCCACGGGTCACCCCGCCGTGCGCTGTGGGGCTCTCTGCCTCTGTGGGGGGTGGCGGGGGGCCACCCGGGGTAAGAGGTGGGAGAAGGTGGTCGCAGAACCACAGCCTGTTGGAGCATCTGGCCGTCGGCGGAGCAGAATTTTTTCCAAGCTACTGCGTTAAATCCAGAGTTGATGATATTTTATCAGATGTCTCAACCTAAGTTTTAAAGTCTCTATTTTAAATAATTTTCTCTTCTGGACTTGACCATGAATCAGACTAGAAAACAAACCAAAACGTTTGATTTTCCCTTATGACATGACAACATTTTCACCACCTTGAGTAATACTGCGGTGGAACACCGTGGCTTTGGCGAGGCCGACAGCTCCGAAGGCCACGGCCAGGAAGGGGAGGGAGGAGGGTCAACGCCCAGCACCCACCTGGAGCCAACAGGACCACGTGTCACGGGCGGGGACAGCAGGCGCATTTATGCCGTTTCTTTGAAGCGTTTTGTAAGGCACCCTCCTCCTTAACGCTAACTCTGCCCAATGCTCTGCCCAACGTTTGTAATTAGCAGTATTAATGGAGGAAAAGCCGCGTCTGGCTGCCTTCTATTTAGGAGGGAAAATGTTTTTTACACGTGCGTGGTGGCGTCTAGCTTTCCAGCCACAGCAGAGATGGAATGTTCTGTGGCTGGTCATTGTCTCGGACCCTAAGAATACGTCTTTAAGTGGATCTCTAAATATGTGAGCAGTTAATGGGGAGGTTCTTTCTCCAAGTCACCTTCATCGGGGGCCGGAAGCTAACACGTCCTCGCGTGTGACCTCGTAGAGGGAAGAGGCTACCTGTGAGGGGACGTCCCCCGCCCCCCGACCCCTCCTTCCCGCTTTCTGTACTGCTCTCTTCCTGTGCATGAGCTGCTGAGTGGGCATCGTTTTACTTGATTTTACCAGGAAAGGCTGAATAACTTGAGTCGGCCACTTGATGTCTAACGAGGACACTCGTGTGTGGCGGCGAGGCTGAGTCGGCACACACAGGATCAGAAGGGTTAAAATCTTGCTGTCGCAGGAAACGCGTTCCAAGCCTGGGTCAGAGATGAATGCTTACAGATACGTGTGTGGCTGGTATTTCTTATCTAGCAAATGTTCATAGAGCAGAAATCAGAGATTTAGGTTGCAAAATAAACAGTAAAAAAAAAAAATCTTCCAATGTATTTCTTTGAAGGGGTCTTCTTGGGGTTGTCCAAAGTCATTTGCTTTTGAGGCTCCCCCAAAGCTCTTCAGAGAGCAATAATATCTTAAATCCCACTCTCCTTCTTCCCTAACCAAATGACTGATATGTCTTCTCTTAGCTTCCCCTCTGGGGATAAGAATGGCGACTCCTTTCTGAGGGGTCAGACAAGAAGAGCCAGAACAAGAGAGAACTAGGGCAGCTGCCAGGTCAGGACCCGTGGGTTTCCTGAACTGTGACTTCTCACCTCGCAGTGTGTGGCGCGGTATTGCTCGCCTGTTTCCGCAGCTCCTGCTTTAAACGGGACAGTGAGGAGTTAACCGAAGTCCCGACACTCGATAGGAAGACCAGCCTGGTTTTCAGAGGCAGTGCTTGGAGGCGGCCCAATAAATGACTTGGAAATGGGAGCTCTGGATGCATTTAAGCCTCTTTGTTTTAAAAATTATTTCCTTGTGTGCATGTGTGTGTGTCTTTCTTAAAAAAGATTTCCAGACGTGGAAAATGAAAATGCTCTGGAGTCGACTTAACGAAAACTAAATTCACAGAATTGCAAAAAAAAGCTTGGGAAAGTCTTTGAAATCTGACTGAATACAAGTTCAAGTTGAGGCGCCCTGTGACGCGACCTCCATAGCTTGAGGTATCTTCTCAAGTTTCAAGTGGACGCTACTGGAAGGAAAAAGGCCCCTCAAATCCGTTTTCGAAGGAGGCGGAGTGAAAAGAAGGAATTGCTACTGAGGTTCTGTTATTGGCCCCACTGCCCGAGGGACCCAGACTCTAGGACACAAAGCATAGATCACCCCACCCAGCCCCAGGGGCTCAGTAGCCAACTTTTTTCATATTTGAAAGAACAGCAGCAGACAAATGGATTCTGTTGACACAGAATCTGTGGTTTGTCGCCACCAAAGAAGTCTATTTTTCCCCCCAGAAGACACAGGGAGTTTCCTCGATCTGGGCCAGACCTGGTACTGCCTCTTAGGGTTTCTTCAGGTTCTTCTGTGGGCTTCAGAAACTCAGACTTTTGGAGGGATTCTGGTTAGGATTCTGGTTCTATTTCGGTTTGTCTATGTGGCTTTGGGCAGATCACTCTGTCTCACCTGGGTTTAGTCTCCAGGTGAGGCAAAGTGAGGGGAATGTAGCCCTCAGTTGTTGGGGGGGGGGGAGGCATGAGATACCATCTACAAGAGGGGACACAGGAAATACTCTTCAGGCTCCCAGTCTCTGCTTCCTGGGGGTGTGGGAGGGGTAGGGTTGGGAGAGGGTGACAGGATGGTGGCTGCCTTTTAAAAGTGGGCAAGCCAGGTGATCATTTGGAGAGATGATGTTTGATATCGTTTAATAATCTAAATGAAACAATTCTCCAAGATTTCTTGCCAGGAACTTCAGTTTTAAAAAGCGGGACTCATGACATGATAAACAATAGAACAGATTTAACTGCAAGCAAAAGCATTAGCAAATATTCAACATCTGGGCTGGGAACACTTGAGCCGCATGGCTGGCTTCTAAGTATGACGGCAGGAAAAGTGTGTGGAGGCGAAGGCATTTTTCCCACCTGGGGATTCAGCTCAACCAAATCATGTGAGTTCCTTAGTCATCGGTGGAGCCTGGATAACGCATTAGCTCACAGACTTCTCTCCTGCCCTTTATTTCAGTTGGAAGAGCTTCTCTCCCCTCCCCTCCCCTCCCCTCCCCTGCTCTCTCTCCCCCTCACCTCAATATCTGTACAGATTTTGGGAAAAACATTTCTTGTACACTGCAGATTTATCTCATTTCTTTGCGTCCTGATCGAAAGCACTTTACTTAAGGGGTTGCCCTTTTAAAGGTGAATATCTTGGAAATAAAAATCTTTACATATCATTTCGAACCAATTTAAAATTCATGTTCCTAAAAAAAGAAAATAGTGGAAGTAAGGCATGTCTCAGAAAGACGCTGCAGATTTCATTCTAATACAATTTAGATTTTTATTAAGCTCTATCAGAGACTAGAGAATTCTTTTGGAATACTACTTAAAATCCTGTGTCTTGTGCATGGATCAAATATTTAAAACAATTGAACCGACCCCCTGGAAGATTTGCATTAAATCTTTTTATAGAAGCAGCGGTTCTTAAACTTTAGTGAGGAATTAGAATAGATGGCTTTAGAATCATATTTGAACATGGACCCCGCCTTCCCCCCTCGGTTCCGAGGAAAACCCCACTTATACACATACAATTTTGCACACAATGTGGGAAGTTCTCAGGTCCTTTGAAATCTGTGGATTCCATATTAAAAATATGGCCGATTACATTATTATAGGTTGTGCCTGGCCGATTATAATATTATAGGTGGTTTTGGAAAGGACAGGCTATATTTCTGGAAAGGATTCAGTAAAATTTAAAGAATTTGGACAGGCAATTTTCTCATGATACCTTCTGATAGGATCTTGTTGCTAATAAAAATTCCAATGTTGAATTTTAACAGAAAGAATTAAGACTAGCACATGCACAATGCACTTTGCATTGTTCTAAAGAGTACACCCTCAATTAATTGGGAACATACGCGCAAATCACAGACATTGCATGTGCTTTTTTATATTGTTATTTTTTTCAGAAGCAAAATTCAAGAATAGATCTAACAGAGCATGTGGCAGGAAGGTACGGGTGAATGGAAAGGCCTGAAAGATTCCCAGGATAGAGCATGGGTTCGAGGGACTTCTAGAGGGAATGGGGCAGTGCTGGGGCTACAGCTTGGAAGGTCACCCTCAGCGGAGAGGGCAGACCCGCCACCAAGCAGCAGGTCCACTCTGTAGATGGTTTCCTCCACTGCACTGAAGATTTAAATCTGATGTCGTCTTATTGGTCTATTCTCGCTTTTGTTGTCCGTGCGTTTGGTGTCATGTCTGAGAAATCACTGCCAAAGGTAATGTTATGAATATTTCCTCCTATATTTTCTTTTAGGAGTTTTATATTTTCAGGTCTTACCATAAATCTGTAATCCATTTTGACTTAGTTTTTGTAAATGATGTGAGGGAAGGGTCTAACTGCATTCTTTTGCATGTGAATATACATTTTTCCCAGCATTATTTGGTGAAGAGACTATTCCCTTTCTCCATGTGTAGCCATGGTTCCCTTATAGAAGGTCTTCTGACCCTATATGTGAGGATTTATTTCTGGAATCTCTATTTTACTCTATTGGTCTGTATGTCTGTCTTTATTCCAGTACCATACCGTTTTGATTATGGTAGCTTTTTAACATGTTTTGAAATGCGAGGCTTCTAGCTTTATTTTTATTTCTCAAAATTGCTATGGCTCTTCTGGGCCCTCTAAAATTCCATATGAAGTTTAGGATTTTTTAAAATATTTCTACAAAAGATGACATTGGGATTTTGATAAGGATTTCATTGAATCTGTAAATTACTTTGGACAGTATGGACATTCGACCAATATTAAGTCTTCCAATCCATGTACATGGGATGCCTTTCCATTTATTTATGTCTTTTTTCGTTTCCTTCAGCAACGTTTAGTAGTTCTCAGCGTATGAGTCCGAAGTGTTTTCTTGTTTTTAATGCCGTTGTAAATGAGATTGTTTTCTTAATTTCCTTTTCAGATTGTTTGCTGTTAGTGTGTAGAAATGCAACCTACTTTTGTGTATTGGCTTTGTACCCTGAAACTTTGCTGAATTTGTTGATTAGTTCTAACAGTCATTTGAGGTGTGTGTAATCTTTAGAGTTTTCTACATCTAATATCATGCCATCTTCAAACAGACTGTTTAACTCCTCCTTTTTCTCATTTAGCTGCCATTTACATTTCTTGCCTAATTGTGTGGGTTAAGACTTCTAATACTGTGCTGAATAGGTGTGGTGAGAAGAGGCGTACATGCTTTATTCCTGATTTTAGAAAGAAAGCCTTCCTTTTTTTCACCATTGAGTATGATGCCAGCTGTGATCTTTTTGTATAAAGGCTTTATTATGTTCGGATAATGTCCTTCTATTCCTAGTTCGTTAAGTGTGTGTGTGTGTGTGTGTGTGTGTGTGTGTGTGTGTGTGTGTGTTTACCATGAAGGGGTGTTGAATTTTGTAATGTGGCATTTCTTCATCAACTGGGATGATCGTATACTTTTTCTCCTTCATTCTGTCAATATGGTATATTACATTGATTATCGTATGTTGAACCATCTTTGCTTTTCAGGAATGATGCCTGCTTGGTCATGTATAATCTTTACAACGTGTTATTGAATGTAATTTGCTAGTGTTTTGTTGAGAATTTTTGCATCGATATTCATCAGGGATATTGGTCTTTTCTTGTAGCTCCTTTGATTTTGGTATTAGGGTAATAATGCTGGCCTCATGGGATGAGTTTGACAGTGTTCTCACTTCTGTAATTTTTTTGGAAGAGTTTGAGAAGGATGGGTGTTAGTTCTTCTTTAAGTGTTTGGAAAATTCTCCAGTGAAGAACTGGTCTTGAACTTTTCTTTGTTGGGAGATTTTTGATTACTAAAGTCATCTTCTAACTAGTTCTAGGTCTATTCAGATTTTTTCTTTCTTCATGATTCAGTCTTGGTAGGATGTGTATTTCCACTTACATCCACTTCTTCTAGGTTATCCAATTTGTTGATGTATTTTTATCCTCACTCCTTCCAGGTTTCATGGAGTATGGTCAGTATTCTGGTCAGATATTTCACAAGCCATTTCACACATCTAGTTCGCTCTTACTTCCCCTTGCCTCTCTCAGGAAAGAGTCAAACTATTCTCGAGAATAAGAGAAATTCAGAAGCATTCAGACTCTTAGGACTATTGGCTGGAAAAACCTGCTTTTGAAAATATGACACATACTTGAAAACCAAGAGAGATGTTTTTGATTTTCATTTGCACTGACGGTGAATGCCATTTTGTGTTGTAATTCACAAGGCCTCTTTTTAACCTTCAAACACTAACAATGAAATATAAATTATGATGGTAACCCGACCTCTCTAGATTAAATGTATTTAAGTTTCTTAAACCAAATGGGATTTTCCACTTAACTGTAGTCTATACTATATACTTTCCTGTATCAAATAGTATTTCCTGACACTAAGCATGCGCAAAAACAACCAATAAGATGAACTTGCACTCCGGGAGTTCGTGACGGGGTGGGATCTGGTGCCTCCCCAGAGCCGCTTTGGCCATCCGCACACTCCAACCCTCTCACCTGGTCGCTGGGAGGTGGCGAGCTCGTCCATCAAGGGACGTGGTTCCTGCTTGTCGTTAAAGGCGTCCGAGGGAGCAGACATCCATGGACCCCTGACCTGGGCGGGTGGAGATGCCGTTAGCTGGTGCTGGAGAGCAGCAGGGACCTAGCGAGATCAGACAGGGGCGAGGGCAGCCACGGCTCCTGTGACTTCCTTCCACGGGATGCGAACGGCTGTGACTGCAGACGATTTGAGGAAACGCATCTGGGAAGGTCCGGGTTAAAGAAAGCGTTCCATGTCAACGTATACGGAACTGTTCGGTGCTTCCCAGACTCGGCTGCTCACGGAACCCCCTCCTTTTTTTTCCCTAGAACATTTCATAGAATGAGTGTTCCATGGAATATGTTTTGGTAAATGCTGGCAACACCGACCTTGGATGAGAAGGGCGGTTAGAATTCACTCACTGTCCATTCTGTGTTGGGCATTAACAGGCAGCCTGCTGCAGCCCTCTCAGGAGGCATTACCGTTACTGCTCCCACGTTAGAGGAGAGCGAGCTGGGACTTAGAGCAGCTAGGTGACCTGCCAAGGTGGGGTGTGCTGGACGCAGGAGCCAGGTTTCTCTGAGCCCAAGCACCGTGACAGGCACCCAGCACCGTCACGGCTCCTTACTGAGTCCTAAAGAGCTCCAAATTCAGGCTATTGAACTCGACTGACAAGTCATCATAAAATATAAAAACAATGTTTTCCTTCTTGTCCTTTCCTCTTATAAACCTTCAGGGTGGTGGGTGCCATTGGAGTGTCAAGATGTCCCTTAATAGATATGTGACCTGGGCCGATTGCTCTCTGAAACCCGATCCCTTCTTTCCAAGCATGGGGGTTAGCAGCTACCTGGGAAGATAATGCGAAGATAAATGAGATAAATGATGGAAAGAAGTGCTTGGCACAGAGTAGGTGTTCAATGACTTTTGATAACACGACATCGAAACCAGCGGTTTGACACCATCGGAGCCAATTTGTGTCACGTGGTCCACCCTCTCAGCGCCGTTCCCCAAGCCCCTGGCCAGGGGACCGGCCAGCCTGGGTGGGAGCATGAAGGGTCACTGACACACACGTGCAGCTGTACCCAGGACCAGCTCCGAAAAGCGTGGGCCCAGTGAAAACTGAAAACAAGGGCCCTGTCCAAACGGCACTCAGAGTTTCGGACAGCATTGCACCGAGCATGCATCCTCCTGAGCGTAGGGTCTGGTGGGACTGCCCAGGTCGCATACCCGTGACCCAGGGGAAAATCGGGGGGAACCACAATGTCAGACCAAGGGGAGGAGAAGTGAGGTGCTGACCTGGCACGGGGACAGAGCCCGGGCAGGGAAGGCCTGGGCCAGCGCTCTGGGGGGGGCGGGGGAGGGTGTAGCGAGGAGCCCAGGCTCGCAGGCCCATTCCCTTGCATCGGGGACCGGAAGGTGAAGAGGCTGACATTGTGGGGGCGCTTTCTGGTTTGGGGTGGGGAGACAGTGCTCTTTGCTTGCAGGAAAAGGTCCACAGACACACAGGCTCCTGAGCCCACCTGCACGTGGGCTCAGTGGATGGGAAGTCGCGTTCGCAGCCACCCGCTGGTCCGTGGGCCCGGGAACCGTGCAGCGAGGCAGGCTTGCCCGTCCCGTAGCTCTGGGCCGGTTCCAGTCTGAGACTGGGGTTGGCACACAGCAGGTTTTTGTTGGAAGAAAAGTATGAAATACTGATAGAAAATAAGGGGAAGATCTGAAAGGGTCGTGCTTTGGGCAGAGTCCGTCCTCCCAAGCCTTCCTGTGGGATTGATTCCTTTAAACGCGATTTACCGAGTTAAGACGGGTGTCACAAAGCTGCCACTTCTGTGCCTCCGCCTGCCTGTATCCCTGCCTCTTCTCCATCCTGCCGTTTGTTTAGTGATCCGCTATTGCTGCCTGCCTCTGTGCGAAAGGAAAAAAGGTTTAATTGCACCGTTTTTAGCTGTGGCCAAATGAATACAATCACGAAATTCAAAGATCCCTCGTAGGCGGGCTGGACGCTTAGTCACCAGTTAGGAATCTGAGAGTCACACGCCGGTCATTCTCCGCCATCCCGTTTTCTCTTGCAGGTTCACACTGGGTGCTTGGACACATTCAAAATGAGGAAACACCGACACTTGCCCTTAGTGGCCATCTTTGGCCTCTTTCTCACAGGCTTTTCGTTAACGCGAGCCCAACAGCAAGCAGGTAAGAGCCAGAAACATCTCTTCACGTGAGTAGGGTCCAAGTCTGAGCCGTGAGGAGTGGGCCGTGGAGCTTAGAGATGCTTTCAGGAGAGAGCTCAGCCGTTTATGACAGACGGTTCCTCTAGTTTGCAGACCTCCTCGGGAGCTCTTTGTCCAGGGAGACATGGCTCACTTCTGCTAGCACGTGGGTTGAAGTCTTGGGGTTGGGTAGCAGCGGTTCGTGTCGACACTGGGCGTGAGCAGGAGGTCTGCGTGGCAGCTCGGCCACGTTCCTGCGCTGGCTGGCCTCTGAGCGCACGGAACCCGGCGAAGACGCTCCTGAGAGTAAACACCATTTGCCTTGAAAACAAACCACAGAGAGCACCCCCTCTCTGTAATTCCGGACACGGAAACGTTTTTCATCTAGAATCATCCGATCTTTTAAAAATGAGTTTCCCATTCTGAAAACTCGGTCCCGGTGAACCCTATGAAGCACTGGTTTTCAGAGTTTTGGAAAACAGAGAAATGCTTCATGCCCTGTGGGCGTGGAAGGGCTGGCTAGGGCCTCCCGCCAGGAGAGGGTTCTTGGGTGGCAGGGAGGTGAGTACCCCCTCAACGGGGGGAGAGGGGGAGCCCAGGCCAACCGATCTCAGCAGGGCGAGGAGCCTACTGTGGACAGCCCACCTGGCCCCCCGTGTGGAAGGGCACCCGGAGCCTCCCGCTTCCACTTTGGAGGAGAACGGAATTCATTTTTGAAAAAGATAAATGACATCCAACAGTTGCAAAGGCTTTTCTGGCCCTGAAAAATATGTAGGGTACCTGTCTTCTGCTAAAGGGTCTGAGAGAAACGAGATTTTGCCTTTCTCTACAGTTACCAAGTCTTTGCTCAAGGCAGACTTTTTTTTTCTTTAATCACGTTCCCTTTTCTCGAGTTTGCCCAAAGCGTTGGAGGTTAGCTAATGTGAGAGTAGTAGTCTTCACTCTCCCTTCTCACTGAGGCCCAGTTTCAGACCCCAAACCGAAGAACACGTTTACAAAAAGACGGTTGACTGTCCGTGGTGAGCTATCCTTCCGGTCCGATCAGGTGGGTTTTGGGGCTCAAAGGGCCACAGACAATCGAGCTTCAGTTAAAAGACACCCCAGGGAGTGCGCTGCCCGTAGCTGTGTGCAGTCCCCGATCGCGCACGGGCCTTGGGCCACCGGCAGGGCACCGGCAGCCGTGGCGTCCCTGTGCCCAGGCTCCTGCTTCGCAGGTAAGTCCGCCCACCTGCCCGTGTTGCAAGTGAGGTGCGAGCTACTTAGGAACAGCATAGCATACACGCAGTGAGTTTAGGGAGCCTCTGTTCGAGCAGGAGAAACATCTAAACCAATGTCTTTTTTTAAAGATGTTAAAAACGGTACCGCTGCCGACATCACATTTCTAGTGGACCCCTCCTGGAGCACTGGCGAGGAGCGTTTCCAGCTGGTCCGGGAGTTTCTGTGTGATGTTGTAGAGGCTTTAGCTGTGGGAGAAAATGATTTCCGTTTTGCTCTGGTCCAGTTCAACGGCAACCCACATACCGAGTTCCTGTTAAGCACGTACCGCACTAAGCAAGAAGTCCTCTCTCACATTTCCAACATGTCTTACACTGGGGGAAGCAATCAGACCGGAGAAGGATTAGAATCCGTAATGCACGGCCACCTCACTCGGGCCGCCGGGAGCCGGGCCGGCGACGGAGTCCCGCAGGTTGTGGTCGTGATAACCGATGGACGCGCGGACGACGGCCTGGCTCTGCCCTCGGCGCAGCTCAAGTCCGCCCACGTCAACGTGTTTGCCGTTGGCGTTGAGGACGCAGATGAAGCGGCGTTAAAGGAAATAGCAAGCGAACCGTTCGATAAGCATGTGTTCCGCCTAGAGAATTTTACCTCACTTCATGACATAGTAGGAAATTTAGTGTCCTTTGTGCATTTGTCCGTGGCTCTGGGAAGGGCTGGAGACACAGAGGCCCCTAAAGACGTCACAGGTAACGGCAATGTCGCCGAGCTGCTGCCCGCCTTGCTAGTCGCTGGAGATGAGCTTGGCAGCCACTGGCATTCAAGCGCCACTACGGCTAATTGACGCGGGGGTGGGGGGGTAGGGAGGAGATGGCCCTTCGCAGGTCTAAAAACAAAGGTTTGCCTATTCTCCACCGTCCCCTAAAACGGAGTGTTCGTCTACACCCGAGAGGATGGTTTCCGAAACAGATTTTAACTCGAAAAGCCACAGCCCGATGTAACAATCCCACGAGAGGCTCTCCCCCGATCCTTAGGGACGGGAGCCTCAGCGTGGCTTCTGGCAAAAATGCGGCGTTGTCACCAGCACGGAAGGCCCGTTTCCTTCAAGGAGACCCCACGTCTGAAGGTCCGCGAGCGGAGGGAGGAGGGGGCGTCCGCCTGCGTCCCCCGGGAAAGCACAGAGAGCCCCTCTCTGGGGCTCGGTGGCATTTATTTCAGACACTCGACAGGTTAGAATCGTGAGACCTTAGATTCGACCCCGTCCGAATCTGTTTAGGAGAAGTTGAGTCCTAGAGGGCGATGACATGGGGTTAGGGAAAGAGGTTCTGTCTTAGGTTCTGGGCTCGGTCTCGCGTCTCCGTGCTGCAGCCTGGCTGTGCCCACAGGCGCTCTCCCGCTCCAACAGCCCTCGTCGGTGCTGCTCTGGGAGTATGGGTGACATGCACACGACATTGGCGTGTCGCTGCATGGTAGCGTGTGCGGGGCGAACTGCCAGGCAAGTGACTTAACCAGCAAACCCATTACGCTCTCTCCAGCGCTGTGTCTCAAAGACCAGCAGGCAAGGAACTGGACAGGTAACCTGTCAACCATGCTGCATCGCAGCAGCTCTGACCGATGCCCGTGGCTGCGCTTACTCAGCAGGGATGGCAAGGTGGAGGGGCCCTTTTTTCCAGAAACTAGTCCTTGTAGCCGACTGACGATCGATAACAGAATTTAGGAGAATGGGCAGGGAGCTGAGGTGGGATCAAGGATCGCGGAGGAGAGACGAGCTCTAGGAAGGAGAGACACGTGACCTCTGAGACGGAGGGAAGGGAGAAGCAGGGGCTGTGTTTCCAAGATTTTGAGATGGACGGGGAAGTCGAGAGTGTTCAGGGAGACTTAGTATCAACCATCTCAGTAAGAGAAGGTGACAGAGGAAGAGGCAGTGATGTTCGGGAGTGTGGAAGACCTCGAGTTATTTCGGGACAGCCACTGCAGGGCTGTGATGAAGGCTCGCGGTGTGTTCGGGAGGCAGCTGCTAAGCCCCAGTGGCGTCTGGTCACTGGCAGAGACTCCAGCGGGGCCCTCCATGTTCGTGCGACGCCCTGACGTCCTTCCGATGTCTCGGGCTCCCTTGGGGGAGAAGCGGTCCCAGGTCTAAAGCTCACAGAGAGAATGACGGGGCAAGAACTTCTTGGGAAGGAGATCCATGATGGTGACAAGTGATGCCCTGACAGAGGCCGCCCTGGTCCTGGCTGGGCGGGGAAGCGGGGGACAGCCGCAACGGGCTGGGGGGCTTCGGAAGAGCCAGGTGATGGGAGGCCAGGGCGAGGGGGGAGCCCTAGAAGCAGCCGTGTGTGTGACACGGTACACTGCCAGTGAGTGTGGAGAGAGACGTTGGAGGGCAGACTGTGGGGAAGAAGGGGTCCCAAGTGACGCCCGCAGAGTGGCCCCCAGTGGCTTAGGGCACAATAGAGAGAGGACCGTGGGGATGAGGAAGCTGGGGACCCAAAGGGCCGGTCCGTGCAGGCACTAAGCCCCTGGGGAGGACCACGGAGTGTGCGGCGTGGACGCAGGCCGAGCACGGCGTGGCTGCGATCCTTCGGGACGGCTGGAGAACCCCTTAGTGTATTCAGCTGCAGCGAGGCCGTGGATAATTCTCTGAATGAGAGCAGAGCGGATGGCAGGCGGGCCACATGGCACAGAGGGGGTGACCATGGGCGGCAAGCACATGGCACAGAGGGGGTGACCATGGGCGGCAAGCACACGCCTTGCGGCCTGCGGGAGGGAGGCCAGGGGGCAGAGTCTAGAGGAAGGTGGAGCGTTCTGGACCGCGGTGGGAATAACGGAGCGGCGGGAGGGAAGGGGCACTGGACGTCAGCTTTCCATACGAGGCCCAGAAAGCACGGGGTGAGCAGCGAGACGCCCAGGTGTCAGGGGGAAGGGCCTGGCCGTCGGGGGCCGGTCGGGCTTAGTTAAGAGGAGGGTTCAGGACACACCAGCCGGAGTGTTCCACGAGGTCGTCGATGAATCGGCTTCCCCGTCTTTTTAGCTTCGATGGGGCGCAGGTGTCATGCGCCCACCAGCGGGTCACCTTCTAGCAGGGAGGAGGGAGCGGCAGTCTGGGTTATTTACTTTAACCCTGAAGAGCGTCCCCGGCTCTTCACGTGCCTCTGTGTTATGCCATCAGTGGCGATCCGGCCACGTCGCGAGAAACGAAAGGTGGAGCCCTTGAGCACAGCTTGAGGGGACACTCCAGGGCACAGGGAATGATGACGGGGATCTACAGGTACCTACTCCACTCGCCACGGTACCCTCAGTATCAGCAAGTCACTGAGTAGAGGGATAATAACCGACCCATGTCCGAAACGGTGAAGGGGACCAGTAGAGAGACAGACACCTTTCCATTACGGACGATTCGTCCAACTCAGCAAAAAGCGGGGATGAGTTTGCCATCATATAAATCAGCAGCCGATGAGATTGCCGTATGAATGCTAAATGAGCCATTAACACGGTATGTTTCCTCACAGATGATAAAACCTTTGTTTTTACGCCGAGAAAACATCTCTGTCTTCTAGTGTCCGAACCGCTAGCAGCACCAGGGTGGACTATTAATCCGTTTATGTCGTCTTTCCTCATTAACTTCACTCTGCAATTCCCCCAGTATCACGCCCCACTGCATGTGCCATGGAAAAGATAAAGCTCTAATAATAATCCTCTGCTCGTCGGGTTTGGGGAAGGTAGTCAGGAAGGCATCATAGCGGTGGCTGAGGAGGTAGGGCCATCTTTTGCCATTGCCTGTCCACCAGGTAACTTTTCCCCATAAATATGTTTATATGTATAAGTTATTAATGATCGCTATTATTCTAAATGAACTCTAATCAATCTCTGAAAGCTGTGTGTTTTTAAAAATCCCTTTTATAAATAGATATAAAAAGATACAAAAGTTTTAAACTAACATGTAAGCTCCAGGCGATCTACATGCAGCCAGGTTTGCAATGTGAACATCTCTTCTCTGCAAAATACAAAGATTTCAAGACCCCGTGAAACCGATCAACAATTTCGTATTTGCGTAGAAGCTATAAATGTGATCTTTTTGACTGATCTTAAAGAACGAAGCAGCCCATGAGCTGAGGAGGGCTTCATGCCCAACATCCGAAGGTGGAGGGGGAGCCTGTGGTTTTCCCATGGATGTCATGAAACTTATGCCACAGAGGAGGTGCAATAGGTACATGAGCCATAAAAGCAGAAAACCAGACGAGCTCATAGTTTTCGTCTTAGATAGATGTGGTTACGCTTATGGTCAATATCGATCACTGGTATGCCTTGCCGTGTACAAGAACTGGAGCTCTTGCGTCTTCTCGAGGCTTCGGCTCTCCCGGATAACACAGCATGCCCTTGTGTGTCCCATCACGGCGCGCCTGAGAGGACAGTGTTGTTTTTTCAGTGATGACAAATTATCCAACATTTTTCTATGACCTGCAGCCATTTGGCATTTTAGAAGAGAAACGTTTAGGGTTTTCCCTTAGGGCTTATTTATCTTATTTAAGCGATTGTAAATTGCAACCAAAAATTAAGTAATAAGTTAACAAAGGACCTGTCATCCTGCCATAGTTTCTATGACTGACCCTGGGGTCATCATTCACCTTTCTCTTAACTGTCTTGCTGTGCTGATCCACATATGGAAAATTGTCCTTTGTCCCTCAGCGTCATTGATTCAGATGACGTTGTGGTCTGCAGAGCCTCTAGTCACGTGGTGAGGCGAGCCATTTCTATAGCCTACTGTGCAGGTCACTGCTGGAGCCACACTATCCCATAGGCCCTTCAACAATCTCCTGTTTTGGCTAAAGAGTGGCAAACACTCAAAAATCCTTAGCCGAGGCCTGGTCCTACTTAAGTCTTTCCTGTGACAACTATTAAGACCACAGGATCCTAATTACTCCAGTGAGAAATGATCCTCATTAGGCCTTATATTTCTCAGTTGATATCTTACGAGATCGTATAAGTTATTATCTTTCTCTTTGCAAAGAATGCGTCTGCAAATACGTCGCAGAGTCTACGTGTGTAAGGGTAGAAAGACCAGCTGCGTTTCTAGCACTCTCCGGCTCGGCCCGCACGACGAGAGAGCTGGGGCAGGAACATAATTTCACGGCAGCAAAATTCTTCCGTTTTATAAGACAAGGCTTGTATCCTGTTTCCATAGTGAAAATCAAAGCAATTTTGCTGGCACAAAGAAAAATTATTTTAAATACAAGAGATGCACTGTCATAAGAAAAGATCAGAATATTATAATTATACCCCAAATATAGCTTCCTTAAATCTCAGAAGATAAAAATTGCATATGCTCTTTTCACATCTCTTCCTATACCAGCACATACTTAAGTCATTAAAAAAATGTACCAGGATAATTTTACTTTTCTGTAGTTTAAATCAGTCTCGGTTAAACATTCTAGCTGAGACTTTGAAATAGTCTACTCAGGTTTGTAGATTTAGCGATCGCTGTTCCTTGCTCGGTGCCTCCGTGAAACCTCAGTTCTCAGCAGCAGGATGGAAGTTTCATGTTCACCACTGTGGAGAGAAAAGAGAGGTCTTGGTCAGCCATTTTTATGTCCATTCGTACAACCCGAAAGCTGGTTCCAATTGAGGGTTTATTAGATGCTCACAGCCCCGCCAGCAACCAGTTCAGAATGTCATAAAAACAAGGTTGGATAATTATGTCATGACTTGTTCCACATCACTCTGCTTAACATCACTCTGCATTTTGTGACTGAATATAGAGGCAATAGGAAAAAACGCATCGACAAAACATCTAGCCTAATCCCAGACCTGCGTTTGAGTTTCACGCAACTTAACGTCACGAGAAAAAGAACGTCAAATCAAAACTTTATCAGAGCATCTTTAAAATTAAAACCTGAAGTGTAGTGTGAGTTCTCCCTTTCAAATTCACAAAGGTGCACGTAGGCAGCCATTTTGGTTGTCAAGGAAAAAAAGAAGACACAGCAGTTGATCAAGGAATCAAGTGTTTACCAGTGAAACACTGAGTCAACAAACCCAGAATCTGAGATTCTGTTTTGTAGATGTGGATTTGGACAAGAAAAATTTTTATAACCACTTGAAGATAACAAAAGAAATGTCCAAAATTTAGAAATCATCTTTGGATCTTTGTCAGTGTACTCCTTAATTTTCTCCTGCGGGTATGATAAAATGTACATCAAGTACGTTTCCCTCCAAATTTAGTAGACGTTTCTAGAATATGTACCCAGAAAAGTGAACACGATCTCTACAAAGATGGCGCAAATAAAAATTTGACATAAATGTCCCTATGTTACGCCATCATTTCTAAGAAGTTGCCTCTTATCCATTCAGAATGCAGAACTAAAAGAGAATTTCACATTCCTTAATCAACATGTGTTTTGTTTGTCCGTATTTCGTGTTTCTTATTGGTTTCCAAAGAAACATGTCGGAACACTGAACGATGCATGTGGTCACTTGTTCTAACGCTTTCACATTTTTTTGCATTTCTTTCTTTTAAAGCACAAGACTCTGCTGACATTATTTTCCTTATTGACGGATCAGACAACACCGGAAGTGTCAATTTCACAGTCATTCGCGACTTCCTTGTAAATCTCCTTGAGAGACTCTCAGTTGGAACTCAGCAGATCCGAGTGGGGGTGGTCCAGTATAGCGATGAGCCCAGAACCATGTTCTCCTTGGACACGTACTCCACCAAGGCTCAGGTTCTGGATGCGATCAAAGCCCTCGGGTTCATTGGTGGGGAGCTGGCCAATATTGGCCTTGCCCTTGATTTCGTGGTGGAGAGTCACTTCACCCGGGCAGGAGGCAGCCGAGTGGAAGAAGGGGTCCCCCAGGTGCTGGTCCTCATAAGTGCCGGGCCTTCTAGTGACGAGATCCACGACGGGGTGGTGGCCCTCAAGCAGGCTAGCGTGTTCTCTTTCTGCCTCGGAGCCCAGGCCACCCCCAGGGCCGAGCTTCAGTACATAGCCACCAATGACAACTTGGTGTTTACTGTCCCGGAATTCCGTAGCTTTGGGGACGTCCAGGAACAATTACTGTCATACATTGTTGGTGTGGCCCAAAGGCACATTGTCTTGCAACCGCCAACCATTGTCACACAAGGTACGTATGCTCTTTTCGCCATCTGTGTGGGAGAGGGGTGTTTGTGCGTTGGTGTTTGTGGGGGTGAGGCGGGCACCTTACAGAACGACTCACTCCAGGAGAACCTGTAAGTACCATGGTCGAGTCCTCTGGGGGCGAGCTAGCTCTTGGATGTGACGCTGGGGATGGTTGCCGTTTCTCAAGAAGCAAAGGTCTCCTAGTGCGGGGGACGCCCCGAGCTGTCGCGAAGGAGCGCTATTAAGGCTCACTCCACAAGCCTGTAACGTGGAGATGTTGAACATCATCGCATTGTCTACTCACGATGCAGCCATCCTAAAACCGGGTCTCGGGCTCCTTACGATTCTGAGGAACTTACTCCAGGATGATGGCACTGGCCTCCAAAGGTCAGAGATGCGCGAGGGTTGTCTCCCCACAGCCCTCCGCGTGCCGGGCACCGAGAGGTAAGCCACGACCGAGCCCTCGCTCCGTGCGCTGTCTAGGAAAACATTTTTCTCCGTGCCTTCAAGTTTACAGGTTGTTCTTTTGAGTGAAGAGATTATGACACACACTCACATGAGGGCCCTTGGCAAACAGCCCAATCGAAGTCATTAAAAAACCCATAAAACTAATCCGGTCGTACAACAAATAGACATGTAACGACTGTGGGAGGCGTATTTCAAAACTTAAGTAGGTTGCACCGGGCCCTGCGGGAGTCAAAAATTAGGCAGACCCAGTTGTACCAAGTTACATCAGTCCGTGGTCCCCTCTGTCCGTCAGGGATCTTATTAGCCACGGTGTCCGGCGCGTTGCCGGGCGGAGTAAGTCGGAATCGACGCCCAGTTCCATCCCGACGGTCCTCCTGATATTCCCAGGCATCCCTCCGATTGGAATGCAGCCTGCTGAGTTTTCTCTGGGCTTGCACACTTTCGGGAAAAAACGAGCCGTTTCCCCGGGCTTCGTGAACGCTGTGGAGAGCTGGCCTTGGCTCCAGGGTCAGTGTCACGCAGCTGTGTGGCCCTGGGCGGGCCACACCACCTCCCTGGGCTCCGGGGCCTTTACACGAGGTGAAGCTACCGTTCTGTTCCAGGAGAAGTTTCAGATTCTTTTTTGTTTGTGGGCGGTACATGGCCCCCATTTCGGTTTTCCCTAGCTCACTGGAGTGTTCACCCCTCATTTACAAACATCTTTAGTCTTTGTGGTTAGTTTGCAAATACTCAGCAAATGTCCTTGGCTATCTGGTACGTGCCAAACGGCATGCCAAACCTCAGAGACACAGCGTTGCTGGGGACACCAGTGTGGATATCAGCCCATCACAGCAGAACGGGGATAGAGGGATGACAAAGTGCCAGCCAGCGACCAGACAGAGCAGTCCCCGGTGTGATCAGTTAGAAGAGGACTCTAAGGGGGCTGGCATGGAAAGGGTGGCCAGGGAAGGCCGGTCTGAGCGGCCACAGGACAGAAAGACAACGAGGAGACAGACAGCGGAGGGAACAGTGTCCAGGTGGTGGCCCCTCCCAGGACTGCCTCCCAGGCGGGCAGCGGGGCTGGAGCTCACTGGGCACAGGGAAGACTGGAGAGGCAACTAGTTAGGGTGTGAGCATCACCATGCTGATGTGGGCATGTCGCGTTAGGTGGGCATAGGCCTGGCTGACGTTCCCAGGCACGTGGGGAGAGCCAGGCCTCGGCCCGGCTGCAGGAAGTGTGCCCATGTAGCTGGGTGCCCCTGGGAAAGAGCCCGTTAGGAGCAGACGGTGACGGGGGAGACACAAGCGGGTGGAGTGTCCAAAGCCAGTGAGGACAGGGGGTCTCGAAGGAGGGACCTCCAACTGCTGAGAAGCTGAATAGGACAAAGACCAAGGCCATGTCCATGTGGCAGCCGTCGGGGGCCCCGGGATCGGGAGGAGGGAGCCGAGCAGACGGGGCTGACGCCGGGCGGTTGTGACGTGGGTGCTGGGAGCTAGGGGCTCTCCCCGCTGCGGTCCCAGGGTGGGCACGGTGGCGAGAGCCTTGAGCAGAGGGCAGAGGGCAAAGTCGTGGAGAAGTGGGCGGAGCCCGCCGGGCGCCTGCCGTCTGGCCTTCTGGCCTGGCGCACGGGCTCTGGGCCCGTGATTTTCCTCAGGATATTCCAGCTGCCCGGTGACACGCGGAGGGCAGGAGGGAGGCTTTGTCCGCAGGGTCTGATGGAGGCGAGGCCCTGAAGAGGGCCTTTGTGACGTTGTCAAGGGGCCGCCTGGGAGCGAGGGGAGCAGTTCTGGGGGCTCGGTGTGGCCGAAGCGGGTGCAGCAGGAGGGAGCTGGCGGGCAGCGGCCGGGCGGGGGGGGCGGTGAGTGAGCGGAGGCAACGAGGCCGCGTGTGGCCCTCGCAGCAGGTGCTGCCGGCACAGAGGGCATGCTCTGTTAGCAGGCAGGGCCCCCGAGTCACTGAGATGTGACCTAGAAGTAGCCTCAAGTCACCCAAGAGCAGGAAGGCGGCATGGAGGGCAGGCGGAGGGTTTGCTGGCGAACAGGACGTGGACAGCGAGGGCAGTCGGCCAGCCCTCGGCCGCAGGGGCCGCAGGGGCCACAGGGGAAGCGGTGTCTTGGGGGCTGTGCTGGTGTCGGTCAGTGGGGACGTGAGGGCTGAAGCCGACAGACTAGCGGGACCCGGCCCCAGCAGGGCTGTGTGGAAGGGGAGCCAGCTCCTTCGCCGTCCCACGCCCAGGAGGAGGGGTCCCCGCGTCAGCAGACGAGGCGCCCAGCAGCCGACGCTGCTCTGTCTCTCTGTCCCCGTCACATACGTTACACGCCTCTCGCTGAACGCAGGAGTCTCATTTACGGTGGCCGTGTCAACGTCCATGGACCGGAAAGGGTGTGGTGCGAGGGAGTGTGTGCCCGGCCCGCTCCTGTCTTCGCGTGCGTGGCAGGAGCACGTGTGTAGCCACACGCGTGTGTCTTTTACATGGGCGTGGAGCGGAGGGCAGGGAGGGAGGAGGAGGAGACAGGGTGTGGGACGTGAAGCGCAGTGAGGATCCCGGGAGCCTGCAGGTCTCCACGAGAGTCGAGGACTCGAAATTCATTGGTTACAGCACAGCCCGATGCCACAGCCACGGTCCTTCCCGGCCTGTCCCTGGACGCTTCGTGTCCGTGTGTGCATTTGCGTGTTTCTCTTATAGAGAAACGTGGTCAGAGTCATGTGAATCGAAGAGTGACATGCCACCTGCCCGACGGCATGGGGTGACGGGGCCTTGCTGTCACTTCCAGGCAGAGGTCTCTTCGAGGGCTTTCGCTTCGCGGGTTCTCTCTGAGTTGTCACAGTCTCGCTGTGCAGCTTACGACCGTCACGGCACTTATCGAAAATACTTCTGTGCCACATGCTGGTTTCGGCATTGGTTTTCTTTGTATAAGTTTCATGAATTGGTGTTTTTCCCCTCTGCCTGAAAAATTAAGGCATGAAGAAGAGAGCTGAAGGAGGTTTACGTTCTTTCAGCTTTTACACTTGATGACAAGTGTTCATGGTATCAAGGTCGCGACACAGAGTCCCCCTGACCTGATTCTGGTTGCTTCTTTAATTATCTGAGCAACGGCTTCATTCTGGCCTCTACCCCCAAGCTATAGATTCACGGCAAAAAAGAGCGTCCCACTTTTTTAGTGACAACATGATAAACAGGTGGCGACTAAGACTAAATTTGTTTTTGTGCCTCAATTTCGTAAAAAGTCCTGAATGGGTGGGGGATGGGTGGGGAGCCTGACCTGCCATCCCGCAGGGGAGGACACAGCTGTAACTTGTGTGCATGCGTGTGTGCATGTGTGCGTGCGTGCATGAGTGTGTGTGTGCGCGAATGTGCATGTGTGCATGTGTGTATGCGTGCATGTGTGCGTGCGTGCATGCGTGCGCGCATGCGTGCGCGTGTGCGTGAATGTGCATGTGTGCGTGCGTGCATGCGTGTGTGTGCATGCATGCGTGCGTGTGTGAATGTGTGTGCATGTGTGTGTGCATGTGGTGACAAGCCCCCTGGGGATCCCACTGGCTCCTCCTTAGCTGGAGAAAGTGGGAACGCTCTCTGAAGGGAGCAGGCTGTGTAGAGTCATAGCTGAACGATCACTAAGACTGTCCCACTCACCTTGTAACATTGCTACCTACAGTCATTGAAGTGAACAAGAGGGACATAGCTTTCCTGGTGGATGGCACATCTGCTCTGGGACTGGCCAACTTCAATGCCATCCGCGACTTCATCGCCAAAGTCATCCAGAGGCTGGAAATCGGACAGGACCTCATCCAGGTGTCCGTGGCTCAGTACGCGGACAGTGTGAAGCCGGAGTTTTATTTCAACACCCACTCCACCAAGAGGGACGTCGTGGCCGCCGTGCGGAAGATGAAGCCCCTGGAGGGCTCGGCCCTGCTCACGGGCGCCGCGCTGGACTTTGCTCGGAACAGCCTGTTCACTAGCGGGGCCGGCTACCGGGCCGCCGAGGGCGTCCCCAAGCTCCTGGTGCTGATTACAGGTGGTAAGTCCCTAGACGCAGTCAGCCAGCCCGCCCAGGAGCTGAAGAGGAGCAGCATCTTGTGCTTCGCCATTGGGAACAAGGAAGCCGACCGGGCAGAGCTGGAGGAGATGGCCTTCGACACCTCCCTGGTCTTCACCCCCTCCCCCGCTGAGTTCCGGGCGGCCCCTTTGCAGGGTCTGCTGCCCAGTTTGCTGGCGCCTCTCAAGACCCTGTCTGGAATCACTGAAGGTACGGTGGCGGGGAGGGCGTCGGACACACGGCGGGGGGTTCTCCAGGTGGAGGCTCTGAGAAAGAAACAAACGCGAGTAGATAGGGGTGAGGGCATAGACGAGGTTTATTCCAGGTTCCCGTGCACCCTGAGCTGGGGATGGCATGACCACAGGTGCCACAGGAAACAATGGCATGTCTGTGGATGTCATGTAAGAAGTGTGTGGCTTCAAACGTCGTGAAATAAGGAGCCATAGAGCTTAAACCAGAGGATCAGGGCCACCTGTCTTTGAAGCTTCTAGCCAAGGAGGTCACTTCTCAGTCCTTATCCCTCACCAGGCCCCGGTGCCCTGTTTCCGCTGGCGATGCCTGTCCAGCCTCCTCCTCCCCCTCCGTCGCCTGGCTGTTCCTCTCCTGAGCGGGCAGCCGACGTCCAACCGGCCCGGACGGGGCCGGCATGCGCGTCAGCGCTCCGCCCTCTCTCTCTTCCACGGGAAGGCACAGTGGATGCTGGGCGCGCAGACAAAGCCCCAGTGGTTCTTCAAGCCCTCATGTACTGTGGCTACCAGTGGAAAGTCGTTTTTAAAAACGTTCTAACAGTCTATGAGCCTTGTGAATTGAATTAGTACAATTCGTCATCCTTAATGAAGATGAATATCATGGAAAAAAGCTTTTCTGCCTCACAAACTTTATCACTGAGAGACTGGTACATGGCCGCGCTACACAAACACCTGCTTTCCCTGGGCTCTCTGTCCCTGTCCCTGTCCCTGTCCTTGTCCCTGTCTCTGTCTCTGTCTCTGTCTGTCTGTGTCTTTCATTTATTAGCTATTGGGTTTGCATTTTACTGGGACACCAAGAAAAACATGGGGAATAATTCTTTTCTGAAGGCGTGTGCTACATGTGTTTGGGAAACCCTCTAGTGTGAGAATTATACTTTTGATTCTTTGCATGTGTAACCTGAGCCCAGCACAGGCACAGACTCTGCATTTTAACGTGTTTCTGTGCTTTCATGATCCACTCTGGAGGAATTCCCACGGGCGCCTCGTTGGATCACCGCCTGGCGGTGCTGTGACACCCTATTAGGAGAGGGGTACAGTGGAGAATGACAAAGGGGAGGCCCTAGGAACACCTCGAGATGAGAACAGCCTGGTTTTATCCATTCATTTTAGCCCTGCAGGAAGTGATGTTCTCAAGTTAACCTGGGCGATACCTTGCCACCCGCCCGTCAGTGTCGATCTCTCTGTAACGGCGAGGTGCACCCCAGAGGACCCGGCCTCACATGTGGAGGGCTGGCTGGGGCCAGGGTCGCAGACACGGGCAAGGCGGCAGCGTGCGGCCCCCTCGTAGAGCTCACGTCCAGGACAGGATGTTCCGCTCCAGCGACTCCGATCGCTTTGTGTTGGTCGCACGCATTCCGGCTTTGGCGCTGTGTCTCCGTGAGCCAGTCTGGGTTCGTGAGCTTGGCTGTCCACGCGCCCACAGACACCGGCCTCCGCCGGAGGAGAACACGCAGCCCTCTGCCGTGTTCTGCGAGACGGACGTGCTTTGCCACGCTGGTGTCTGCCGTGTTCTCCGTGTCGGCATGTGTGTGCGCGTGTCGCGGGCACACATGGTGGAACCCGCCGCGGGTGTGTATGTCTCACTTTGTTTTCTGTGCTTCACTGCAGTGCGCGTAAACAAAAGGGATCTCATCTTCCTTTTGGATGGATCGTTCAACGTCGGAAAGACTAATTTCCCCTACGTGCGGGACTTTGTCATGAACGTAGTTAACAGCCTCGATGTGGGAAGCGACAGCATCCGTGTCGGTTTAGTACAGTTTAGCGACACTCCCGTCACGGAGTTCTCCCTAGACACATACCAGACAAAGTCAGAGGTGCTTGCTCACCTCAGGCAGCTGCAGCCCCAGGGAGGGTCGGGCCTGAACACGGGCTCGGCGCTGCGCTATGTCCACGCCAACCACTTCGCCGCGGCGGGCGGCAGCCGGATCCGGGAGCACGTCCCGCAGCTCCTGCTCCTGCTCACGGCCGGCCCGTCCGACGACGCCTATTTGCAAGCCGCCAACGCGCTAGCCCGCGAGGGTGTCCTCACCTTCTGCGTGGGCGCGAACCAGGCGAACAGGGCCGAGCTCGAGCAGATCGCTTTTAACCCGAGCCTGGTGTATCTCATGGATGATTTCAGCTCCCTGCCAGCTTTGCCTCAGCAGCTGATTCAGCCCCTGACCACGTATGTCAGTGGCGGTGTGGAGGAGGTGGCCCTCGCCCAGCCAGGTAAAGCCCCCTGCTCGCGCCGGCTCCCTGTCCTCCCCGCCCGCCCTGGTGGCAGGCGGCTCCGTCGCGACTCCAGAGCGTGGTGAATGGCAGACAGACGAGCAGCTCCCTCTGGTGAAGGGTTTGGAGCGAGGGCCTGAGACTCCATACCAGCAAGTTTAGAGTCTCTGTCTAAAGGGTGCCCGCCCATGAAGGCAGGACTAGAGAATCCAGCTTCCGTTCTTTGCATTTTATTCCACTCTTTATTCAGAAGCTCCCGCCCCCATACCCCCAAGGCCTGTGAAGACTCTGGAGTCAAATCCAGACTGAAGTGAGGGAGCGAGAGCAGGATGGGTCCCCTTTTATGCACGAGTGCATCGGGATCTTTTAAAAATCACAATTATGTTCTTTATATGATATATATATATTTTTACATTCAGAACCTGCCATATTGAGAAAACGACTTTTTATAAACCCAGCGAAGGTTGTACCTTTTTGTGATGGTGAAATGGGTTCTAAAAGAAGTCTGCACTGATTTAGCACTGCAAATCAGCGTGCTGGTTAGAGTGGGAATCAGCACACAGATGGGTAGCAAGACCACGATGGATAAAACCTGATCAGATTCATTCTAAGAAGTGTTTGTGCTGAAAATGATGTTCTCGTTGCATGTTCCAGCCCCTTGCGGGCTGTCCTCCTTTTTCTATTGTCTGAATAGAGCAAATTCAAGCACTGCCAGAAAGCCTGGCCCGCACGGTGACAATGGGCGCTGGTTTGGGGTCCTACCCCACAGCCTCAAACTTGATGGAAAGATAATCCGGTTAGAGCAGATACGTGTCAATTCAGTTATCTTTGGTTGATTAACACATTCCGACCTTTGTCACGAGAGACAGGTCAATTTTTAAGCAAAAAGACCACACGTTCGATACTTTATAACAACTAGAAAACACTGTGTGTCCTCCTAGACTGATTGCCACCTGACGCAAGAAAGGGTGTCTCGCGTTGTTGACGAAACACAATGCCAGACTGGGGACCCGTCTCGTTGTCCTAGTCCTTTGTAAATGTGCCCTGCCTTGAAATGGACATTCTAGTGACACCTCGTGTCTTCCCTTGCTGGTGCAGTGATCATCAGATGAGTCGCCTGAGCTCCATTACCAAATGCTCGTGGTGCTGGGTAGGATTCAGTTTGGTGTCTGTCATGTTCTTGTCCCTCACTGTGTCCCAACCTCCTTTCTTTGTAGAAACCCAGCGAGACATTCTGTTCCTCTTTGACGGCTCAGTCAATCTCGTGGGCCAGTTCCCTGCCGTCCGCGACTTTCTCTACAAGGTTATCGATGAGCTTAATGTGAAGCCGGGTGGGACCCAGATCGCGGTGGCTCAGTACAGTGACGACGTCAGGGTGGAGTCCCGTTTTGACGAGCACCAGAGCAAACCCGAAATCCTGAATCTCGTCAAGAGAATGAAGATCAAAACCGGCAAATCTCTCAACCTGGGCTACGCGCTGGACTACGCTCAGAGAAATATTTTTGTGAAGTCTGCCGGCAGCCGGATCGAGGACGGGGTGCCTCAGTTCCTGGTGCTGCTGGTGGCGGGAAGGTCGACTGATCAGGTGGACGAGCCCGCACGCAGCCTGAAGCAGAGCTCCGTGGTGCCTTTCGTGTTACAGGCCAAGAACGCAGACCCCGCCGAGTTAGAGCTCATTGTGCTGGCGCCCGCCTTCATCCTGGCTGCAGAGTCGCTGCCCAAGGTCGGAGAGCTTCAACCTCAGATCGTGAATCTCTTAAAAACGGTGCAAAATGGGGCACCGACACCAGGTATGGCATAGAAATTCTGGTCGCGGGAATTCCGCAGCCCGGTTCTCCAGTGCATGGGTAGAGAGTGGGCTGCTGGTCCAGGTCCTTAGACCGAAGCCCTCCTTGGGTTTCCAAGGAAGATGGAAAATAGGACCAATGAGATATGACTTTTCTTTCCCGACTTTGACTTTCTAACGGCTCTCTAGGCCAAAGCAGGAGAATCAGGGCACTTATTTTTAAGGACATTAAAATATTGCATAATAAGACACGTTATAAAGACAGACATAATAGTGCTTAAACATCCTTTTAAGGAACATGAGTTTTACTACAGGCATAATAAAAGCCACATGACATGGTTCCATTGTAGCTACAACAGCCTCATCTCCATATTCCCCTGGTATCTTATTTTTAGTGGGTATTGCTGTGCACCCTTCACTACGTCCATGAAGAATATACGGCGTGATGAGAGGCAGACACATTCCCATCGCAAATGCTGCGTGGAAATGTCTAACAGCTCGTCTGCATTACTGTGCCTCTGTGTTTAACCACTTTCCCTTTGCCGATGAAAAAATGCAGTTAAAAGAGTAATCAGTTTCATGTATAATCCTTTTGATCGGAAACTGAGAATCCTGAGTTTCTACACTGAGCCAATACACGGCTGGTGGGGGGTTGTAACCCAGACATCTGAGTTACGTTTTTTCCCACCAATCCACTGGGAGTCACAGCCAATCATTGGAGACGCCCCGCCTATAAAACGCTAGCAGCTCTGCCTTCCTTGTCCCTCTAGGCCTCACCGTTTTTGCTTGTGTTCGCCCTTGAAAGTTAGCAATACTGCTCACACACTGGACAATTCTAGAACAGAAGGACTAGCCACCTGTGTCGGTGTATCTGTTTCCTATTGCCGCGGTGGCAAGTCACCACCAGTCGAGGGCTTGAACACAAAAGCCACCTGATGCAGGAATGGATGTCTTAGATTGTCGATGAAGCAAAATGTCAGACTGGGGACCCATCGTCCAGTTGTCCTAGTCCTTTGCAAATATACACTGCTTTGAAACGGATATTTTAGTGTCGTTTGGTGTCGCTATAAAGGAATTCATTATCTTACCATCTAGAGGTCTGAAATCCAAAGCCAGTTTCGTTGGACTAAGAGCAAGGTGTTGGTGGGCCTGCGTCCTTCCTGCAGTTTCCAGGGGGTCCTCTACCTCTCGGCCTGCGGTCCCAATTGTGGACCCCCACCCCTCACCCCTCCTCTGCATCTTTTCTCTCCTGACCTCTACTCCCATCCTCGTACCTTCTCCCCTAGCTCTGATCCTCTTGTCTCGCTCCTATAAGGACACCCCCAAAGTCAAGTTCTGGAGATTCTGAATTAGCCGTCTTTGTGGGGCTATTATTCAGCACGCTGTACGGGTAGGAACTTGCCCATCTCACGTCCTGTGTGTCATTCCTCCCAGTTGCAGGTGACAGGGACGTGGTGTTCCTCCTCGATGGCTCTGACGGTGTCAGGACCAGCTTCCCTCTGTTGAAAGAGTTCATGCAGAGGCTGGTGGAGAGCCTGGACGTGGGCCCAGACCAGGTCCGTGTGGCTGTGGTGCAGTACAGCGACCGGACCAGGCCCGAGTTCTACCTGAACTCCTACATGGACCAGCAGGGCGTGGTCAGCGCCATACGCAGACTGACCCTGCTGGGTGGGCCGACCCCCAACACTGGGGCCGCCCTGGACTTCGTGCTGAGGAACATCCTGGTCACCTCCGCCGGAAGCAGGCTGGCAGAAGGCGTCCCCCAGATCCTGATCGTCCTCACGGCGGACAGGTCTGGGGACGACGTGCAGGGCCCCTCGGTGGCCCTGAAGAGGCAAGGGGCCGTGACCCTCGGCATCGGTGTCGGGAGCGCCGACATCGCAGAGATGCAGGCCATCTCCTTCCTCCCGGACTTCGCCGTGGCCGTCCCCACGTTCCGGCAGCTGGGGGATGTCCAACGGGACATTTCCCAGAGAGTGACCCAGCTCAGCCGTAAAGAGCTGGAAAGGCTGACGAAAGAGCTGGAAGAGCTGCCTCCTCTGATGAGCCCAGGTGAGGAGGGGGCTCCTTGGGTCTTTGTTCCTTGAAGCATCTGGGCTTCTTGTTCGGATGGTGGGCTGTGAAGTCTTCCCAGTTTCGTTTCCTCCGCCATATAGAGAAAAAGCAGAATTACCTGAAGAATTAGGAGCCACGTGTGTTTGGTCTCGGGGGCCAGAAATGGCAGAGGCTTGGGGAGATGCCCGGATTCAGTTTGGCCTCATTGGTCTGGAAGAGGGGCATGTGCTTGGCTTAGAGTGTGGACCCCCTAACTCTGTGGGAGGGCTTTTGTAAGGTCTCTGAAGGGCGGGCCACCTAACCGACACCACCGGCGAAGTTCCAGACTGCCCGGGGCAGGTCCTGCTGGCTACCTTCCGTGATCAGGGAGAAAGCCTGACCCCAGGCGCCTGGTCCAGCGGGAGCGTAGTCTTCAAAGTGCTGGTATCGCCAGAACCAACGTGCGAAGGTCGCTTTCGGATTTGCGTGGTGCTGAGAAGCCAGTGTCTTGCCGGCGGGAAGGCCCCCTGGCTCTGTGGCCACGTTTTATTCTGCATCCTCACTCCTGGTCTGCCTTTTCTAGGCTTGGATACAATAAGCTGAAAAACTGTGGGAGCCTGGCTTCTGAGAAGGAAGGGGGCTGAGATATGTCCATTCCCCCCAAAACTACCCACCAGGGGCTCACCCTCCCTGGGCCCCGGGTGGAGAGGGTCACAGTGGTGAACAGGTAGCCATGTCTTGCTCCTTGTGGCTTACATTCTACAAAATTCCACCTGTAGCCTTATGGCATGGAGTGGGGGAAGGGAAGGGAGGCAGTAAAAGTCCGACGCAGGACACGGTGCCTTTGGGGGTTGGAGGAGGGGAGGGTGACTGACATGGTGCAACTGAGGGCGTCAGCTTGTCGTCACTGTGTCCAGGACAGACTGCGGCCCGTCCCACAGGCTGCAGGCTCGTCATCAAATAGATTTGGGAAACAATCAGATGAACAAAATGAAAGTGGTTGAGCGCTCCCTCCCCAACACGTCTGATAGTGTAGTTTAGTAATTGCTGTGCTCTGTCCGTCTCCGACACAGCAAGGAAGCGCAGCGCCCTAGACCCCGACCGCAGGGGTCCTTCCGCAGGCCCGTCTTAAGCGGCAGTGTTCCCAAGAACGCATTTGGGAGCTCACCTTGAGTGCAGGCACACGTTTCCATGACGACGTGATTCCCACTCTTGGAAACGACAGCTTCCCCCCCGTCCGCCCCTCCCACGCTCTCCGCCTCAGCTGAGTCTGAGAGGGTGATACGGGTTCCCGTCTCACTGAGGACATGTCAGTAAATGGGAAAAGAGCATCAGGAAGCAGGACACGGTGTCTCCCAGCATCGGCGTCCATACCTCCTGTGATGGGGGTGACCGTCTCTGCTGCCTGGGGCACCCGCTCCCCTCTCCTACCCAAGGGCGTCATCTGCGATTCTTGTCTCTCCTGCACCCTCAGTTCCGCTAAAGACAAGGACGCTGTGCCTCATGATGCAGACGCGCTGCTTCCTCTCTCTCTTAAACTCTCTCTCGATGCCCTGCTTCCCCACCTAGCATGCCTTGGTCCCCTTTAAAGAGAGTCATGTCTACTCTCTGAAACTATGCTCTGAATCAGCCCTCCGTACCCTTCACTCACCTCACCCCACACGAAGTGCTCCATCCAAGCCCCCCCCATCCGGCGAAACCAACGGTCAGCTCTCTGACCTACGAGCAGCCTCCGTCTTCGTCACAGTTCAGATCCCACTTTGTCTGGACATGGCTCTTGCATGTCTAGTCTTTGCCTCCCTCAGGGTGACCCTTCCTTATCCTTGCTGGTTCCTCCTCTTCTCCCTGACTCGTAATCACTGAAATGCCAGCACTCACTCCTAGGACTAGTATTTTGATGGAAACAGTCAGAATTAGGATACTTTGCCCATCAGGTGGTGATTCTGTGACAAACCAGGAGGTGGTTTATTAATATAGGAGTCAGGTGCCAGCAAAGGTGAAACTGTGACATCATGTGATTCGCAGGCAAGAAGGACGTGGTCTTTCTCATCGACGGATCGCAGACAGCTGGCCCCGAGTTCCAGTACATTCGTGCCCTCATCGCGAAGCTGGTCGACTCCCTGGACGTGGGCTTCGACACGACCCGCGTGGCGGTCATCCAGTTCAGCGAGAACCCCAAAGTGGAATTCCCACTGAACGCCTACACCAGCAAGGACGAGGTGCAGAATGTGGTGAGACAGATGCGGCCCAAGGGTGGGAGGCAAGTCAACGTCGGGGAGGCCCTGGAGTTCGTGTCGAAGAACATCTTCAAGAGGCCGCTGGGGAGCCGGATCGAGGAGGGCGTCCCGCAGTTCCTGGTCCTCATTTCGTCCGGGAAATCTACAGACGAGGTAGATGACGCGGTCACAGAGCTCAAGCGGTCTGGCGTGGCGCCATTTACAATCTCGAGGAGCACAGACCGGGAGGAGCTGGTCAAGATCTCCCTGAGCCCCGAATACGTGTTCTCGGTGAGCACCTTCCGGGACCTGCCCAGCCTGGAGCAGAAGCTGCTCACCCCCATCACCACCCTGACCACCGAGCAGGTACAGCGGATCCTGGCCAGCACGCGCTACCCTTCCCCAGGTGAGATGAGCGTTTGCTGCTGCTGCTGTTCTCTGAGTGTTTCAGATATTTTAAATAAACAAATAAACAAGCAAACAAATAAATAAAAAAAAATAAGCTCAGAGATCCATGGTACTCAGGATGAGTTAAACGAAAACAAAGGGACCCCCTGATTGAACCAGATGGGACCATTGCTTGTCACACAAAGGGAGGACGCACGAGACGGTGACCCACAGGGTATCTCGGTATGGGTATTAATTAGAAAGGACTTCCGGTAGGATTTGAGCTCGTGGTGGGTGATTCTGGGCGAGGCTCAAGGAAATGAGACTTTTGCCCTAGATCAAATGTTGCCAAGAAATGAAATAATCTGATCTACCATGGGGTGTCTACTAAACCTTATGGCTAAAGCTGTAGCTTGGCCAGGATGCAGGGGTGTCTGGGTATTTCTGGCAGTGTCCGTACATCGTTACAGCGTGACCTCACTTTGTCCTGGTCTGTCATGGTTGCAGCGTGGCTTCCTCTGAGGCTGACGTTCTCTGAGACCTTTCGTGTGCTACAGGAGAACCCGAGGCCTGGCTTTTCTCCTCCTCGGTGCAAACGGTTCAATTCCGTGACTTGCCCGGTTTTTGCTGTGTTGTTTTTTTCCTACTCTAAGTAGCCCAGTGATTTATGAGGCGAAAGTCAGGTTGAATTTGTTGAGTGGCAACATATGAGTAATTTAATAAAATGGCATCCAAGAAGCCGCTAGAATTTAAGTAAGAGGAACACATGGTTCATCTTTTCTAGGACCTTTTGATTAATTTTATCATTTTAAAAAATGGACTCAGATATGGAAGGCAGGAGAAGTAATAGTGAAAACGAACACTTTGTATAATGCTAGAGGGATGTGAGCAAAGAGAAAAGCGACAAGCCAAACGCGTGGGAGGATGTTGTGGCCCCCAGGGAGACAGGTGGCATTCTCTGGGCGGTCCGTAGCTATGTGGTGGCTGTGGATGAGGAGACACCCGTGGCCTCGGCTGGCTCTCTCTTCCTGTACAGCGAAGGTGGTCTGGACCCTTTCTGCTAGTAACAGTTCATGATTCTGTAGATTCTGGTTTCTGGGATTCGTTTCTAAATGCTGCTTTCATTTTTAAAGTGAGTCATAACTTAGACTGCAGAGCCAAATTTAGAGTCAAGTAAACTCAGAAAGGTTTGGAGAACTTAAAGTATTTCAAGAAGTGGATAATGTTTGGGTTATAAAAAGGCCCCCTTTTTAGTGATTAATTTTTAAAAAGCCCCAGAGGTAAACACACGTACACTGAGTTGTAATTGTAATGTTAGCATTATGGTGCCATAGCATGCGATGTTCAGAATCGAAACAAACGCAGGAACAAAAACAGGCGAGCGCCCGCCATGCACAAGCTTCCTCCTCTCTGCCCTTCCCCTGCCCCCTTCCCCTGCCCCCTTCCCCTGCCCGCCTTCCCCTGCCCCCTTCCCCTGCCCGCCTTCCCCTGCCCCCTTCCCTGGCCCACCACCATGCATGAGCTTCCTCCTCTCTCCACTTCCCCTGCAACAGCCGGGAGTGATGCTGCAGACATCGTCTTCCTGGTGGACAGCTCTGACGGCGTCCGGCCCGAAGGCATCGCACACATCCGGGATTTCATCATCAAGATCGTTCGGAGGCTCAACGTGGGCCCCAATAAAGTGCGGATTGGGGTGGTGCAGTTCAGCAGCGAGGCCTTCCCCGAGTTCTACCTGAAGACCCACAAGTCCCAGGCAGCCGTGATCGACGCCATCCGCCGCCTGAGGTTCAAAGGCGGGGCCCCACTGAACACTGGCAAAGCTCTGGAATTCGTGGCACGAAATCTCTTCGTCAAGTCTGCTGGGAGCAGGATCGAAGACGGCGTGCCCCAACACCTCGTGCTGTTTCTGGGCGGGAAGTCCCAGGATGACATTTCCAGGTTCTCACAGGTGATACGCACCTCAGGCATCGCGAGTTTAGGGGTCGGAGATAGAAATGCCGACAGAACGGAGCTACAGGTGTTCACCGACGACCCCAGGCTGGTGTTCACGGTGCGGGAGTTCCAGGATCTCCCCAACCTGGAAGATAGGATGATGATCTCGTTCGGGCCCTCTGGGGTCACCCCCGCACCTCCGGGAGTGTACACGCCTTTCCCTCCGCACACAGGTACGAGAGGTGGGCCCGTGACTGCAGAGCGTGACATCGATGTTTCTTTTTTCAATCGAAAAATGTAATTAGCATTCATTTGAATAACTTTCTTTAATCAAGGTTGTTGCTGCCAATGATATTTGCAATTAGGCACTAGAAAAACAATTCAGGTGAAATTGTAGGAAACACATCCCAGAAAGCCCACGGCCATTGATTCTTCCGTGAGCACATGAGGCTAATTGCAGCCAGGTTGAAAGGTTCTGTAAAGTCACATTGAGGGGTGACAGCAAACTCTTTGGCTCTCAGAATAGAGTGGCATCTCTGAAGTTGGCCAACCCATGCCCCACTCTGCACCAGTCTTGGCCACTTGCTATAACTAGGAAATTGCCCCCAAATGCCATCAATTTTCAGCAGGGTCCCACGAGGCTCTTAGCATGCTGGCAGGCAACCCTCCAAGGGCATGTGGGGGCCGCTCCCCGCTTTCCAGTCTGTCCCTGTCAGCCCATCCTTGCTCTGCCTTGATCCCATCTACCCCCCATTTTTGGCCGGAGGAAGTGTCTAGCGCTGTTCCCAACAAACCCGAGGCCACGGAGCCACGAATCCAGAGTGCGGCACCATTTTGCACGTGAGAGCCGACTCGGTCCCCGAGTTCTCACGTTCCCTTTCCGTTGTGTTTAAGTGACTTGCCACCTTGTTCCTAGCATAGCGTTCTGAGGGCTGTGAATTCGAGGCACGGCGGAGCGCGAAGGCGTTCACCGTGGGCAAGCTCCGGGAACGTCTTACCTCAGTCATTTTCCTCTGCATTTCGTGTATCGGTGTTCCGGATATGGAAACCAAATGTCTCCTCATCTCTGTTTTGCTCATGTTTAGATAAAAGGAAAGCCGACATCGTGTTCCTGCTGGACGGTTCCATCAATTTCCAGAGGAACAGTTTCCAGGAAGTGCTCCATTTCGTGTCCGAGATCGTGGACACGGTGTACGGCGAGGACGGGTCCATCCAGGTGGGGCTGGTCCAGTATAACACCGACCCCACCGACGAGTTCTTCCTGAGGGAGTTCTCCACCAAGCAGCAGATCATCGACGCCATCAACAAGGTGGTCTACAAGGGCGGGAGGCACGCCAACACCAAGGTGGGCCTGGAGCACCTGCAGCAGAACCACTTCGTGCCGGAGGCCGGCAGCCGCCTGGACCAGAGGGTCCCGCAGGTCGCCTTTGTCATCATGGGAGGCAAGTCGATGGAGGACGCCCAGCAGGCCAGCCTGGCGCTCACGCAGAGGGGCGTCAAGGTGTTCGCGGTGGGCCTGGGGAACACCGACTCCGTGGAGGTCGGGAAGATAGCGTCCAACAGCGCGACGGCGTTCGTAGTGGGAAATGTCCAGAAGCTGTCGGAGTTGAAAGAGCAGGTTTTGGAGACTCTGGATGGCGCGATGCAGGAGACCTTATGTCCGGGCGTGACGGACGTTTCCAAAGGTAATCTCCGTCGTGGGTGTGTGTTCAGTCCTGTCTTGTCGACGTGCATGAGAGACATCGTTATCTAGGTCCCCAGACAGGCCTACGGATTCCTTCAGCCTTTGGTTATGTCAGGTGTGTACTTATATATACGTGGGCTGGATCTTTGTGGTCACCTAGCCCAGGGGTCCCCAACCCTCAGGCCACAGACGGGTATGATGTGTGACCTGTTAGGAACCGGACCGCATGGCACGAGGTGAGCGGTGGGCAAGCGAGCAAAGCTCCATCTGTGTTTGTAGCCACTTCCCAGCGCCAGCATCACTGCCTCAGCTCTACCTCAGATCCTCAGGCATTAGATTCTCCTAGGAGCACTGGTCCCTGGTGCCACAGAGGTTGGGGACCACTACCCTAGCCACTGGTATTGGGTGTGCTTACAGGATGAGAGTGGAATTCTGTCTTTCCTTGCCCTTATGAGACTTCCTTTTTCTCCTTAGTTTAATCCCCCAAATAATTTGAACCTAGTGACCTCTGTTTCTGTTCTTAAGTTTATTAGATCAGTTATATGAGACGATAGTACTTGAGTCCTCAAATGCATTTAATTTGAAGCACAAGCTTGGGGGGCATTTAACGGCAATTATATATCACCACCCAATTGATTAATATCACGAAAAAAGAAAACACGCGAAGGTGGCCTACAACTTTGGCCCCTCAGCGCCAGCACCAGCTTTCCCCGGGAGAGAGGCAGATCCGAGTGTGTCTCACGGCTCACCCTTAGAGGTCTCATTTCGCCCTTGACCATGGCATCCGGTCCATGACCCGGGGCTGTGCTGGTGTGTCGAACTCATCTCCGCGGCCCCCTCATGCTCGCCGCCCGCTCTCCCCTTTCTAGCCTGCAGTCTGGACGTGGTTCTGGGCTTCGATGGCTCGAGGGATCAGAACGTCTTTGTGGCTCAGAAGGGCCTCGAGTCGAAGGTGGAGGACATCCTGAAAAGGATCAGCCAGATGCCGAGGCTGAGCTGCAGCGGCGGCCAGTCGCCCACCGTGCGCGTGTCGGTGGTGGCCAACACGCCCTCGGGCCCCGTGGAGGCCTTCGAGTTTGCCGAGTACCAGCCCGAGCTGTTCGAGAGGTTCCGGAACATGCGCAGCCAGCACCCCTATGTGCTCACGGCAGACACGCTGAAGGCCTACGGGGCCAAGCTCAGGCAGTCTTTGCCGAACACCGTCAAGGTGCGCGCCCCGGGCCTCAGCTCCTGGTGCGGTCCCCGGGCTCGGCGGGGTTGGCAGAGCCGGATCCAACCCGCCACCACGGCCTGGACCGGGGACCCTCCTTGTCTTACCTAAGCTCCCAAAACAATCCCGGAAACCCGGCTTGAGTGATTAAGCTGGAGAGAGCAGAACGTGAGATTAATTCAGGTTAAATCCTTCGCGTTCACCAGCTCTGTTCCCTATGCACATGTCTCTCTCTCTGTGCGTGTGTGCATACATGCATGTTACTGTGCACACACACGTGCACACGAGTTCCAGAAACCATCGCATAAATAGGAGAGTGAGGTAAACTGGTTCTATTTTCATTGCTGCTGTTTTTTTTTTTAAGTCAGGCATTGCTGTCCACCCACTCCCTTTCTACCCCATTTACTGCACAGTATCAAAGGGCTTTGAACTTGGGCTGATGAAAGGTTTTCGGCCTTGGCCCTCGGTTTCCTGAACTGCTAGGGGAGGCGTTCAAAGGGGTTAGTCTCCCTTCCAGGGGTCTGTGAGGTCCCTTCAATTTCCTCTGGGATCTGACACACCTTTTATCACCAGGTGGTCATTCATCTTACTGATGGGGCGGATGGAAGCCTGGCTGATCTGCACAAGGCGTCTGAGGAACTCCGGCAGGAAGGTAGGTTCCGAGGCTTTCTAGATGCGAGAGGGGGAGCTGGGTGACCACCGCTGTGCTGGTGACAGAGGGTTTACTGGTGGGGTCCTGTGGGAGCACCCCGCCCCTGGACGCACTGCAGGCCGAGTCCTGGCTCAGGCCCCTCAGCTTCTCAGGCTCATTCGCGTGGGAGAGCGTCTAGAAAGCACACTGTTTGTGCAAAAGAGCACAAAGATTTGGTTCATGGAGCCGTATAAACGAGGAGTTACATTTGTAGAGGGGAGGGGGGTTCAGGGGCTGGGAGAATGGGGTCAAGGGTTAAAGAAGTACAAATTAATAGCTGATAGCTGGTCACGGGGCTGGGGAGCACGGCATAGGGAATGCAGTTAGCATGAACGGGTTGGCAAGGTGGAGGGTCAGGGGAGGGAGGGAGCAATTGGGGGAATCGTTTTATGAACTATATAGATGTCTAGCCAATGTACTGTATACCTGAAACTAATTTAAATAAATTGAAAAAAAAAAAAAAAAAGCCGGAAGGAAACCGGCGTGGAGCCTCCAGCGCCCGGCGAGGCTCAGGTGGCTGCCTCCCCCCGCAGGTGCCCACGCGCTGATCCTCGTGGGCCTGGAGCGCGTGGCCAACCTGGAGCAGCTCATGCAGCTGGAGTTTGGGCGCGGGTTCACGTACAACCGGCCGCTGAGTCTGAACCTGCTGGACCTGGATTACGAGCTGGCAGAGCAGCTGGTAGGTCCCTGTGTCGCCACCGCGGGGGGGACCCATCTTGTCGCCACAGCACGCGTGAGTTCTGGAAACAGGGAGGCCCACGCCGGAAAGACAGCGAGCTGGGAGGCGGCCCGGCGTGCAGACGGTGCCGGCTCTGTGTTTCCCGGGCTCTCGCTAACGAAAGTCTTTCCGTTCCCAAGGTTGCCGAGAAGGCAAAACACGGGCAGAGCATGCTGTCCGGGAACGGTGTCCGTGGCGCCCACGATGAACACGAGGATGGGCGGGGCGGAGAGCGCTTCCGGGCGGAGAAGGGCTTTGGTCCTTCTTGTCTAGTTTCCTTCGGGGCGCATGAAGGTGCCCTCTGGGGCTCCCCGACCTCACGGGCTCAGCCCCTCTCGGCTGGAGGTGTGGAAGTGGGGGGCGGAGTGGTCGCCCTGGAGGTCCTTTGGTGGTGGTGACCGTGGGCTCTGGGGTGAACGGACTCCGCCCCTTCTGTTCCTTCTGCCTCCTTCTCAGCACTGGAATTAGGATTTCAAAAACCCCGTTGGAAGGACATTGAGTTAGTTGGCGAATCCGGGGTGCAGGAGAGAGTGAGAGCTCTAGGAATCTCGCCACAGCAGAGTACACCTGGCCGCCAGGAGTTTAGCAGGTGGCAGTGCGCTTCGGCTGTGCGCTCCCCCACTCCAGGTCGGGGGCTGGCAGGGCACGTCGAGGTGTGGCATGGGTCTTTGGGACACTGGCTTGTGGCTGAGAGGCAAGCATGTGTGGGCGTGCCCCACACCATGGCTGCCCCCCAGGCCCCCTCCAGGCTGCTGCCACAGTTTGTGACCTTCTGAGGACGGGCGACTGGGTCTCCATTTGGGACCTTCTATCCTGACCACCTACAGTTCATTTTGTTAGGTTTTGCTCTTTGGAGCTTAAAAAATGCATAATATGCTTAACATTTGAAACTTGAATATCTGTGTTGGAACCTTCTAGAAACGAGGCCTAGCCCGACATGAGTGTGCATGGGATGTGTTTTACTTTGATCACTCTTCAGTTTCCTACTTGTGACTTCCTGCCCCCACCCCGACTGCTGAGCCACCAGCCAGGCGGCCAGTGCCAGTCACGAGCGGGGCCTTCGCCTGTCACCGTGGGGCCCCGCCCCTTAAGTTCCAGCCTTTACGGCAGAGCTACGCCTTCCTCTGGGCGTTTACTGAGACCAGAACGTGTTTTTTCGCTTTGACAGGACAACGTGGCCGAGAAGGCTTGCTGTGGCGTACCCTGCAAGTGCTCTGGACAAAGGGGGGACCGCGGACCCCTCGGCAGCATCGGGCCCAAGGTGTGTTGGCCTCGCCCTCTCCTCGTGCCCGGGACTAGATTTCAGAGGCGGGTCGCGACCTGGGCTGGGCTTGTTCTGTGCTGTTACTGCACGGAGACGGGGCAGGGTGGTCCCGGGGGTTGGCGGGCGCCCGAGGGGAGGCCGGCGCCCACGTGTCCGCCCCCTTCTCCCGGTCTGCGGGGCGGGGAGCTGCTCCTTCAGCACCGGTTCTCGGGTTCGCGGGAGCGTGTTGTAACCAGCGGCCTCGCTACACGTGGTCGGGGATGCTCAGCATCGGCCTCCGAGTTACGGGCCGTGGCGGGGAATTCTTGGTCAGTCAGGAGCCTTAAAGATCTTGATAGAAAGAATAATCGCACTGAAATAACGAAGGGAAAACTGTTAAGTTCAGGGGCACACCGAGGCCATGGCGAATTTTAGCCCGCTCTACGACACGGAGTGGGGTCGGGGAGACACAGAGCCCCCCGCCCTGCCCCCTGAACCCGTGGGTTTCACCCCGGAATCGACTGACTTTGTTGCAGGGCATTTCCGGAGAAGACGGCTACCGAGGGTACCCCGGTGACGAGGGAGGACCGGTAAGCGAGGTCGTCTCTTGACGTTTTGTCCCCTCCTCGTCCTCGTGCGCTGGGACTAGACCGTGGGCCTCGTGTCTGCGCAGGCTGCAGGGTGCCCCCAGGGGGAGGAAATGGATGTTCACCTGCCTTAACACCATCACGCGATTTCTGCACGACACCACAGCACGGTGACATGAGCTTGACAAGTGGGGCCACGGGGTCTTCCATCTCCCGTGGCACGGAGAGGTGTGAAGTGGCCTCTGAGACTGAGTGGCATATTCCGTGTCCACAGGCTGAGACACCCACGCAGGGATGGGGAGTGGGTGCGTGGTGCAGGGAACCTGCTCAGCTACAGCTGGGGTTTCTCCCTTTAGTGGGGTCTCCCAGGGAAGGTTTGCTGGCTCGAATGGTCGGCAGCCCCCTGGGGGCTGTAGGGACAGATAGAGCCTTCGGGAAGTGGAACTTGGGACGGACATGGCCTGAGAGGCTTTGACACACTGTGAGGACGCCCATACCGGGTGGGGGTTAAAGGCCCCAGGGAGCGGGTGGGGTCGCAGGGTCCAGCCGGGGCGCTGGGTGTCAGGGCTGGGCACGGGCCACATTGGAGAGCCAGGAGCCAGGGCTGCAGAGAAGCAGTCAGGCCGAGGGGTCTCCGCGGGGGTGCAGTACCCACCTGCATGGGACGCTCAGAGCTCCGAGCACCCTCAGCCCCCCCCACCCCAGGGAGGCCGTGCACTGGGCCTGGGTGGCAGGGATGCTGGAGGCTCCGCCTGGCTCCGTCCCGTTCCCTCCCAAACACCGTTTCTGACCTGCGCCCTCCATAGTGACGCAGACTTGGCGGTGGCTCCGTGACAAGGAGCTCCAGCATGTGACACGCCTTGGTCTCTCCTTGCAGGGCGAACGGGGACCCCCTGGCGTGAACGGCACTCAGGGCTTCCAGGGCTGCCCGGGCCAGAGAGGCATGAAGGTACGGTGTGGGGTGCATGTGTGGGCGGGGCGGGCGGCGGCTGTGCAGAGGGGGGATGGTCTCCGAGGGGCCCCTGGTGACCCCAGTGGCGGGCAGTGGCTGGAGCCTCGTCCAGAGCTTGGGGACAAAGGTGCACTGCAGAGGGGCCTGAGAACGGAGAAATCATTTCCTATGGAAGCGAGAAGCAGCCAGGGACAGTCACGAGGCTGGACGGGCCGTGGGCCAGAGCAGAGAGGAGGCTGGAGCCGGGCTTCAGCCCCTGGACCCCAGAGAAGCCAGAGAAGTGGTGTGGGGGGGCGGTGAGAGGGGACGCACGCCCCAGAAGGTTCTTCGCGTGAACTGCTTAATTCCAGGGCTGGTGAATTTTCTCGTCCACTGGCTGACCTTTGAAAGCAGGTGTGGAGGGGGAGGGCCACCGCACCTCAAAGCCTGTCCCTGGCTTCCGGGGCCACCCCTCCTGCCCGGGGAGCCCAGCCCACCCATGTGTCAGGCGGGCAAACTGGCTTTACCGCCTCCCGGGTGACGGCGAGAGGCCAGCCAGGCAGAGCCATCTCTCAGGCTGTTTCCCGAGGCTGCAGCCTTCAGGGGCGCATGGAGGGCTGTTCTGTGGCTGAGGGACCAGCCCCCAGGACACAGCTGACAGCCCCTGTCCTTTCTTTTCTAGGGCTCTCGTGGGTTCCCAGGAGAGAAGGTACTCACACTTGTTTTTCTTTTTGTACTGGAAACTTGCCCAGCGTTTCTCATTTCTCCTTCGCCAGGATGGCCTCTGCCCTCACCTGTGTGTCTTGTCCCCTTGCAGGGTGAATTGGGGGAAATCGGCCTGGATGGTCTTGATGGTGAAGATGTAAGTGACCTCGTGCTGAGCCCGGCCGGTCCCAGACACTGGCACCTCCGTCTTTGGCAGACACTGTGCCAGGGATGACATTCTATTGCTGTCTTTGGCAGGGAGACAAAGGAGTGCCTGGCTCTTCCGGAGACAAGGGGGTTCCCGGGAGACGGGTATGTGCATTTCCAGTGTTGTGATTACGAAAAAAACCTCTAAACATTTCACTTCGGGATGGTTTATTCCACTTGTGTGCGTTGAGATCACTTCCGCCAAGCAGGCTTCCCTGACTCTTCCGGGAGCAGGGGGTACCCTTGGCACCCGTGTCCCCTGGCCACTGTGACACGTTACATTACGTGGTCTTATTTGGAGACTGTGTCCCTCCCACAGAGCAGAGATTGAATTTGTTTTGTCATAAACACAGAGTGGATCCTCAGTAAATATTTGTGGATTACCTGAACAAATCAGAAATATTTGGATGTAATTTTACCTTCTTGGCAAAAGAGTAGATGTTAACTTTGGTCTGCTGAGGATTTGAGAACTGAAGAGGTGATTTTAAGGGGTGAGATAAGAATTCTAAACTCTAGTGTTTAGTCTCATTTTTTTTTTTTTTTATTCATTCAGGGTGACAAAGGACCTAAAGGAGACCAAGGAGAAAGAGGAGATGCTGGGATTAGAGGTGACCCGGTGAGGATGGTTCCTTATTGCCAATTTGAGACTTGAGTCTGGGGAAGTGGCAGACGAGGGCTGAAAGGAAGAGTCTTACTTTAGAAATCGCTTTAAACGTGTTGATAAAGTATGTGGTTTGTCCTTTCCCTGAAATTTTGGGGTTGCCAGGGATGTGTTTGCTCCCTAGCTGCAAAGATAAGTGTTGGCAAGGCCTGGCCTGTGAAAACCTGAGGGGTGTCCCAGAAATGTGGCCTCGGGACGTTTTAATCCAGCGGGACTGGGTAGCCAGGAAAATGTCAGTGATGATTCGGATGCCAGGCGCTGGAGCCAGTCCCGTTAGGCACTTCCACCCACGTGGCATCCTTCCCACTCTGGCTGGACCTGGGCATAGGGTCAGCCAAGCATTGTCAGCCCCAGATGGGGACGCAGTGGTTCTTCCTCCCCGGGGTTCACCCTTCCCCGTGTCCTCATCTGGAGGACAGGAGGCTGGCCGGCGACAGTCATCTCCTTCTGAGAGCCGAGCGTAAGACAACAGAAGCTGCAAACCCTTCTCTTCTCCTAAAGCGAACTTAAAGTGCCCTTTTCTTGCACGCATGGCTCATATACCCAACCTGTGTTGTTTTCAGGGCGACTCAGGACGGGACGGCCAGCAGAGAGGACCCAAAGGAGAGACTGGAGACATCGGGCCCATGGTATCGTACTTAGACCTTCTGTGCCGAGGGCAAGGGACAGACCTCATGCTGGCTCGTCCCCAGCCACGGAGGCCATGGGAGGGGTATTTACAGCTGTGGATGCGTGAGGACGGGAGCAGAGGGCTCCCTGAGGTCACCTGTGTGTCCGTGTTTGGGAAGTTTCCACTGGGAACCAAAGCAACCCTCTAAGAGGGACTTCTTTGCGGAATTGGCGCCCCTTAGGTGTTTACAGGAAGTGCTGGTCACGACAAAGCCTCCTGCGGGCAGGAGTGCGCCTAGATCCCACGTGCCCCACAAAGTGTCCCCCCCTGCCACTGTGCACCCACCCCTCTCCCTGCAGCGTCTCCCGCAATATTGCTGAGCTAGATGTTCTTTTCTGCAGCTGAGAATCTCACGTTTCTTTTCTTCCATCCCCCCAGGGTCTCCCTGGGAGAGATGGGGTGCCTGGGAGCCCTGGAGAACCTGGGAAGAATGTGAGTGCCTCGTATGGCTTTGGGGGGCTCTGCTTGACGTTAGCAAGTGCCCCTTAAACGCCAACGTTTCCTCAGCAACTTTTATTTGGAACTTTAAGGGATTTTCTGAAACCATCGTCACCCGTCTTGCTGCCTGGAGAAATCTCTCATTCTCATGGTTTCCTCTGTGCTTTGTCCCTTGTCCCACCGGAAGTCCCATTTCCTTCCCGTTCCCCAAAACATACGGAACAGACCCTTTTTAAAGTGATATCTCTGCTGCTTTCGAATACTTGGCCAGGTTTCATCCACTGGATATTTCCAAAATCCAAATGCATGACTCTGGGTGGGGGGCGGGGTGGGGCTGAGGGAGTGAGCTCAGGAAGGCTGACGGGCTGTTCTTGTTATGGTTTTACAAATTCTTCGGTGTGTGTGCTGCTGTGACTCAGGCGGCGAGAGCAGGTGGTTTTCCAGGGGTCTGCGTCTGGCCGCTGCTTTTCCGGGCAGTGTTGGTGGCAGGATGGCTCCCTGTGGGCCTCGTCTTCGAGTCTGCTGAAGCTTGCTAGAGCCCAAGCAGCAGGAATGGCCTTCAGGAAGTTGTCACAGGCTGCCAGGGCCCGGGGCACTCAGCGCGGCTGGCCTCTGGTCACACTCCAGGCCGTCCTGTTTGGGAGGGGCCAGCCGGGCTGCTGCTCTGTGGAGGGGTGACCTGGCCCTGCCCCTCCCCCACTGGTCCATGGGAGGAGGACAAAGTTGTCCATGAAAGAAGCTGCCACCAGTGAATAATGGCAAAGTGGCTGCCACAGAAGGTCACCAGGCTGGCCCCCTGGGAGCGCAGGATGTGGGTCTCGGGTGGACGCAGCAGTGGGCCACGCCAGCAAAGACACATCGGGATGATTATTTGTTCCCATCTTAAGCCTTCCTACTGAGGAGGGGGCCGTCACCAGGTGGGAGTAAATGGGTGGCAGTAGGCCCACATCCACTTGGACTCGGGGTGACCTCTGGAACATGGGGAAGATGTTGCTATGTCATAAGGCTCACTAATACTTCTGGGTGTTCGGGCCCCATGTGTGTGGACTTGGACGTGGACCTGGGCGTTCTGGTCCCGTGCATGCACGTGAATGCGAACCTGGGCGTTCAGGTCCCGTGCATGCACTTGGACATGGAGCTGGGCGTTCAGGTCCCGTGCATGCATGTGAATGCGAACCTGGGTGTTCAGGTCCCGTGCATGTACTTGGACGTGGACCTGGGCGTTCTGGTCCCGTGCATGCATGTGAATGCGAACCTGGGTGTTCAGGTCCCGTGCATGTACTTGGACGTGGACCTGGGCGTTCTGGTCCCGTGCATGCATGTGAATGCGAACCTGGGTGTTCAGGTCCCGTGCATGTACTTGGACATGGAGCTGGGCGTTCAGGTCCCGTGTGTGTGCACCTGGACGTGGACCTGGGCGTTCGAGTCCCCACATGTTCACTTGGACGCGGACTTGAGGAGGTGTTGCATTTGGCCAGGAGGGCTTGGAGAGGTTGGGACGCCTTTCCATTATAAATAACGCATTTCGTTACATCTCTCTACAGTTAGGAAAATGGTAGAAAAATAGACAGCTTGACATCCCACTCCACATTCCTTATTTGAAAGTGGCCTAGATTGTGGAGCCAAAAGGAGTCATTATTTTGCTTGGCAGACCTGAAGTAATTCTCAACACTTCCATTTGGGTGACTAATAGGGCAGCATGGAAGCAAAACCTCACCGAGATGAGGGCAGGAAAGAGGGTGTCTTTTATGTGGGTTTCCTCGGGGCCAACTGAGTACGGGGTCTGGCTCAGGTCCCAGCCAGATGTGCGGGCGAGGCTGCAGAAGCCCCCGGGCTCTGTCCTCGGCCCCCCTCACATTTGTGTGGCTTTTCCCACAGGGTGGCTTTGGCCGGAGGGGACCAGCGGGAGCTAAGGTAAGCCTCTGAGGTGGTGCCTCTTTTCTGTCACCACGGTGTAACTCACCAAGTGCTCTCAGGGGACCATCCTCAAAGGGCACAGAAGTGACCCCTCCCACAAGTTAAAACATTCCTTCCTCCTTCACCGTTAAGGCTTGTATCTCCATTGGCTGGTGCCATCTTTTGTCCCAGCTGCTTCAATGTAGCTTCTTCTAAATTGATCAACAGCACGGATGAGGTGGGGACAAATAGGGAAAAAGATGGAAGAGTCAGTGCCTGGGACATCTCCCGTTCACGAATTGCCCACTTAACTGGTTGTTGGCAAGTCTCCGTGTCTCCAAGGTTTGGGTCTGAAAAAAAGCAACCTTTATTTCACAAAGCTGTCTTGAAAAAAAGATGAGGCAAGAGAAATACACGATTTTAAGAATGAGAAGTGACAGCTGGCTCCATGCCTTAAACCTGTCACCCTGGAGTTACTGGGTCAATGGCTTTGAAGCCCCGCGCAGAGCTGGGATCGTCCTGCCATCCGCCCAGCCAGCCACGACTGTGGGACAGAGGGCCGCCTCTGGCGTAGCCCCTGGAACCCTCCCTGCCTCTTCTCTCTCTCTCTCTCTCACAGGGGAACAAGGGCGGCCCCGGCCAGCCCGGCTCTGCGGGGGAGCAGGGGACCAGAGGTGCTCAGGTCAGTCCACTGTGCGACGTGCCTTGTGGCTTTTTCCCAGATGCATCAGTATTTTGTTTACTTTGAGGCGACAGCCCGTTTTACAAAATTGAACACGAAACTGATTGCTTTAGAGTGAAAGACTCAGTGGCATTTAGCGCATTCACGATGTGTACGACCACCAGCTGTCTAGGTCAAAACGTTTCATCATCCCCAGAGGCGACCCCGGGGCCATTTAGCCTCTCCTCCTGCCCCTCCCCCTGCCCTGGCTCCTGGCAATGCTGACTTCCTTTCTGTCTTTGTGGACTTGCCTGTCTTGGACGTTTCATGTTAATGGAACCATCCAACAAGTGGCGCTTTGTCTGGCTTCTTTCGCTAGCATCATGTTTTTGATTTTAACCCAAGTCGAAGCCCGTGTCAGTGCTTTATTCCTTTTGATGGCTGAGTAATATTCCCTGTGTGCATAGACCACAGTGTATTTATCCGTCCGTCGGTGCATGGACGCTCGGGCTGTGTCCGGAGCCTGGGAATAGTGCCTCTCTGAACGTCCGTGCACAAGCTTCCATTTGAACGCGTGTTCTGTATGTTTTCTAAACTGACGCCCCATCTGCATTCCGGGCGGGGCTCCTGCAGCCGTGACAGGGGCCTGGCCCCCGTGGCCTTTTCGGCACCGGCAAGGCTCTGGGCTCTGAGGAAAATGCAGGCGTCATCTGAGCTTTTTCAGGGAGCGTTCCCCGACTCGGCACTTACATCGGCCTTTTCATTCTCTAGGGTCCACCTGGCCCCACCGGCCCCCCAGGCCTGATTGGTGAACAAGGCATTTCCGGGCCACGGGTAAGTTCAGCTGATCGCTCCCCTGGCTGGCTCAGAGCCCGGGTGGGCTGAGGGTCCGTGGGTGGCCCTGAGGACAAGCCTTCCCTTGAGCCTCACACCAACCTGGGGCCGGCCTCAGTCCTCCCAGCTGCGGGCCGGTTTACCTGAGGAAGTGGTGGCCCTCTTCCTTGGCACTCCAGGGCCTCCAAGGTCCCCAGCTGCACCTTCCAGATGCAGACAGGCTGGGTGGTCAGCAGAGGCCAGCTGTCCCCTCCTGAGAGGTCATGGCTGGAGCTGCGTAAAATCTAAATCTGCTGAAATTCTCACCTGGTGCCAAATTGTTTCATGTTTGGGCCCTGGTGATTGGCTGTGGTTCAGTATTCTGTATAAGGAGTCCCCATCCTCAAGTGTGACACATGAGCTGTTGTAGTCACTGTGACCGAGAACTCTGACATGCCCCTTGGCCATTAGAGGTGATGGGCAGATGTGTCGCTACAGCCAAGCTGGAACCAGGCGCCGGGCACTGCCTGCCCTGGTGTCCTTCGTGTGTGACAGGATAGGGAGGGAGCCATCCTGTCATCATTACGGAAAGGACAATGACAGAAACCTGGCAATGGACAGGCCTGTTGCCACCGAAAGGCACGAACGTGCTTTGCCGCGGAAGCTGGATCGTGGAGAGCTGTCCTTTGCTTACAAAGTCCTTCCCCAGTTTTGAAACCTGACAAATACCTATTTTTAAAGCTTGTGTTTCTTCTGCTCTGCATTCACTGCCGCTCTGGGCAGTCAAGGCTCAGCTGGGGCAGGGAT
>CM053503.1:166081045-166119812 GCA_028627145.1 Eidolon dupreanum | reverse complement strand
CCCACTCAGCAGCCGAGCACCCAGAATGGAAAAAGAATTCAAACATCAATTTACAGCTTTGCAACCAGCCTATTACAGATGGACGTGGGCACGCCCCGGGGAGCGCAGCGGCTTCTTAGCCTCTGATCATGGCGAGAAAGAGTCACGTTTACTGTAGGCCCCCCCACTTATCCATGGGGACCCGTTCTAAGACCCCCAATGTGTGCCTGAAACCACAGATAGTACTGACCCCTATAGATACTATGGTTTGACCTATACATACACTCCTATGATAGAGTTTAATTTATAAACTAGGTGTAGTGAGAGATTGACAATAACCAGTGATGGAATAGGACACTTATATGACAATATGCTGTAGTAAGTGTTATGTCACTGTGGTGTCTTCTCTCTCTCCCTGATAACGGACCAGATAACCAAGATGGCTACTGAGTGGCGAATGGCTTGGGAGTGTCTACGGCATGGAGACACTGGACAAAAGGGTGACTGACTCACGCCCTGGCAGGATGGAGTGGGATTGTGCGAGATTTCATCATGCTACACAGAACAGTGAGCAATTTAAAATGTGCGAATTGTTTACTTCTGGAATTTTCTATTTAATATTTTCAGACTGTAGTTGACCTGAAACCTCAGATGGAGGACTACTGTACCTCATCTTCTCAACTATAATCCTGTGCTGGATTTATAATCCTGGCCGGATTTACATATTCATTAATTGGGATTTTTTTTTTTTTTTTTTTTTTTACAGAGCTGTGATTATTTATTAGCTAAGGGGATCAAAGCACCTAATCACATACTAATTGCACTCAACTGACCGATGGTCACTACATTTAATCATGTCCAGCAGCATGCTTGGGCAGATGTTGCATCTGGAAGTCATCTTCACTGCTTGAATGGAAGGGCACAGAAAAACAGAGACAAGTACAGATTTGGAGCAAAGCATGTCTGGGATCCCACTGGTTCTTGCCATGGGGACAGCAGGATTGCAGAACCTCTCTGAGCCCCAGTTTTATGAGTAATATGCTGATAATACACATTTCAGAGGATCGTCGTAAGAAGGAGCTAATAAGTATATAAACTAAAAGCAGGTGTCCAGCAGGTGCTGGCTGTGTCCTTCCTGTCAGCGAGTGTGGGGTCTGGGCTTGTGCCGACCCCACGCTCAGTACTCAGTACTCAGTGCTCAGTCCTCAGTCCTCAGTCCCCACAGTGCTTCCGTGGAGCAGGGTCCCATCACTAGTCCCTCTACTAGAGAAGCTGAGGGACCGCCCCAAGGCCCCACGGCCACTGAGGGGCTGAGCTGGGAGAGGCCCAGGCTGATTCCCAGCTCTCTGCTTTTTCGGGAGCTCATGCATGCCAGTGGTCTGGTGAGTTATAGACTGTCCCCTGCAGCCAGCCAGAAGGACCCAGTGTAAGGGACACAGTGTGTCAAGTGAGAAGGAGACGAGAATGTAGAAGTGCCTGAGCAGGAAGGCAGGCCTGAGTGTCTGGTCAGCTGGGAAGGGAGGTCCCAGAGAGGCAGGGGAGAGGGGAGAGTCGGGGTCTTCACCGAGTCCCTTGAGACCCGACTGAAGAAGCAGTTTCTGGGAGCCGAAGGTGCCCCGTGAGGAGGCCGCCACATTGCTTTCTCACAGGACAGACTGCTGGACTGAAGCTGGATCAGGGTGCCAGCTCTGAAGCTATTTCATGGCTTGTCTTTGATAGGGAAGAGATGAGGTATGGAAACTTCCAGAAGAGGCGAATTCCTTGTCCAACGTGATGGCTTCTGAGTTATTGTCTTTGGCAGACGCTACTTTGTGGCCGATCCAAACTCACTATCATCCATTCCTGACAATCCAAAAAGGGCACCACGTCTGACCCTAGGCAGCTGAGTGTTCCCCGAAAAAGCCATTTCCATAGAAACAGACTCTTTACCAAGGAAACTGCGTGAGGTCACTCGAGACAGAAATAGAATCGTTTTCACCTTATTTGCTCCAGAATAAAATGACTCGTAGGCATTTCTGTCAGTGGGTAGAAGAATAAGAAAGATTCTGCTTGTATGTATGAGGTCAAATGTATTAAAATTCTCAAGACACGTATGTCTCTGAGGATCTTCCCAAGAAAGTCATTCATCATTTTACTGCAGATGAAGTATAAAGACTGAATATCAGAGAAAACGAGACTCGTGGTATACAGGCTAAACAACAACTTGATACTGCATGAAAAGAAAACCTATAAACAGATGAATGGTAGAATTTGTTTCCCGTGATTATGCAAATATCATCTGTGTCCTTTTCCAGGCTACTTCATTCCTTTTATAAAGAGGTGGAGGCAAAAATTATTTTCAACAGTGATTTTATTAGTAGTGAACATTCATTGACGCACGCTGGAAGAATAAAGAACATCAGAGAAGGTAGAAAGCGGCCCAAGCACCATGCCTGCCTCCAGGCGTCGTTCTGAGAGCCTGCCTTTTATTTTTCATTCTGTGTTTTTAAAAAAGTGTAATGATTTACATAAGTTTTTGCTTTTCTTCTCTTAAGATTGTACTCTGGATATCGATGTTATGACTATTCTTTATTTTGTTTTTAAAAAAATTATAATGTTTGTATATTCTAAACACAATTAAAATGTTATTATATTAAAATTTTGTGTTTTTCTTCACCTAACATGCCATTAAATTGGCTACGGCTTATCGCCAAGCCAGTGACCATCATTAATATTTGGGGTAAAATCTTGGAGTATTTGTTCATATATAGATGTTTTTGGAAATGTACTTCTTTTTTTTTTTCTTTTTAACTTAGGTCGGAAGGGAAGAACATCGGTCACTATCCCGCGTGATTCACGGTTGCACAGAATCCCGTTACTTGGCTCTTCAATTATTTATCTTTGGTCATGTAGATTTCTTCCAAATTCTATTATTATACCAGCGAGGTGACTGACAAAATCATCTATGTGACTGAATGGCCCTTAGGATGGTTTCTTATTGAGTGGCCTTTTGAGTGGCCAGAGGGCACGTGACCGGGCAGGTGTTTAAAGACCGACATCAGGCTGCCCCCCGCCCCTCCCCCTCGGGAGCAGCCACACATCCGTTCTCAGAATCTTTGCCAACGAGGAGGTTCGTCGATCTTTTTTTTTCCTCTTTCACCCAGTATTTCAGAAACAGTCATTTCAACGATTTTAAATCGTGTCCAATAAGTTCAAATACTTTTTCGTATATTTATTGGCCCCTTCCATTTCTTCTTTGTAATTCCTCTAATATTTTACCTTTTTTAAAAATATTGGTATATACTTCCCTTTTTGTTAACAATTTTTAAGTTTCAGAAAATCGAACCTTTTCCATTGGTCTCGGAACAATGCCTTTCCATTCATTATTTGTCTTTAAAGTTAACTGTGGTGTTTGTAGACGTGCAAAACGTTTTTTTGTTTTTTGTTTTTTTTTATGCAGCAAATTACTCTCTTGATGGTTTTCGGTTTTCGCCTGAGGCTTTGCTTAGAGCAGCCTTCATCACCCTCAGATATTATAAAGTCAACCAGTTCTTCCACAGCGATTTGTGTTTCTATTTTAATCCATTTAATTATTTAATCCGTTAAATTTAATTTAAGGCAGATAGAGAAGCAAGGACATAATTTGCAGGTCTAGTGTGAAACTGGAATCTCTGTTGGCAAATAGTCAATCTTCCTGCTCGTAGACATGATGTCAATTTTAAGTATCACATTTCTCTCTTTTCTGTTTATATGGGAAACTAATTCATGCCAGAGGCGGTGTCAACCAAAAGGCACCAAGGACAGGCTCCTGGTCCCACAGGGCCGACAGCACGTCTTTTTTCGGGGGGCAGGGAGAGGAACGGAGGGTGGTAAAGGTTGGGTCAGGGACCAGCGCCAGCTTTGGGAGTGATCCGATTCTCACTCTACCCGCTCTGTGGCTTTGGGCAAGTGTCAGGCCCCCGGGACCGGCCCGTCTGCTCTGAGTCAGCACCATGGTGTGGATGCCAAAACCAGTAGCCGCGGAGGCGGGCGTGAGAGTCTGCCCCGAGGATGCGGGCCAGCCCATGAGACGGGCCAGGCCCACTCCCGTCCACCTGAGTGCTCGTGGGGCCCCAGTATCATCCTTCTAAGACAGGGTCTTAAACACGAGGTCCGTGGGTGACATCTGGCCCCGGAATCTGTTTATCCTGACCAGAGTTGGTCTACGCGTGATGATTTTTATTTGGTTGGTTTATCATTAAATTAGTTGACACGGTTTAAAAATCACAAAAGCCTTGGTTTCACATGTCTCTTTAAAGCTGACTGAGATCTACGGACACTGAGCCATGGCCTAGCGTGGCCATGATTGTCGATTAGTGGGGCGGGCGCTGGTCATTTGCCACAGTCTCCATCTTGCTCTGCTTTTTCCCAGCATGGGAGGCAAGCTGCCTTCGGCCATCATTTATCTGCCATTTCTCTTGTAGTGAAAAAAGGGAAAAAGACAATGAGATATTTCTTCATCCTCTGTGCCCCATTAAAACTGCAGAAATTAAAAAACAAACAAACAAACAAAAAAACAAGAAGACTATAGGTTCCAGGAAGAAAAATCACAGCAAACCAATTGATGGAAAAAAATAAAATTCTATACGTTTAATTCACAAGGAAAGTGTATCTGTGCAGAATGAATTCAAATTACGACAGCATTAGAAAATGAGTAATATTAATTAGATCTATGGTCAATGCAAGGAAGATGATTTCATTTCAAAGTCAAAACTGAAGAAATACGAATGGAAAGAGAAATATTCTTGTATTTAATTGTTTGTTAATAAAAGTCCGTGCTTCAGTCGCAGTCCCTGGTCTCACCCTGTGCCTGCCCCAGGACCCGCACGACGCGTCCTTAGGCGCCTCTGAGCTATGACAGTTTCTCAGACAGTTTTGAACATCTGAAAAATCAACATTGAGTAAACAAGATTCTGGGTCTGAAACATTCTCGGTTGATCTATACGTTCGGTTTCTGTGTGTCTTTCATTCTGCACGCATCCCGAAAATATTATTCACAGGCAGGGCTGTGTGCTGAGGGCTGACGGTGCGCTTGGGTCAGAGACCAGGAGAGCAGGGACACGTGGGCCAAGGGTCGAGCTGCCGTCCTGGTGTGGGGTCAGGTGACAGTGTTTCAGTCAAGGGACATAGCAATGACGAAGAGACTTCCACGTGGCCAGTGGTTATTGATTCCGATCGTCAGGGGCATGTGGGGTCACTGCCACACGGTGGGGCTCCCAGGGGCTGCTCCGAGTGCCTCTTAGGACTTCCGAGTAAGCACTAATACTACAGCTTAATGGGAAACTAGAGAAGCCAAAGGAAAGGCAGGACGCCGGAGGACGCAGACCCTCGGCGGGGAAGACTTGGTTCCCCCCCCGCCCGGGGAGCCCAGCGCTGCCCGAAACAGTGGAAGGGAGAGCCCTGGACTTTGACCCGGCTTCGGGAAAATGACAGAAACAAGGATCGTAGGTGCTTTGTGTGTATTTTCTATTTGCTCATGATACATAAGTATTTTTTTCTATATGTCAATCATTTTTCGTGCTCTTCCCCATTTTTATTTTTCGTACAAATGGTTGGAAACTCGTTTGATAATTTATGCGAAAACCTGGGTGCGCGGGTGACTGACTGAATTGGAGGCAAGGGGAGCCCAGCCGGCGGCCGACATGCCGTTGGGATGTCGCGCCTCCTCCTTGCGGGGGAGGGGTGAGGCTGTCCTCGTGTCCAAGACATGCAGCTGTGTCTCAGGAGGACGGGCAGAGCTGGTTGGTGTCCAGGCCTCTACCGCGTAGGAGGCCGTGGGAAGCCGCACAGCCTGAGGGCGGAGCGTGTCGCCTGCTGCCTGCCAGCTCCGACCTTGACCTCGTGGACCCTGTAGACCTTCTCCCTGGGGCCAGCTCACGCAATGTTCGTTGGTAGCGGCCCCCGGGGAGACATTCCCCGGGGAAGGGGTCTCCGTCCCTGGTCCTGGGTGTCTTCTTGGTAGACTCCTGCAGCGAGTAAGGCCTCGCCAGCCAGCCCGGCTCCTGCGACACGCGGGCTGACCCGTGCACCCCACCCGCTCTCCCGCGACCGGCTCAGGGGTGCGCGGCAGCCAGCACCCCCCGTCCCCCACCTCGGCGCTCCTGGTGCCACGGCAGGGCACCCCTTCGTCACCTGCTCTCCCTGGCCCTGGAGGACGCGTCCGCAGCCAGCTCCAGTGGGCTGACTCCCGGCAGGGTCTCCTGGTGTGACACGCAGCACCGCCCTGCAGCCCAGGGAGACGCGGCCACGCCGTCCCCAGCAGTCCTGGGTCTGCTCAGCCCTGGCCGGGGGCGGGCACTGCCCGGCGGCCTGTCTCAGTCCCCGGGAGAGAGAGGCCGCTCTCCCTCCAGTCCCGTTTCCTTTAGGGGTCTCTCTGCTCTTTTACTAGCCGACCCCCCGTTACTGCAGCCCCCACTTCACTTGATTCTTTCTCCTGACCGCTCCCTGACTGAATCACCGTGTGGTCTCTGCCTCCTGACCAGGCTGTAATCGATTCGAGGCTATGATCTCTTGAGGAGGAAAAATACACGTTTGACGTTTTTGAAAAATCCACGCTGCGTTGGAGAAAATGCTGCTCACAGCGTCGCAATGGGGACGCCAGCGTCCCCGGCCTGCACGTGGCCTTCCTGGGTCCCCGCTCTGCTCCTCGCCCGAGCACAGCTTCACAGAGCATCACTTAAAGGCTCCGCTTTCCACCGCTTCCTGCACGAGACAGCTGCGTTTCAGGGGCGGGAACGCCTGCCGGCCGGAGCCCGGGCAAGCTGCAAACCATCTGGGCCTCCGCGCGGCCTGAAACAGGCATGTGGAGGGTGCGTGAGTGTTTGTGAATTCCCCGTGTCTCATTTTCTGACCTCAAACTGTAATCTCAAGTGAAGGAAGGAAAAAAGGACAGGACTTCAAAGGAAAATGGCTTTTTAATTTCGTGGTGGAGGGGCAGCTGAGAGCGAAGCCCGCACAGCTGGACCGGACGTGGAGCTGGGGAGTCATCGCCTCGTGACGGCGGCCCCGCCAAGGCTGGCCCTGTCCTCGCCGGCCGGCCAGGCCGGTCGCGCGCGAGGCCTGATTCTGATTTCCGAGAGTTGTTTTTCTCTCGGGAAGACTGGCTTTACTTTCTCCTGTCTGCTAACCAAAATATTATCTGGATCGCTGTTGTTGTTTTTCAAGGGAACTGTGTGTCTTGTTGAGTTCATGGGCCTGAAACACCCTCCGGTCCTCTCTGTACCCCCGACCCGCTCGCGGCCCCTTCCACACCTGCGTGTGTTGACCAGCAGCCAGGAGACGCTCGCGTGTGCTCCGTCCGTTCACGAAGCCGTGGTGCCTGTCCCTGGGGAACCAGAGGAGACAGCACCTCAGGTGAAGGCTAGAAAGTGACATGCTCGCTGCCTTGCTGCGGCACTGTCGCCCTTCTAAGTGACCCTGGGGGTTTCTGGGAAGGAGAGGGTGTGGTGCGGAGGCTGGAAAATATGAATTTCCGCCGTGGCGAACTCACCGTGTGAGCTTGGGAAGCTGCCTCCGGGCTCGGGGCCATTTCCACACTGGCAGGGAGAGGGGTCAGGATTCCGTCCAGCTGGGGTGCGGTGTTACCTGGGGTTCCCGCCCAGATTCCTCGTAAAGAACCCCACCCTGGACAGACGTGGGCAGAATAAGCCGGGTTCCTCTTGCCAAGGGCATGCATAGCCCATGCAATGTGCAAGCTACCACGTCCGCCTCCTCAGGCCTTTAGGGAAAAGGTGACCCAGCTTCTAAAGGACTCCCTCTGATGTGCATTTCAGGGGAAGGCCTGGAAAGCAAGGAAAAGGCGAGGTGTGAGCTGAGGACTCACAGCGGCAGGAGGCTAGGAGCAGGCCAAGCCAGGAGAGGAGGGACGTGCGTCCATGTGGGTGGGCGAGGTCTTTGCCGTTCTAACGTGGTCAAGTACAGGTCCCCTGGGGTTCGGAGAATTTGCCGGACACCCTGCCATGCCTCAGTCCTCAGACCCCACGTGGACGGCGCCAACCTCCCCTCACGATCTGGCCAGATTCCAACATTTCCCAGAAGGAGGCAGGTTACCCAGTGAGGTGGCTGGTGACACTCGCCCCACCAGCCTCCTCACGGTGCTCCGACTGCCCAGGTACAGCGTTCTACAACCTCTGGACCCCAGAGAATGGAACACATCGGCGACACCAGTGACACGTGTGGCCTTGGGGGCAGGACGGTTCCGTTCACTTCGGCCACGGTCTCTTGACCGCCAGCGTGTGGCCGGCTCTGGGCCTGCACTTCGCGCTTGCTGGCCGTGTGAGCCGGGGTGGTCGACGTGCCTTCTCGAACCTCAGCGTCGTCGTTTCTGAAGTGGAGATGGTTCTAGCTTCCTGGAGCGTGTTGTAAATACTAAGTGAAGCAATGCACGGGGGATGCGTGGATGACCTTGAGGACCTGCTCTGTTACACGTGATGACACTTGACCCTTTACCTGTTGATTTCCCCACCATGTGCTGAGCGTTCACTGCGGGCCCGATGCTGTCCACACACTGGACACACCGTGGGAGGGGCACACGTGCCATGGGAGGGACTGAACCCAGGGATTTTGTTCTCATGTCTGATGCTCCCGGGGCAGTGAGCGGTCTGGCTGGGGCCGAGGAGGCATCGCTGCACAGCTGCCGAGGGGCTGGACCGCCGAACACCACAGTGACGCGTCAGCACGCTGCAAACGTGAGCGCCGGCCTCTCCCCCTCCTGCCTGAGGGTGCCGGGGTGCTGACACCCCCGCCCCCGCCTGAGGACGTCAGGGCACCGACCCCCCTCCTGCCTGAGAGTGTTGGGGCGCTGACTCCCCCTGCCTGAGGACGTCGGAGTGCACACCATATTCAGGCCTCCAGGATACCCTAGTCTTTCAGTTGTAGACAAGCAGACCCGAGAATGCAGTCGGTTTGAAGTTTTTTTGGAAGCAGAAAGCCAGCACTCTTGTTTGGCGTTTGTGACTTCGAACCAAGAACTAATTCTTGGCCGTAGTGACTCTCTGGAATCTTCTTGTAAAAATGACATGGCAACTCCCGCTTAAACACACAACATTTATGTGTTATTCATCACCGACCAAGTCATGGCGTTCGGTTTAGAAACAGCAGTGACTGTAATGGTGGCTACCTTGGAAACAAACAAACAAACAAGACATCCATTAAAAAAAAAAAGAAAAAAAAAAAAGGAAAGTTAATAGAATAAATTGTTTCCAGGACATTCGGTTTTCAGAAGTGGACAGCCTGACGTTGGGTTGATAATAATCAGTGTTATTCAAACTACTATTTAAAAGCGTGTATTTCCAGAGATTTTCTTTCACTCAGTTGAGTCTATTTTTGGTGTGAATTTCCAGCGAAGCAGGCAGAAGGATTATTCACTCCCTTTCAGCGGTTTGTGCCAGTGAAGATTCGGTTCATGCCTGTGGGTTCTGTTCCCTGGAAGAGACACGCTGGGGGGTCCTGCTCCTGCCTGTCCCCACGCCGATGTTTTTTCTTAAACTGTTTTGTCATCCCAGTTTGTCATGGGGGAAAGTAAAGAAATGTGTACTATTATTTATCATTTAGTTGCTTAATTCTTGGTTTGATCAGAATCTAAATGATGATGTACACGGACATCTGAATTCCACGATGAAGCCGGGCCAGAGAATGGGAGCGATTAATCACGATAACTTGCATTTTGGATCAGTTCGCGAGGAGCAGATGTGGCCTCTCATCGCGTTCTCACAGTGACTCTAAGACATGGATTCCCAAACTTTCTCAGTTTACAGTGCCCTCAGCACCTCAGTAAATTTTCCCAGTGGCCCCCAAACAAAAGAAATACCAGCCCTTTTTCAGTAGTTGGCTCTAACTGACCCAAAAGTCACGGCATCGCGAGATGCCCATCAAGACAGTCTGCCAAGCGCTGCCCAGAGTTAACGCTGCAGCCGAGAGAAATCTCTGGGATTGCTTGAAAATTGTGAGCATCCACAGGTGGCTTTGTGAGTTCGCCGTGGCATCCTGGGGCGCCTTGGCACGTGAGTCGGGAACCATGGCCTCACGAGGCAGGTCCTCCCACTCTCTCTCTGCTTGTCACCCCACAGGTTTCTCAGGGTGGGGAGACTATCAGGATCCCAAAGCCTGAATGGCATTGGGAGAAAGAATCTGGGATGGACATCAAGGGCGTCTGAGGCCAAAGGGGGATCCAGACCATTTCATTCATTCATTCATTCATTCATTCAAAAAGCACATCTTGCTGGGTCCTGGGCTGTGTCCCGGGAAGCTCACAGGCCAGTAGGAGGGACAGAGATTTGAGGAGTGATGAGAGCTGCACCGGAGGGTTCTCTGGGTGTGGGCACAGGGCGGGGGGCCTGGGCCAGGCCGGGGGGCCGCGGGGCTCGGCAGGATGGCGGTCAGCAGGGAGGGAGCCCGTTGTACAGAGCAGAGGCAGAAAGGGGCGGACCAGCCTTGGGGCTGGCACGGCCCCGCCGGGCTCTGCCTCCACCCTGTCGCAGACGGCCGGGCCCAGCCGAACCTCCGCCATCAGGCTGCTGTGCTCACGCGTCTGTCGAGCTGTCTGGGATGCGTAAGCTTCCTTTCGTTTTGGGATGGTGAAACTCACACTTGGCTCCTGTGAAATTTGAAAATAGGACTTCGGTGCCTTAGCAACGCTGGCTCGCGTTGGCACGCGTGTGTTTTTCCTTTTAAGACCAGTACATCACGACGGCCCCCCGCTTCGATCGCGCACTGCATGCCCCCTCCTTCCTGCTGTGTCGTGTTCCCTCGGTCGGGGCTCAGACGCAGTCGCTTCCCCCCAGGGCTCGGTCTGGCGGGGAGCCAAGCGGATGCTCGGGGCAGGGCCCCGACCGTGGCCGTGGCCGGGCCGGGCCGGGGTGGTCACAGTCTCCAGGATCCGGCTGCAGCATGGGAGGAACGCCACGTGCGAGGCTGGGGGCCCACAGCCGCTGGCCGCCGGGGCACGGACCAGCAGTCGCTGGGAGGGGCTGGGCTGGGCTGGGGAGGCCAGCGGAGGGGCGTTTCCGAGGACACCGAGCTCAGCAGGTCAGCAGGTTCCGAGTGTCAGAGTGGGGGCCATCTCACCCGGGACTGGTGGTTTCCTGAGGTCCCTGAAGGATTTGAAGCAGATGAGAGTGACGACCTCCGTGACCTGGCCCATCAAAGGAGCCCCGGGACGCAGAGGCAGACCTGGGTACTCATTGTGCCGTTGACAGTACATATTCATAATAGCTTTACTTATGTCATCATCTGACACAGCAGTGACTATGAGCCAGGCCCGCCGGGGGCCTCCCGGGGAACTCGTCCTGGTCAGGACTCAAGGGCCACTAAGCGGCCAGAAGAGCCTCCTGTCCTCTCCGTGCCCTTCCCGGCCTCCGCCTGGCCTTTTACCTCACTGCAAAGCAGGAAGAAGCGGAAGCGGACACCTCGGCATGCTGGCGACTTTTATGAAGATTCCTTGTCGCTTTTTGTCTTCTGTTTTCTTCCACTGACAGGGAATTGTCCCTGAGTCACCATCTCACCAAGAATACACGTCCCTGTCCCTTGGCTTCAAAAAACCAACCAGCAAAACCCTGGCTGCCATGTTGCTGTCTTTTAAAGCATTGTGCGGGGCTTAAGAACGGCTCCTTCTTTTCCCTAAGGTTTCATCCTATAGTTTTTCTCTTCCAGAATGCCGTAGAAATGGGATCATATCGTATGCAACATTTTGAGTCTGGTTTCATAATGTATTTGAGATTCATCTGTGTTGTGTGTAATAAAAGTTGGTTCTTAAAAAGCAGACTTTGCTTAGAACAGCTCCAGGTTCGCAGGAAAAGTGTGCACACGGTGTAGAGAGTCCGATATTTCCACCCCGAGCTTCCTGGATTAACATTTTATAATACTATATAGAATCGTGCGTTTGTTACAATTAATGAACCGATATTGGCACATATTATTAACTAAAGTCTATGCTTTTTTTCAGATTTCCTCGGCTTTTACCTACATATCCTTTTCCTAATATCCCACCCAGGTACCAGGTCATTATTTATCATCTTGTCCCTTAGGCTCCTCCTGTCTGTAACAGTCTCTTAAACGTTCCTGGTTTTTGGTGACCTTGACAATTTGAGGAGCCCTGGTCAGGTGTTTTGAAAGATGTTTTGAAAGAGTTCACCTAATATTATTGTTAGGAGAAGATTGGGATTATGGGCTGTCGAGGGGAAGACCACGGAGGTGGAAGGGCCGTTTTTATAACATCCTGTCAAGGGTGTGCACTATCCATGGGACTGGTGACCGCGATGACCCCGACCTAGGACGCATCAGGTCTCCCCACTGTCGAGTTATTCTTTCTCCCTCGTACATTTTCTTTGAAAGGGGTCACTCTGCGCAGCCCAGACTCGAGGCGTGGGGAGTGACGTCCACCTCGCTGAGGGCAGAATGTCTACGTCGATTATTTGAAATTATTCCGAGATCCGTGTCTCTCTTCAGACCACTCACTTCTATTCTCTAAGCTCACATTTCGAATGACATTTTTGCGCACAAGCCCTTGGGTCAAACTCCGCTCTCAGGGCGGTGAGCGGGCGTGGGAGCTGGGCTCGGCGCTCTTCCTTGGAGACGGGCGGCCAGCTCGCGTAAGCCGGCCGTGTCATGGGGCCAGGAAGGACAGTAGCAGAGGGACAGGGAGGCACCACAAGGGCCGTCACTGGAGCCCTTTGCTCGCTTTCACCCGCCTGCCCCCGGCACGGTTCCACTGGGCCCGCTCGCTCTCCCGAGCTCCAGGGGTGACCGGCACACCCGTTTGGCACGTTCAGGACCCAAGCCGAACGTGTTTCTTCTGAAGCCCTCTCTCCCCACAAGGCTCTGTCGCTACCAATGTTGTCACACTTCCTCGGCCTCGTGACCTTGGAGGTCTCCTTGATCGCTTCTCGTATGGCCCCACGATGTTCAGTTCTGCTCCTTAAAAGTCTCTCCAACTTGCCCCTCCCGGTCCTGCCCGTGCCCGTGCCTGTCGCAGCCCAGGCCCCCCTCGTCCTTCCCAGTGGTCACCAGCCGTTTCGGAACCCGCCAGCCTGCCTGACACTCTCTTGTCACCATCGCTCTTTATGACACCAACATTTTTGTTCTAAAACATCTCATTTAGCCATTCAACAAACAGTTACCGATTTCTCGTCTTTTAATAGCAGCAAAAAGAGACAAAATCTAAACTCCTTGCCTTCGTTTTCCAGAATGTCCACATATCTGTTTCTTGGGCATCATTTCCAAGTTTCACATTGTACATCACATGGTGTCAACTGGGCCTTCTCAGCCAGCTCTATCATTCAGATCGTCAACCCGGAGTGAGAGAAGGAAGCTGTTTTCTGAACCGGAGCTGTTCTTGGACATAAATTAAAAGACTTTGAGGACATCCAAACTCTATAGCCATGAAAAGCATTCACTTGGGCTAAGACAGAGGCTAGCGACTTAAAGGAGGGGATCTGGGGAGGGAAAGCTGGGTGAGGTGCTCTCTGGCTTCCGAGAGCCGTTGGTCTGATGTCGGCACCGAGGCGGGCAGGAAGGTCCCCTCACGGTGACGGTTCTGGGCTGTCAAACCCTCAGGCCAGGGGCCGTGAGGAAGATGCGCAGCTTGGTTCTCGCTCAGGATGTTGCCTTCTGGAGGGTTTGGACCCCGGACCACCTCACTCTGTCCCATCCTCTTGCTCCAGCATCCTGTGTGCTCTCCCAGGGTCCAGGCTCTGGCCATGCCGAGTCCTGGCTGTGCTTTCACTTCGATGGGACATCGGTCTTTTGCTCACACTCCTCTGGCATCTGGGCACGCAACTGACTCTTCCTGCTCTCGATTTCCTCAGTTTATGTGACGATGGCCCGGATAAGCCCACCCTACGATGGGGCCAGAAGTGACAGATGTGGGGTCGAATAGGAAACTGGAGGTGGCACTCGTGGGAGGAGAAGCATTTCCTGGCTGAGACGGTGTGTGCAGCGAGGGCCGCGGGAGCTGGAGGCTGGTGGGAGGGAGTATCCAAAGACAGCGACAGGACCCGAGTGAAGAGCGGAGAAGTGCCGAGGCTGGAGGGGACCCCGGAGCAGGTCGCATGGCCAAGGTCAGGGCTGGAAGCTCCTTGGATCTTGGCCAGGACATCGCATGATACCCGACGGCCACACGATCTGGGTGCTGCCTGTGAGGCTGTGGCATCACAGGGAAGACAGAGCAGCCAGTGGGGGACCAGACGCTTGAGTTTTGCTGTGACCTTGTTCGTGGTAAGTCAAGTAACTCCTCTCCCCCCAGCGCTAGGTAAACTCTGGGTCCCACAGTCTTCGGTGGTTGTTTGGCCACCTAAGAATCCCTGGGGTCTCCTTCTCCCACGTGGATGGCCCGTGTGCACACTGAGACCACACTGCCAAAGACCTCCTGCCACTTGGAATTTCCCCAGTTCCCCTCTTGAGCCTGATGTTTTAAAGCTATTTTCCAGTTCTGTGAGCACCCCACATTTGTCTGATGGATTTCTTTTTGAATTGAGGCCAGTTTTTGTGGCTCATAACTGGAGTCCAAAACGATGCAGACCCTTTCAGCCTCCGATCCTCTGAGATTCCAGCCACCGGGATGTCACGAGCTTGGAGGGGAGGCTGCCCCACAGCGAGGGTCTTCTCCCGGGAAGTGCTTGTGGAGGTGGAGGCCCGAGCAGGGTGCATTCTGCCTTCCCCCGTGCCCCATCCCTGCCTGCACCCGGCTGCCAGCTGCTGCTGGTTACACTCCTATTCCAGCAGCCTTTGTGCAGAAGGCTGCAGTGTTTACGGCAGCTGCTCAGTGCTCTAAATTCAGCGTCGGCACCTCTGGGGTTATCTGGGGAGAGAGACTTGGGGACCGATTGGGTCTCCAGGCCTGTCTCTGCCACTTAATCAGAATTGCTCCTCCTTTATCCGTTTCATGTATTTTCTTTATAGAATTTCGTTCGAATAATTGCATTTCCTTACTAAAAACAAAGTTTGCAAGTGACTACTTCGACAGACTCAACTCTTGAGGGTTTTCCCAGATGGAACCCACTGAGAGTCTGGTTCTACTTTGTCACGATCCCTGGCTGTCCCGGCTGATGACTCTCCACAGGCAAAAAGCACGGAGACGCGGAAGCTATTTTCTGAGGGACCTCAGGTAACAACCCGGTGACACCAACTCTGCCACCCCGTGTTCGAACATGACTCCACTAATGGATAAGGTCAACGGAGCTGGAATGCGTGCAAGGCCATTGCCAAGGGAGCCGGCGAAAAGAAGTCACTTCTGGAAGGACACTCAGAGCAAGCTCAGGACAGCTCCGTACAGCAAAGCTTCCGGGGGGCGTGCGTGACCCGGGACAACTCGCCTGGGCTCCGAGGGCCCAATCACCCACCAGTGGCAGCAGCCCTGGTCACTGCGGCTGCAGCCTTGCTTAGCTGAGCGTCTCAGGAAAAGGAGCCTAAGACAAACGCTCAAGCATCAGCACTGTCGTCAGGAGCTAGCACAAGAGCAAAACTCAAGGACAGAGAAAACGCCTCCGCAGAGAAGAGGGAGCCCATTCAGGATGTGCGGGTGAGCGGATCTGCTACAAGCGACGGGCGCCACCCACCGCGAAGCCCCTCCCACCGCGAAGCCCCTCCCGCCGCGAAGCCCCTCCCGCCGCGAAGCCCCTTCCACTGCGAAGCCCCTCCCCCTGCGAAGCCCCTCCCCCTGCGAAGCCCCTCCCACTGCGAAGCCCCTCCCACTGCGAAGCTCCTCCCACCGTGAAGCCCCTCCCCCGCGAAGCCCCTCCTCCCCGTGGAAGCCCCTCCCCCGCGAAGCACCTCCCCCCGCGAAGCCTTCAGCGGAGCCAGGTACGGCACCGGCTGGATTCGGTGCCGGTGGATCCCATTACTTGCCGTGTAAAGATTTTCCCAGCAGGGCAGCAACTACTGCTGTAGGCGGCATGTTCGTGTCCCCCCAACACTCGTATGTGAAGCCCTAAGCCCCGAGGTGACGGAGTCTGGAGGCGATCCGGTCCTGAGCGCAGAGCCCTCGTGAGTGGGACCGATGCCACTGCAAAGGGGACTCCAGAGGTCCCTCACCCCCCCACCCCCCCGTCATGTGAAGACAGCCTTGATCGTGGGCTTCGGCCTCCGGAACTGGGGGAGACAGACGGCTGTCGACAAGCCAGCATTCTGCGGCACCGTCGACAGCAGCCGGAGCGGGCTCGGAGCTTCTACTCCTCACGCCTCAGGTGTGCACACGGGGGCCCCAGGGGCTGGCAGCCTGGGGAGGTGTCCTGCAGGTCTGAGGCCAGGCGCCGGCAGGTTATACCTGCGGAGCCTGGAATAGGACACGGGTGTATGTAAGTCATGCCCGATCCCAAAGTCTGCGCCCGGCCATGCCGTGCAGTGTATCCGTCCAACCCCAAATACACCGCCGCCCTGAGCATTAGACGAGACACTCTCAGCCCTTCCCTGAGAGGGGGGGTCTAGTGTGGTCCGCGGCAGAGTTGACCTAAGCGTGCTGGTCAGACCCAGTCTCCGGAGATGTAAGACGAGAGGGTTAGGAGTCTGCGGCACAGTCGCTGAGCTGCAGACGGGGAAGCCGCACGCGACAACATCTCTCCATTTCTCATTGCTCGTGGGATGTCTTCCTCGTCCTACAGAAGCGCTTTGAGGGTCCGGGCTGCTGCCCGGTGACAGGGATTACACCTGCCTCCCCAACGGGTCTCCTGACAGCAGACTGACACCTGTCAGGTGGTAGTGGCTGCAGCTTCCCTCGCACAGTGATCTCACGGGAATCCCGGCAGCACCAAGATGTGCCTGAGCACAGACCCTTGGATCCGGACATGTCCCTCCCTGCCGCCACTGCCCAGGGCAGTGGCCTCACAGTGCTTCTCAGAGGTCTTGAGGGGTCTCCAGGGCTCGGAGGGTCCCTCAAGGCTCTGCCAGGGTTCTGCGAAGCCAGACCCTTTTTCAAAATAACACTAAGAAAATATCGTGTGTCAAGGATTCCAAGTAATCTGTGTAGATACTTCATCCTCAGGGGGCGGAGCCTAACTGCCCACCCACCGCTGTGGGCGGTCCATAACCGCCTCCTTCCAGAGAGGACAGTGTGGGATGGGGGAAAAGAAGGGGTGACCGGACAGCGGAGAGGTCTGAGAAACACACCTCGGTCAGGTGGTCAAGGTCAACACCAGCAGTGATGAGTCACATTGATACTGTTCACCCTTGACAAGTTATGATGAGAAGGGCATTTTATCTGTACGGTCTTCCTCCCCAAACACCCATAAACCCAGTCCAACCAAAAGAAAACATCAGACCCCAAGGTAGGGACACCCCACAAACCATCTGACCAACGTCCCTCAAGATTGTCGAGGTCATCAAAACCACAGAAAGTTTGAGAAACCGATGCAGTCAAGCATAAGGAGACATAGTGACTTATTGTCTTGTGGCATCTTGGATGGTCTCCTAGGACAAGAAAAAAGACATTAGATAAAAACTAAAAGAATCTGTATAATACGAACTATATTTAATAGCCGTGTTTCAGTATCAGTTCTTAGTTGTCACTAATGGACCATAACAATACAAGACGTTCATCATAAGGGAAATTGGACACGAAGCTCATGAGACCTCTCCATGCCATCTCTGTGATGCTTCCGTAAATCTGGAAGTAAAAGTAAAAAGCTTATTTAAAACACTCCTCAAGACACTGGCCTTTCCACTGTGTCGTTTTCCCTGGGGTACAAAAGCCACGGCCGGAATCTAGGCAGCGTCATCAAACTCTGTCAGTGGGATCTTGATCTTGGGGTACCTGTCCTCTGAATATTCTGAGGGACAAAATGAGAAGTAGCTACAACACCTCGGCATTCCAAAAAAGAAAGGCAGGTTACTTAGAAGAACACTTGTGTAATTGTCTGAGTCGTAAGCTGAACTAATTTATTTTCTTCTTGGACCAGCCTATTTACTTGAAGAAAAAAAAAAACCTGACACATTATGGTTATTCGGACTTGGCTTTTTAGTGGAGTGTCACTGGAAAATGCACAGTATTTGCGGCCAATAATAAAATTCAAACTTTCAAACACACATCAGAATTGAGGACACTGGTCATTAACTTGAGGGGTACCTCGGGACTCTGAGTCTATTGACTGGCGCATTTCCTTGTAGAATCCATTTTCAACTTCTTAATATTCCATTGATTTTTAACTAATAAATATCATCGTATTATTAATATCTGGATGCATTTTTTAAAACTTCGGTTTGCGTATGGAGTATTTTCTTTTCCCCTCGAGTCTCGTTAAGTCTGCTTTGAGTTTGGCGAATGCTGATAGCAGTTCCACTGCCAGGCAGAGAGGGAAGGGACAGTGGCCATTGACTTGTCTTGACGGTGAGAACATTGGGGACACCCTGGCCGATCCCAGGGGAGTTCCGTCACTCATCTGGAATATTCCAGATGTGGACAGTGGCCGTGGGAAGATGGGGCGTCCTTAAACAGAGCCAGAGGGGGGCCTCGTGAGAGTGGTCTACTGAGGGAGCACCGTCAGCAGGCAGAAGTGGGGGTGGCGGGGGAAGCGGGGGGAGGGGCCCAGAAGGGGCGTGGTCCTGGCAGGTGGCGGGGCCTCTGGGGCATGCCCCGTGCCACAGCGCTGGTCCGCTACTGGGCAAGGAAGGGTCTGACCTTTTGTGTTTCTCCGGCATTGGCCTCTGACTTGCCCTGCGTGTGGGTGTGACCTTCTTGGCAGGAAAGCCGTCATTGTCTCAAGGGTACTTCCCTGGAAAAGGGCGGCCGTGAGCCCTCAGCAGCCAGCACTCACCGCTGCCCAAACATCTGGCCACGGCACCGAGCGGCCGCTGCAAGGTCCCAGTAGATCACCGTTTGCCCTGAAGCGAAGCCCATGGTCTCAGGTGCCAGAGGCGCCCGTGGCACGCCGGCCACACCTGAATGCACACCCTTCCCCCGGGACCTCCAGTACAGGGTGATCGAGGCCCTGGCAGTGACTCGAGAATGAGTTGGATCTGGAGCTTGGTCCTGAGACCGGCCCCTGGGGTCCTGGATTCTTTTTGACCCTTGAACGTCAGAGGCGTGCTGGAAGATGTGGTGAGCGTGTCCGTGCACGTGCGCGCCTTGTGCGTGCCGTGCGGATGCGCGTGCAAACGAGTGGGTGGCTTTGGGGGGATTCAGTCTTCGCCTGGCTGTGGGGGGCTCCGCGGCTCCGTGTCGGCTGCCTCGACGTGGTCACGCATCTTGTAGGGGACACAATTACCGCTTTTCTCATTGTTGCCTAGTTTGACCTACAGGAAAGACTGTTAAGGCTAACGAGAGAACCAGGATGGAAGGGACCGTTAGGGGACAAATTCCCTAAAAGAATCCTCTAGGCGCAAGGCGATCTAGCAGGAGGGAAATTTTAGGTGGAGGCCATGAGGGCGACAGAGGGGATTTTCACTTGGCTCCCTGAGCCCATGAAAGCACTTACCTGGGGTGAGCTGGTGACGGCGGCGGCGTTCACGCCCAGGGGCCGCACACAGTCCAGAGCAGGGCCCGCTCATCAGGGTGGTGACATCTGGGCGGAGAGTTGTGAAATTAAACTCGCGCTAACGTCCCTCAGGTCCCTGAGTTTTAGGGAAACTGAGGGCGTACTAGAGGCGGTCGTTCCAAGAGCAATTTGTACTCTGATCAAAACCCAGGTCCCCGAAGCGGCTGCGGGCGCTCGGCTTTGCGAGCCACAGCGCTGAGATCTCATTGTTCTGGTGAAACCTCCCTGACCGTAAACGAACTTTGCTTGTGAGGTCATTTCACGCCAGGATTTTTCCTCTCCAGAGAGGAGCTGCATGTAGATGTTTAATTCACAGCAGTCAAGCCAATCAGTTGATCATAAGACAAAAATGCGGTGACAGTAATTTTCTGTCTCTGTTATTTTTCTTTACCCAATAAGATAAAAAAAATATTTCCTCCATGAGCAACATGGTCATTTCCCCAAGTGCCTTATCAACAAGAAGCCACTTCTCCTCCCTTCTGTTGCCAAACCACCTGCCTCCTGAATCCAGCGGGCCGTGTCCCGGTGACCCCGCCGCCCACGCTGGCGAGGGTGGCTTTCGGTAGGGATGTTCCGTGAAGCGGGGATAGCAAGCTCCCCAAATGCCAGTGTCACTACTAAAGAGGAAAAGACACGTGTCTTCTAGAAGAAACAACACGAATTTTACTAGATATCAACCCTTCCACCGAATAAAATCAGAGAGGTTATAATCTCTGCAGCTAACGTTCACGGGCACGGCGCTAAGCACGTCCCGTGGGCTAACGGAAGTCATCACACGACCCCCGTGAGTTGGGCACGCCCGTGTTTCTCATTTTGAAGATGAAGAATTGAGGCATGGTGAGGTGAGGGGGTGGGGGTGGGGTCACCCAAGTAGGAAGCGGCCAAGCTGGGGTTTGAAGTCGGGCAAGCAGAGTCCGGGGCTGATTTCCTCACTGAGAGCCTGGGCGCTGGTCCCCGCCAGGTGGCCCATCACTCATGGGACGCGGCTTCACAGGACAGAGCCCCGGAGCCAGAACAAAGCCCGCTGTCCTCTTCCACGGATGGTGGGGGAATGGCTGCCGCCCGCCAGTCGGGCCCCTTCTCCTCCTTCTGACCAGAGGCTGAGCTTTCCAGTGACGGCAGGGGGAGTCATCACACCCCACCAACAGGAAACCTGGTCGAGGACGTTCTGGGGGTCAGGACGAGGGCCCCCACCCCAGCTCCACTCACACCAGCCATGTGACCTGGGGCAAGGAATGTTCTTTCTCTGGTCTTCACTTTCTTCACCTACAGTGAGAGGCCTGGTGGACAGAAGCAGATGTAGAGGTACATGTGGGTGGGGCCCACCCTACATGTTCGGGCTCGCCTAGACATGGATGGAGTCGGCTTTCTAATCGACGTGGGAGGAGGGAATCCACAGTATACAATGCTACTGGGTGAATGGTGAACGGTGTGGAAATACATTGTTTCAGATCATACCTTCTGTCAACCACCACAATAGACTATAAATGTATTAAAGACCTCTGGGTAAAAGAAATTCCCTTAAGAAACAACAAGAATTACATTGTTTCAGATTCATACCTTCTATCAACCACCACAGTAGACTATAAATGTATTAAAGACCTCTGGGTAAAAGAAATTCCCTTAAGAAACAACAAGAATTACAAGCAAATGCTCATTTCAAAATATGAAAACACTTTTTTCATAAAAGCAAAAGAAGAAATCGCAAAAGAAAAGATTGGTAGTAATACCTCAATTTAAAAATAGAGACTTAGCGGAACTATTCAACAGAACCGGTTGAGGTCTCCTGCTAATCTTTCAAATTCTTGTTAAACTGACAGTAGTTTTCACCTATCTTATTATGAATTTTGTTTGCAGTTCTTTGATAAAGCACAAGGATGAAACTTTTCAGGTGTTTATTCGTTTTTTAAGTGTTTCCTCTTGGCCTTATATATTTTTTTATTCGTGTGCTCGTCTTTTTATTGCTGTTTGAAAAAAACTCTGTATATTAAGGAAATTAATAATTTTCAACTATGCTGCAAATAGTTTTCCTGAACATATCATGAAGATGAAAAATGTTAAAGTGGAATTTCCTTTTAAGTGTTCTTTTTTGCTAAATAATAATTTTATGTATTTGAATCCATTTCTTTTCCTTTATAATTTTTGGTTTTGAAATCACTCTACTCAGTATTAGTCATGATTTCACTCCAAATAATTCCTCATGTTTTTGTGATTTTCTATTTCACTTTTGAATATTTTATCCATCTGGAACTTATTTTAATATTAAGAATGAGCCAAAGAGCCAGCTTAATTTTTTTTAACAAATACCACCCCCAAATATTTAGTGAATAATCCATTTTTTCCTACTGATTTTAAAATGACATTTTTATCGTAAATTACATCCTTCTGTACTTATTTCTATTTCCGTCCTTCTCTCCCTCTGATCTGCTTATCTAATCTGGAGTGGGTGCTATACTTCTCACTCTAATGCATTTCAGTATCTGACAAGGTAAGTGTCACACTGTCCTTCCTCCCTCACCTGGAGTTTTCTCAGCTCTTCTCCCATGTTCGTTCTTGTCATGCTAACACCTGAAATTCACTCTGGAATTTTTATGACATTGCATTGAATTTATGGATGTATTTAAAGATCTTTAATATTCATCATGGATTCTTTACAAAAACATGGCATGCATCTTATTGTGCACTTTTCTATTAGTTTTTTTTTTTAAGTTAAAATAGTGCATGCACACAAGTTAAAAAGTAAAATACCACTACAACACTTACGATGGAAATGATAATGAAATATAAAATCACCAAAACTTGTTCAGAATTATTCATTTTTGCCACCCGATAGGGTGAAATTTTACCTCATTGATTTAATTAGCATTTCCTCTAATTAGTAAGACGTTTGGAAATCTTTTCATATATCTACTGATCATGCAGTTTTCCTTCGATTTGCAAGACATTTTAATATATTTGCCAATCAGTCCTCTGTCAGTAATTTGCATTACAAATATATTTCTTAATTTGTAACTTACCTTTTTGCTTGGTTTTTGTGTCTGTGATTGTGCAATTTTTATCATTTTCATGAAGTTTGACATTTCTTTTTCAGAATGGCTTATGCTTCATAACTCATTTAAAAATTATTTCTTCTGTAATGTGTTTATAACAATGTTTGTCATTATTGATTTTGTCAGCTTCCTTTGGGGTAATTCAGTTATTACTTTGTTAAATACTTAGTTTGATGCTTAATTTATTTTTATTCCTTCTTATGCAAAAACTGTTTAGGAGGATTTAAAAAAATCCATGTAGCAAGACTTTCTGTTTCTGTTTTTGTTTTGTTTCCAGTTTTTTCCTGCTTAGGTTATCACATTAATTTTATTGCATGATAGTCAGAGAATCTGGTCCGTGTGTGTGTGTGTTTTATATGACTTCCTTTAAAGCTCAACCTAAAGCATAAGATCTCAGCTTTGCATGCCACCCACTGGTAGGAGACTTGAGGACATGGGTGTACCCTCACATGGAGAGAGAGATGAGTATTGCCAGTCCCAAGGGGCATCACATATGTATTTGACCTCCTAATTCACAGGGACCAGGGCTGCTCTAAATACAATTTGTGTCTGGAATTTAAATGACCAGGTTAGCAAATTGCCTCTCAGCGTTCCCTTCCCACCTATGCATTTTCCGTACGGCCAACTCAGAACAATCCAGAGCAATCCAGCTTTGCTCCTGAGAAGCCCCTGCGTGGGAGAAAATGGGGCCTTAATTAAATGACTGCGCTGGTTACTCTATTCAGCTGGAAGCTCACTCCCAATTCTCCACAGCTGTGGCGGTCAGTCTTAGACGGGGGTCATGCAATCGGCACTACCATATGATGGACTCTAAATGATCTTAAGTCCAGAAGTAGAAAACGTCCCACATTTTAATAATGTGAGCCTTCTTCAACTATTAAATTTCCTTAGAGAAATTACAGCCTTAACTGCAAATCCTCCCTCTTCGTCAGGAAACGAATGTCCTAAAATGAAATGTTCCTTGTCCATAATCTCAAAAAAATTAAAGCCCATCCACAAGCCACTGCTCCCTGATTTTCTTTTTCTGTCCAGCCCCAGGCACATGGCCGGACCATGGCCATCTGCCTGTGGAGCATGAGGCGCCTCTCGCTGGCCCTCAGACCGGAAGCTCAGGGAAAGGAGGACTGCGGATGGCACAGACCCACCCTGAGTCATCCTCTGTGTCGATTCTGACTCTGGGGTACCATATTCTCCCCAAGGTTCTGAACCCTGCAGAGTGATATAAATCACATTGCTTAATACCTATTTATTAACAATTAATGACGATAACCAGCTGCTTTCCATGTCTGCCAAGCTCTACATTTTCATGATTCTCTTCTATTCCAAAAAGCAGCCGATTCATCCAAAGCAGACATCCAAATGCAAGACATTGGAGCCAAGGTTCTCCTCGTGTTGTAAAATGCTGATGTTCAAGCCAGCTCTGTTTCCCCTGCTTTGACTCTGTCGCAGTGTTGCCCCAGACTGTACGTGCAGGTCCCAAAGCCCTGCAATCGATCACGAAGCCTTCCTGAAGACACTCACTTTTTTTGAAAGAAGAAGAAAAGAAAGAGTCACACTACACCCCTTAGAATAAAATACCAGCAAATATTTCCCTGCAATATCTCCGCCACTTCACCGAGGCTCACATTTTCCTTTTATTTACTCCTCCTGCAAACACACACACACACACACACACACACACACACAGTACGGTATTGCTGGGTGGTGGGAGGTGGCAGTTTTGACTTATTCCTGACTGAAGAAAGGGCTCCATATTCTGAGCCCACCTACAGCCTTGGAAAGTTCTTGGCACGCTGACAGCCTCCCACCTCAGACACCTGCACCCCTCTTCCCTCTTCTCTTCTGGAGGTTCCCCCCACACTCCAGGAGTTTGCTTGGCCATGTGCAGATCCAGCTCCGAAGGGTGGCAGGTAGGTCATCGCTGGGGATAACCATAAACAAACGGGGGACGGGACTAGGTAAATAAATGCCTCTCCCTCCCAGTCTCTGCTGAGACAATTCTGAGGAGGTTGTTCTGCTTGGGTGTATTTACCTTCTCTTCTGTGATCTTTAAACCTTTCATTTCTTTTTCTTGCCTTATTGCAATGGCTGAGAACTTCAACATCATTCTCAGTAGGAGTGGTGAAGGTGGGCATCTGCCTCATTCTTCAAGGCCTCTTTTGTAAGTCACCCCTTTGTTAAAGCCTTTCCTGACCCACTGCTGTAGAATCCATCCTGTTTAGCCTCGGGTTCTGGAGTGGGTTGTGAAAAATGTCACTTCTGAGTATAGTGGCTTTTCCTTTCTTAACTGCATTTTTGTGTCTTTCGCTTCCTGTACTGTGACCAGTGGATTAGAAAGACAAACTGATTTAGATTTAACCTTCCTTTACTACTTATTAGTTATGCACATTATTTAATTTAGCTGAGCTTCATCCATGTCTTTTATAAAACAACAACAACAACAATAATAATAATACACGCCTTGAAGAATATTTTTAAAACTTGTCACCAAGGAAGTGGAGGTTTGGGAGGTGGCCCCATCAGGGACAGAGACCTATGGCTTTGCCACGGGAGGGATGTAGGGTGAAGTCGGCAGCCCTGCACCCCACTGCTCTGTGATGCCCGTGTGTTCATGCCCAAAGCCAAGAATGTGGGTGAACAACCCTCATCACCTGTACATCCCGGGTACCTCAGTCCCCGCTGGCCACACTGCCTGCTCCGCTTCCCAGACGAAGCCAGGCCGCTCCTGCCCCAGGACCTTTGCCTTGGCCATCTGCTCTCCTCAGCTGGGCCAGCAGGATGGCCCCTCCCATCCTTTACGCCCTCATGTGAGGTGCTTTGACCCTTCTGCTCCAACCTTCCACACTTCCCTTCCCTACTGTGTTTTCCCTCCTTAATATTTTCTAATTGTAATTTAATTAGAAATAACATAACGATTTGTTGTATTCTTTTCCGTTTCTAGTGCTAGAAAGAAGGAACAGAATTTTTGTCTGTTTTGTTCACTGCTGTAACCCCAAAACTGAGGCTAGTGCTTGACCCCAAGTCGGCACTCATTAATACACACCTGCAGCAGGAATGAATGTACCATGCACCAGCCAGGGATGGGCAATTTCAGCTGGTAGCTGAGTAGCATCTGACAGACTCCATCACTTTTCCGCTGAGCCTTCGGTCTCAAGCTTGAAGCCTCTTTGGATCGAACTTTGGGATGAATTGGGGAAGGGAAGAGCTGTCAAGGGAACAATAGGAAAGATAATATGCATAATTAATTGGAAACTTAAAGGAACAAGGCCACGCCTGTGTCTCGAGGCAATGGAGCAGGTTATGGTAGTTTTATTTCTCTCCCAGGGAAGAACATGTGGGATTCAGAGCGGAAGTAACTATGCTCTTTGAGCATGAACGACAAAGTGACAGTCTTGCATTTCCTCTGCTCAGCTACTGACTCGTCCCGCGACAGGCGCGGACAGCACACTGTCCAAATTACTCGCATCTTATGTGCTCGCAGATCGAGAGTCACAGCTTAGAAGCCCCTTGAGTAGCTCTCTCGGCTGGCCCGGGACCCGGAGTCGGCGTGCCTTAGCACGGAGAGCGCAGTTCTCCTTCCTGAACTTGGCCTTAGGTGTCACTCCGGCAAGACATCTTCTGTCCTTTCTCACTGCTCTTCCGTGCCCCGTCCACGGCTCGCCTGCCTTTTTTTCCTTATCATATTCCAAAATATGCCCCTTCCCCAAAGTTATCATTTTATCACTTCTCCTAAAAATAAAATGGACTGGGTTTAATGATTTAGTCCAGGTCAGAGAGAAGAGACCAGGGGGCAGTGAGAGTTATTCACCCTTCTCCGGGAGCGGTGCCCCCAGACTCAGCAGCCTTTTCCCCGGGGACACTCCCCGGAGAGGGAGTGCCCCTCGTCACGGCTAGGCGTCTGCCTCTGAGGGGCACGCTGAGACACCCCCTCCACGCCGGCACCGGCTTCGGGGTCAAGGAGTCCAGCGCCTGCCGTTTGTCTCCGGGACTTGGGAAGGCACCGTCTCCCTCCGTCCTGGCTGTTTGAGCTTTGAACACTGGCTCCTCAGTGGCTCCTATGGGGGTGCATCTGTGGAGGCCTTAGAGGGCTTTGAGAAGCCAGGCGAGATCCTCTGCCGAGGGAGACTGGGCCGGGGGCTGGGCCCCTGTCCCGAGCATCGGCATTGGAGGACTCTGCCCTCCTCCACCCCCGTTGCCGGCTCTGCCACGGGGCCACCAGAATGACAAAGACAGACCATCTCCAGGCCGGACACTAAGGTTTTTCCAGCCCCATAAAGGGAAAATAAAATCAAAAGCCGCAGATGACATTGGGTTTGGAGTACGTATGTGCCGCTAATCAAAGCCATGTGTGTGTGGGGCGTGATCAAAACTGAAAAAAGGGAAAACAGCTTTTAATTTGTTTGCAAAGACGCGAGGCAACGTCGATGCCCTTGGGGTCCCACCAAGACCCCTGAGGGGACGGTTCGGAGTTTGTGGGGGGACGGTGCTGCTGGTGCTCAGCCGATTTTGTTTGCAGTTCCCAGGGGGCATCTCCTCGTTCTGTGGGGGCGGGGGAGGGTATGAAAACTGTCCCCGGTGTAGCTGTGACATGGGTCATTTCTATGTCTTAGCAGAAGGTGGAACCCCGAACCTCTAGGAAGAGTTTTGGGGTTTCTGAATGAGGTCACACACGGACACCACTCTGACGCACATCCCAGTGTCGGGGACCAGAGCAGGGCTCTCGCTCCGGTCACCGTCAACTCCGCGCCGACTGTCACCGCAGCAGGGGCGCGTTGTGACGCTCCAGGTCCCCGTGCCCGTGACACTCACAGGCCCACACACCCCGCAAACACGGGCTTCTCTCCAGGTCACAGACTGTTTTGTGAGGACATCTCCTTTTCCCCAAAAAAAGGAGTCCAAAAAAGCAAGATTGTTCCAGCCTCATAAGGAACGATTTCACAGGCCATTTGCAAGATTTTCTCCAGTTTTATGTGGACCCGGGGCCTGTGACCGCAGCCGCGTGTGCACGTGGGGTCTGGGTCACAGTCACGCGCCTCGCTAGGGGGGACAGTCCCCGTCGTGACCTCGCTCCTAAGCCGGAGGTCCCAAAGCTCGTGAGAAGCCACCGTGCATTGTTCTATTGGACTGTGCAGGCTGTGAGTGAGCGCGCGCAGCTTTCGATGAACACGCGGGGGAGGGGTTCTGCACGCGGTTTACAGCCTTTAATGCAAGTAACTACTCTGCAGACACCCGCCGTGTGAGAGCTGTGCTCCAGCCCCACGAGCACCCCGCGAGCGCCCCGCGAGCACCCCCCCGCGAGCGCCCCGCGAGCGCCCCCCACGAGCACCCCGCGAGCGCCCCGCGCGCGCCCCCATGCGGCGGTGCCGTCCGCGCGCCTGCGCCATGAGGCGGTGCGGCCAGCTCACAAGGCCGAGGGGGCAGGACTCGCGCTCCCTCTGCGCACCCCCGAGGTCCTGGCTTCCCCTGCACCCCGATTCTATACTGCTTTCTTTAAGTCGGGCTCCCCGAAACGTACCAGCCTCGCACCCCACAGAAGCGTCTCCGGGGCCGCTTCATTCCTGCTCACCCACAGCCCTTGCTCTCCTGTCTTTCCTGATCCATTTTTGCCTCCGAGAAGCAAGCACGTGTCACCTTCGATAGGCCGTCACGGTGCACCCGGGAGCCCCCTGTTACGGACTGAGGCTTGGAACCCCCTCCCCAAATTCATGTTGAAATCCTACCCCTCAACGTGATGACCTTGGGAGGGGACCCCTAGGACATGTGTGGGTCACGGGGTGGGGCCCTCATGGTGGGATTCCTGCTCTTTTGAGAGGGACCCCAGCGAGCTCCCCGGCCCCCTCCGCCCGTGAGGACGCAGAGAGACGGCGTCCAGCTGTGACCCGGAAGGCGCCCTCCCCGGACACTGAATCCACCTGCGCTTTGATCTTGGACTTCAGCTCCAGAACTGCGAGAAATGAATGTCTGTTGTTGAAGGTCCTGTCTACGGCATTTTGGCTGCGGCACCCCGAACACACGAGGACCCCACCTTCAGCCACACGCTCTGCGAGTGTGAGGGGGAAGCCCATGCCTGCAGAGGGACAGTCCCCCTACCTCCGGGACCCCAACTCCCCTTGAGGGTCACCTGGGAGCTGTCAGAAATCCCACGCCCAGGCCTCGCCCAGGCGGAGTGAGCCGGACGCGGGCGCGGGCCCAGGCGGCAGCAGCGTCTCTTGGGTTGACCAGGCGGTCCGGCTGGTGACGGAGGTGGCGAGCCATCTCTAGAGGGAAGCCGGCCAGCTGTGGGAGAGGTGGCGTTCAGCGCCGAGCCCTGGGACCCCGTCCCCGAGCTGGGGAGCAGGGACAAAGGTCAGGGTCCCAGAGCCCGGTACCCCGTTTCTCGGCCTTGTCACTGCCTTCGGACAGGAAACCACAGGAGCGGCATCGGGCCTGGGAGGAAGAGGAAGAAACGGGGCTTTTCCTTCTGATGACTGTGTGCAGGCCGCGGTGCCCCGTGGGTTGTCACCAAGCCTAGACCGTCGCTGGGGCAATGGCGGCTCCTTGGCAACCAGGAAGGCCACACTGCGCCCGGAGCTGAAGGTCAGCCGCAAGGTGGAGCCAGCCTGGCAAAGCCCAGCCCGCGCAAACAGATTCCGCCTTAAAACAGACGGAGGCCTCCTCCCCTCCACCCACCTGTGTGGGCTTCTTCCCTCCGCCCTCGCTGGTTATCTAAAGGGCTTCTGGCTGGTTTCAGTAAGGCTCTGAGGCTGCCGAGTTGGCTGCCATTGTAGGCCTTTCCGCGAGGACAGTCACGAGGCCAGCCGTCACGCTGGGCAAAGTCCACGGGGTGGTCCCCTTCCTCACTGGTCCCCGGGTCTCCGCTGTGATCCCTCGTGAGGGCACCAACCACTGCGGGCGGAGGAGTCATGCTCCAGAAATTAGCCGTGTTTACTCCACACTTCGAATGACATTAGGATCATTACAACTTAACTCCGAGAGAAAGACACAAAATGAAAGAGCTTTCCTTGCAGGACGAAGTCCCCCGGCGTGGGCTGTGATTTGTAGCGGGGATGCAGAACCGCGTCTTCAGGGTCCGCGGGTGGTGTGTGGTCTCCCCGACACCGCCGTGCAGCCCAGGGCCCGGGTGGGCAGAGGGCGAAGCCTCGGGCCGCCAAGCTTTGGACGCCGGTCCCTTGGGTGGGCGGGAGCACGCGGGCCAGCTGTGAGTAGCAGGTGCGATCCCCTGCAAGCTCCTTAGAGATTTAAGGTGGCTGTGACAACGACGGCGTCTCAGCGCGGTGCGCTCAGGGATTCTTCCGGCGAGGAGCTGGCTGGCGGCGGGTCCCGTGAGCCGTGAGCTGGGGTTAGAGACCGGGACAGGAACGATCGAAACGAGGCTTAACGGCCAGACCCTTTCTCGTTTGGAAGCAGCGTTAGATTCTGGCTCAGGGAGAGTGAGCTGGTCTCATGATGCCAGCAGGTAACAAGGCTTCCCTGGCCTGGCCCGTGTCCTGGGAATCAGAGTGTCCTAATGCCGTCTGGGACAGCTGTGGCGCCCTCACGCTAAACCCTCAGACGTCACAGAGAACCGCAGAGTTTCACACGGCTGTCAGCCTGTCCCTTGCCTGCGTGTGCGTGCACCAGGCCCCTTCCCGGCAGGAGACTTCGCTTCCTGGCCAGGGCTGAGCCAGCAGGGCCGAGGGTTTAGATGTCGCCAGTACTGACAAGGCTGACCCGTTGCCACGCCTGTGCTGAGCTCCCCTGGCGAGGGCCCCACCCCCCGGGAAGAGGCGTCCTCACGATGCGCGTATGACACTGGTCTGGGGCGTGGGACAGGCAGCGTGGCCTGTGACTTCTTACTGGTCCCCACTGACGCAGACTCTTCTAGGAGTGACTCCTTCATCGCTGCCTCGGATCTCTTCTTCCTCCCACGTCCGCGGTGCGTCTTCCATCAGGTGCATCTCTGCCCGTGGCGAGAGGCCCTCCCTCCAGATGCGGAGAGCCCGGAAGTGCTTCCCCGTGGGACGCTGGGCGCAGCCATCGGAGAGACAGAGGCGGGAAGCGCGCACAGACCAAGCGGGCGGCACGCTCTGGGGAGGCGGCCCCACGCCGGCCAGCGCTCCGTCCCTCCTCCCGGCGTGGGTCAGCCTGGCTGCCCCGGGGACGAGGCGGGACCTTGCCTGGTCCTCCTGTGTCACTCTGGGCCCGGGCCTCGTAGCCACACATCGCGTGTGATGACAGAGAGGCGGCCGGCGGCGGGTCCCGCCCTGCCCTGCCTGACCTCGCGCTTGGAGGCTGTCGGGGAGCGGCCTGCAGTTCAGCACGAAGGCCAAGGGTGCAGCTGCAGACCTGGGATCTGACGCAAGTTGAAAACTGGCTCCCCACCCCCAAACCCGCATGCTAATCCCTAGGACCTGCGATTCCTAGTGTGCGAAGGGTCTTTGCAGACGTGATTAAACTGAGGACTTCGTGATGGATGCGTTGTCCCGGATCGTGCAGGTGGGCCCTCAGGGCCGTCACACACGGCCTTTTAAAAGCGAGCTCGAGAGAGATGTGACACCCGTGACCACGGGGGCAGAGCTGGGAGACATACGGCCACAAGCCAAGGACGAGGACGGCCACTGGAGCCCGGAAGTGTGAGAAATGGCTTCTGCCCTGGCACCCCCGGGGGAGCACGGTGACCTGCCGTCACCGTGGCTGCAGCTCTGTGTCTGTAGGGACGGATTCGTACCTGTAGATACCGCTTCGGGCGACTGGCCTCCAGAACCAGGGGATCAAGTGTGTGTTTTTTTAAACCACCAAGCACGGGGCAATTCGCCACAGCGGTTACAGGGCGCTAACGTGGGGGTCATCAGAACAGGCCCGAGGAGGGCGCTTTGGAGGGAGCCTGCATTTAAGGGGGTGGCGGTGGGGACATGGGGAAAAAAGCCAGTGTCAACATCTGAGATGGCAGGAAGACAGCCAGCCAACGGGAGAAGTGCCGAGCTCCCCTCCCCAGGGACCCAGCCCAGTCTGGGCGTCCCCGACAGCATTCTGCTCCCGGTGTTCCCGGGAACCTGGGGACGTGGGCTCTGGGGTCTCCTGTGTCCCCGGCTGAGCACGCGCCCCTCCCGCCACCCCGCGCCTCGGTCCCGCCATCTGGAGGCTGCAGCGTCCGCGGCCCTTAGGACGAGCCAGGCGAATGCCGGGTGCGTCGGGGGAGCACCCTCTCCCCGTCCTGCGAGGCGCAGGTGACGGTGGCTTGCAGGTGGCTTGCAGGTGGCAGGGCCCGCGGCTTGCTTCTTGCAGAGCAGGCGCGCCGTGCCAGCTGGAAGGTGGTCTCGGGAAGAAGAGTCGCCGAAGCCACTTCGCCTCCAACCCTCTCTCGGAAATTCTACTTGGTACCCCTCACGCCTCACACCTTGGACTTGGGGAGCCAGCCGACCCTGACAAGGCCTCCACAGACCCAGGTTTCTGCCCGACAGAGCCCTCGTTTCTCATCGGGCCCCAAACGTGCCCCTGGCACACGCTGCCGTAGGTCTGGCTTTTTTGTTTTTGGAGATCTCAGGCTTCGTAGGGCAAGATGCAGCTGCCCACTGTCATCAGTCACGTGCCCAGCTGCAGATTTCGGGCGACCCATGGAAAGGACATTGCCGGTCTTCGGTGCCGTGGCAGTGGCCTGAGTCCAGCACCATGTTGGACCTGTACTCATGCGCTTCGCATCTGAGGCCTGCGAGCCGAGAGCATCGCACCAAGTCCCCGAGATTTGTGGGGGACTCGTGGAAGGTTGCTCCCCTTTGTCTCAAACACAAAGCTGCCTGAATCCGTTGCCTTCCAACTGTCTCCCTTCCTTGAAACTCAGACGACTGATCTTTGTCCCTTTGTCCCCACGCGGAATTTCTTGGGAGCCTTTAGCAAAGGAGCTGAGAAAATGTTGTTTGATTCCCAGAGTTAATGACACAAGCCATGATGTCCCCAGAAGCCTGCTCAGCTCTTAATTCAAATGCCAAAACATAAATACTTCCACGCTCTGGGCTGGGAGTCTGCAACAGCGAAAATAGCTATCCCTTAGGTCAGCAGTCCTTGGCATGTGGCTCCAACCCCCGCGGGACGTTACAGTCACTTGCGGAGTGAGGGTGGCGGTGGGCGGGACCCTGGGGACCCAGGTCTGGCGGTGGGGACTGTGAAAGCTCTGCAGGGACCGAGACCTCCAGGGGATCAAGAGGAGCCTGATTGCTTCCAGGGGCAGTGACATAGCTGAATGTCTGTGGCTGAGAGGCTGAGGTGACTCAGCCCCGGGGCCTTCCCCTGGCCTGGGCGCCCTGTCCGCCCACCGCTTCCTGGCTGCGGGGTGCCCACGCACAGAGGCCGGGCCAGGACGAGCCCGGCACACTGTTTCCCACACTGCCGAGCAAGCGCCCACGCGGTCAGCGTCCGCCGGCGCGGGCGGCGGGAAGTGCTTCCCCTGTGGACTTTTTATTCCCAGAGAAGCCGAAAGCTTGTAAGTGGTGAGCTCGGGCTCGGCCAAGTTGATCCAGAGCAGCAGGAAATGGAAACTTATGACTGTGCTGAGAAGTTGCTTTTATTTCCCTAAGCCGAATCAGCCTTGCGAAGCCTCGTGAGGCCTGTGCAGAAAGGCAGACCATAGAACTTTCTAGAAACCGGAACGATTCACATCGAAGCTGCAGTAAGGAAGATGCTCCCACTGAAACAGGCTGGACCGGTCCTTCTAGGGAGTTCTCGGGTCCCAGTGTGTGTTCTCGAGGTGAGGAGACCTGGGGGCCAGGGCACCAGCCACCCATGGAGAAGCTCACAGACACCTCGGGCCCCAGGGCGGTCAGCTCGGTTCCCCGAATTGTCCCGGGCTGAGCCCTACCCCGAACGTGTTTGGAAGTGAGCCCATGGCGACCCGGGCTTGCAACCGGGAGGCGGCGCCGGGTGACAGACCCCGAGGACTCCCTGGCTGAGGCAGCAGAGTCTGCTCAGGCTTCCGGGCTGCTCGATGCTCAGGGGGAAGGTGCGCCCTCGGTGTGCGAGGGGAAGGACACGGTGGCCGCCCCCCGCCAGGCTGGACCCCGGTGGCCACGCTCACTCGATCAGCCGCTGACGGCGACGGTCCTGCCGACCTTTCTCCGATGTTTCCGGACACATGTGAGGTGGCTGTTATTTGCCAGGTGTGTTTCTCGTCACCGAGGAAATGGCAGGAGGGAAAAAAAAAAAAAGTCCTGCCACCATAGAGCTTACGCTGCAGTCGGGGAAGACCGTGATGATGATGATAACGAAATAACATGGTGAAGAAGTGAATTTCACCCCCGGCTGCCCGTCTTTGTGAAAAGTCACGTGATTCTTTGCAGCCTCTCTCGTGTCACTGGCGGATAAGTTGTCATGGAACGGGGCCGCTTCCACCGCCAGCCCTTGGCGTTTCAGGATCTGTCCCTCGTCCCCTTCCAGCTCAGGCAGGGAAGGGACACAGCTGCCCCTCTCGTGGCCCCGGCGGTGAGCTCGCCGAGCCCGTGCTTCGTGCCGGGCGCTGGGCACACGGTGGATGTGGTGAGTGTGGAGCTTCCACCCCGGGGGGGACACGGGTGATGACAGACTGCGATCTCTGTTGCAAGGATTACCGTGACGGCTCCGCAGAGACGGGAAGCCAGCGTGCTGGGCGGGGTGCTTCTCCGCCGAGCCGCGGGGGCGGCGGCCGCGGTGGAGCGCAGACGTACCCCGAGCGCAGACGGTGGCTCTGGCCGCTCCGCAGGCCGAGGTGCAGAACATCGAGGGGTCACCCAGAGCGACGAGCCGACGTGACAGCCCCTCAGGACCCTGCGCCTGAAGCCACCGCGCGAGCAGACGGCGGGAAGGGGCACCGCTCGCCAGGGTCAGCTTCCCCCGGGAGGGCGCCGGGCAGCGGCCGGGCGGACGCAGAGAGGACAGAGGGGCATCTCCCCGCCTCAGGCCGTGGAGGGACACAGGACTCGGAGTGCATAAGCACGGGGTGGGGGTGCGGGGGGGGTCCCAGGAAAGAGGCCTCTGAGCGAGGACACAGGTGACCCACGCGGAGGGCACGGCTGGCCTGGAGCTGCCGTCCTCAGCCGCAGCTCCCTCCGGACGATGGCCGGGCACTGACCATACCCCAAACTGCCGGGACCCACCGCCCGGACCCACGCCACCGTCAACACCAATGCCCTTACCTGGGTGTCACAGTGGCCTGGCTCTGGGTCCCCCGTCCTCGTCCTGTCCCATGAGCCTGACCCCCACCCAGCTGCCCCCGTGACCCTGTTAAACACATGTCATGATGCCGTCACGCTGCTTGAAAAGCTGCAGGGCCACCTCATCGGGGACAAAGGCCCAGCCCCACGCGGCGGCAGCCCCCTGCCGCTCCGCCCCGCCTCCTCCCGGGTCGGGGAGGAGACATCCCGGCCTCGGGGCCCTCGGTGTCCTTCCCCGGCCGTGACGCTGGCACCAGTGTGTTCACAAACCACCTTCTGCGCGAGGCCTTGCCTCTCCGTCCAGCTACGAGCTTAATTCTCACCCCCGATCCCTTCGTACCTTCTTTTCCTGCTCGCTTTAGTTATTTTACTTATCGTCCATCTTTCCTGCTATGACACAAGCCCTGTTAACAGACAGATTTTTACTTATTTTTACTGTGGTTATCACTTTTCTACTCTCAGTACCTAGGACATGACCTGGCTTATAATAAATGTTTGGTGAATAAAGGAAATAACTCGATTTCCTAAATCTCCTCCCAAACCCCTCTTTGAAGGACAGGAAAGTGTTTGAATGGGAGCTTGAGATTCCACGGGAGCCAGTGGGGTGTGCCCGTGGCGCCCCGCCTGAGACGGGCCTCACCTGCTGACGGCACCCAGCCCCTCGGGGTGCAGACGGCTCGAGCCTTCTGAATCTGGCGACCGACATGGGAAGATTTGGTCCCTTGATCACTCTGGGGTCGCGTCTTTGAACTGACTCCGCCCAGCCAGAGCCCAGGTTTTGTCCACGTTAAATCACCTACGAAACTTAAAGACGCCTCCTGTGCCCCTGACGCCCTTCTGCCGTGAGGAGGAGGGAGACGGGGGGCGGCGCACCCCCCGGCCTGTGTCTGCCCACTGGGCGGCTGAGCCTGTGGGCGGGGGAGGCGTCGGAGGGAAGGAAGGCCGACGTCACGTGCCGGGTTGACTTTCTCCTTCTCCATCATCCCCTGGGCCTATCTCAGTCACAGACAAGGTCGAGGCGGGTGGGACGCCCAGCCCACGGCGGCAACGGGGTCACCGCGAAGCTTGGCGGCTCAGGGCCAGGCCAGACACTCTGCCTTCAGCCCGAGGGTCACGGTCAGGAAGACAGACGCGGCTGCTCAGCACGCCGCACCGCGTGGACGTCCAGTCAGGAGCGCTCTGCGAAACGGTCGCTTCCTCTGCTGGCGTGAAGCACCGTGAGCCCGTCGCTGGGCTTCTCTGACGACAGCTGGATTCGCGAGCTGAGACCTGCGTCTAGGAACGGGTATCCACGAGGGCCGGCCCGCTGGACTTCCAAAGACATCCCCGGGCCCGAGTCGCAGGAGCTTCTTCCTCCCTCTCGTCAACAAGGCAAGTCAGGAGCTAGACTTAAGTCTCCTGCGCGTGGCTGTGGACCTCCAGATCCTTTAATGATGATTCCGTCATCGTTAAAAATGTTCTTTCAACTTGTCTGACGTCTGAAAAAACAGAATGTCGTTAGACACAGAGGCAACACCAAAGGAGCGTGGCGGGCTGCAGGGAGCTACGTGTAGACAGGGGGGTCTGCTGGAGAAGGTGCCGGCACGGGGGTCCCGGGGGCTCCGGGGACTTGCTGCTCAAGGGTGGGTCTGCCTTCCACCCTCTCCCACCTGGAATGTTCTCTCCAGTCTCCGGGAAACAGTGCTGTCGACCTGCCCTCAAGGCCAGGGAGACACACGGGCTGACACTCCATCTGACCGGCTAGTTAAGGGACGGGATCTCCTGCATCAGAAATCCACCTTTCCCCCGGGAACCCGCGTCTTTGCCACTTTTCCAGCTGGGGGCCAAGCTCTGGCAACTTTCTGTTCTGATCTCGAGAAAGGTCAAATGAAGGATTCTATACCCAGAGGAAGGAGCCCCAGGTGGAACCCAAGAAGGCCTTGGGCAGGCCGAGGACACGAACCCTTGAGCGCACCCCGCAAACGTGGCTCCAGGCAGGTAACTGGGCGGTTCACCCCTCCGGCCTCGCGGGACAGCTGGAGGGACCGCCTGCGGCTTCTCCCTTCCCTCCTGTCCACGCCCATAAAGTGTCGTCAATGAAAAGTCTTGGTGGACCGATCCCAAGAGGATTTCCGTGGGCACCTGTAGGGAACCAAAGGGGTCTCCGTTTCCTCAAAGATGACTCCCCCTCCTCCTCCCCTGAGGGACAGTCACCCACCAGGCTCCCGGATTTGGTCACCAACGAGGGAGAGTCTTGCTCTGTGGTTGTCTGCTCAGGAAGTGTCAGCGGACACCCTGTCACCATTTCGGCGCTGACTCTCGCCTTCCAATGCGATGAGACTCTCAGGCTTCATGTTCGTCTTCCATGGACAGGACACGTCGCGACCTCCCGCACCCCACAGCCTCTGTGGGGAGATGATGCTCGAAGAGCCTTTCGGCTTCTCCAAAAAGGCAAGATAGTGAAGACCCAGACGGTGCGACTTGCCCAAAATAATATGGTGACTCACAGAGAAAAAGAGAAAGAATACACAATCCCCAGGGTTGCGGCCAGTGAGACCATTTTCCTTGTCTGTTTAAGAGAAAGTCACAAATTAAAACTAATCCATATCGTGCTGTAAAATTTTACTTCACTGAGAATATTGTTCTACAGAAAAAAAATGGAGGTTTGTTTCTGGTCACAGAGTTTGCTAATTTTCAGTGTGTTTATGTAATTAAAATCAGACTGAGTTTATAAGGGAAAAAGATTTTATGTAGTTAATTTTGTATTTGTTCGCATAGAAATATTGTCTACTTCTTATTATACACAAAACATAAATGAGTCTAATTCTTTCCCTGAATTAACCTTCCAAAAGGGACTCACATATGTTAGCCACGAATGGAAAAGAGAACACAGATAAAATAAATTAGAAATGAAAAATAACAATCAAAAGAAAAACATTTTTTGAGTCATAAGACTATTGTGCAGAACTCCATGCAAATAAATTAAAGTTAATACGACATTTTGACCTCTGAAACTTTGTTCCCGAGGGCATTTTGAGAAGAAACATTTTAATCAGAGTTCCAAGAGTATGGAAGGATTTACTGTGAAAGAGTTATTTTCCAGAATGAATTCCATTTGACCAAATGTGATTCTCTTTGTCCCACTTTCTAAACATGAAAATAAGGACATGGTTCCATAGTGTAGTGGTTAGCATGTCTGCCTTACATGTAGAAGGTCCTGGGTTTGTGCCCCAGTGGAACCATGGTCCATGGTCTACAGCCACGCCGCCCTGAACAAGCCTGATGTCTGATCTCAAAAGCTAAGCAGGGTCGGGCCTGGTTAGTACTTGGATGGGAGACCACCTAAGAAGACCAGGTGCTGTAGGTGTAAATAATAATAATAAGTTAAAAAAAATAGTATTTTTGTTTACTTGTTCCATTTTACTGAAATAATTTCCATCGAGGTCAGTTTTCTTCCTGGATTAGGGAGAGTTTATAATGAAAATCAGTATCTGACTTCTCAATTAGTGTAATTTTAACCGTCACTCCTTTCGCCATGATAAGTTTTTCTTTTGTGGTCATTCCCCATTATCTAATTTTCCTGTCAAAATTTGAACATATGAGTTTAGGCAGGACGATTTATTTCTTGCAAAATTTTAGTCGATAACAACTTTTACTCTGTGGAGCTTTAGTCATTGTCAGTTTCGTTTTGTATTGATTTTTTTTTCTACAAATATTATTGACTATGAATTGGCTTTTGTAATTTGAAAAACTATGACAACATTTTTGAGCCACTTTTTTTTTTTTAAGTAGGAAGAAGAATAAAGAGAGGAAGATGGAAGGATTAAGAGGAGAAAAGAGAGAGGAAGGGCGCTGGAGAAACTAAGAGAGATGCAAAGAGTTAGAAAGGCTGCAAGTGTGGTTGAAAGTCTTGAGGGTGAGGAGAACAGAGAAGACAAATACCATATGGTTTCACTTATATGTAGAATCTAAAAACAAAACAAAACAAAAAAAACAACAAAAATACCCAAATCCCAAACAAATGAACAAACAAAATAAAACAGAAACAGATCCATAGATACGGAGAACAAGCCGATGGTTGCTGAATGCGGGGGCAGTGGAGGGTGGTTGGACAAAAAAAAAA
>CM053503.1:166064242-166080545 GCA_028627145.1 Eidolon dupreanum | reverse complement strand
TGGGCCCGGCCGTGGTAGGTCTGTGGCATGCAACGCAGCGAGGCCCCCGCAGGTCTCGCCGTGACCGTCTTGGACAAACGGCCAGGCCGCGGGTCTGCGGCTGAGCCCCCTGCCCCGGGTTCTGGTCTCAGAACCTGGACTCCCAGCGCCTATGCGAGGAACTCCGGAGGCTGGGGTGCTCTGGACGGCCTCTTTAGGGTGCCACCCTCTGCACGTTAGCTTCTCCTACACCTGTTCGGGTTGATGTGCCAGACCCTGGACCTGCTGTGACCTTGGCCTGAGCCCCTGTGCCAGCTCTGTGCCCTTACACCCATGTCCCCTTCTGAGACCCATGTCCCCTTCTGAGTGTCCCGGGGTAACGTGTCCTTGGCTGTCCACGCTCAGTGCTGATCTGACATGGTGCCCCTGCCTGGCCCTTTCCTGGTTTTCGCAAATCAGACAGTGTCATCTGGGAGGGGGCAGATGGTGGCATTTACAGACCAGAGGGCGGGAGCCCTGCCTGCAGGGGCTGGGCCGCCCACGGGAGTGCGTGGAGCGGCTCGGACGGCGGTGTCATCGGGCTCCGAGCTGCCGTCGGTCTGCACCGCACAGGATGCCGGCCCCGGAGCAGCGGCTGCTCAGATTTTTCTCAAGAGAAGTGAGAAATCCAAATTTTCATATGAAATCACTCACATTACAGATGTTAATCCATTCGCATTTTAAGACACTGTGAGATCCAACCAGAACACGTCTGCTGACCGGATGTGGCCCAGAGGCCACCAGTCATGACTTCTGTAAAGGTATTACAGGCTCCCCCCGTACCAGGCATTGTTCTAAGTGCCTTGTGTAGATACCTCTTTGCATCCTCATTGCAATATAGGAGACAGAAACTATTATCATGCTCCTATTTTACTCATAAAAGCAGAGACAAATAATCTCAAAAAGGTTAGGGAGTGTCCCCAAGGTCACACACCCAGAAAGTGTCAGCCTCCCAAGCCCATGCCCAAACCACCATGCTACCCTGCCTTCACAAGCAAGGAAGGGCTGGGGAGGGATGCCTTTTGAAAGGCTATGATATATTTTTCAAAAAACACTAGCGTAAAATACATAAAAAGGCAAACTAGCCCTTCTAGATGTGTATGATTTTAAGTAACTTCTTTGGTTTCCAAACATTCCTTTTTTAAAAAACAAATTTAGTAGAGTTGTCAGTGAAGGCTTGTGTGAGTCTCCGTCTGGCTCTGTGTCCCCTGGGAAGGGGGCACCCTTTCTCGGCACAGGCCTCCTCAGCCCCTTGGTGAAACATCTTTGTGGCAGAGAATGACAACCACGGCTCTTAGCCCCAGTGACTGTGTGCACGCGTGCACGTGTGTGTGTATGCGTGTGTCCATGTGTGTGTGCCTGGGAATTGGGTGGGCATGAGAGCTGGGTATGTGGATATGTATTTTGGGAAGATGTTCCAGATGGTTCTGCTATCCCATTCTGGTCAAGAATGATTACTTAAACATTTTTAACATCGTAACTATTCTTTAATACCACTGTAACCAAATCTACTAGCTGAGTCTATCCATTTATTCCTACTGCAAATGAAAAACCTATTATCTCCACCCTTTTATTAAAGTGGTTTGTGCTCATTCAGGAAAATGTTCAAGATACAAAAAGTAGAAGGAAAAAAAAAAAAACATGTGATGCGCCGTAACATACCACTACGTGCCACCATTTACACGGTGGTACATTTCCTCCTGGTCTTTTTAATACGCAGAAATCACGTGTATGCATGTGGTGTCCGAATGTGCAACTAATCCATTATCTTCCTTTTTAAACTTAATATTTGATCACGAATCTCTTTTATGTTACTAGTATAACGTATCAGAACAGTTGTTTAATGGCTCTTTAATATTCTATCTAGTGCATTTGTGATATTTTTCACCATTCCTATGATGAAATAATTCAGGGATTTTTCCCCTCAAGTTTATGATCGTAAAAATTCTTTAAAAAATCTCTGCCTTTTTTATATATATAATTTTGGGTTTGGCCCTCAGAATAGATTTCCGGAGAGGAAATGAATGAGTAAAAGCATAGGAATATTTTTCAATCTCATAAAATGTGTTGCAAAATTTATTTCAAAAAATTTTGAAAGAATGTATTTTCCCTCTAGTGGAGTATCAGACTGCCAATTATCCCACACTCCCCCTGGCTTTGGAAGGTCTCAAGCAAGGGAGAGAAAAAATGCTAAGTTTCTATTTTAAAAACAGCTGCACGCGCACCCAAATGCACAGGGTGGGTGCGGCTCTCCACGCACGTCGGTGGGAAGCCACCTTCCTGAGCCAGAAGCTTCTAGCATTTCAGTCAGGTGAATCGGAAGCAAATCTGAGAAAAACAATACAAAAAAAAAATGAAGATTGAATTGGCATTTGAACTGTCTTAAATCCAACTGATGAAGTTTTGCCTCCACATGACCTATCCATTCGCTTCCTAAGAGGTGTGTCTGAGAGACAGAGCTGAACTACAAGTACAAGTTCAAGTGGGTGTTCCGACGTTCTGTGGGCTCTCAGACCCTGAACCCCAGGTCAACAGGGAATGCTGGACGGCCAGCCTCCCCGCCTCCAGGACCGAATCCCCCAGCCTGCGCCCCTAGACTACATCAGGTTCGTGAACACTCTGTACTCTTGATCTGTGACACGAGAGAGGAAGAAAAGAGGCCCAAGGGGTAATTAGAAGGACTGAACTCTGCCTCCCTGGGGGGAGGTAAGACAGTGCTTCTGTATAAGAAACTGTCTTCCTTTATCCCACACACACAACGTGGTGGAATCCAAAACGGAAGGTAGCGACAAAGGAACCCAAATGACAAATGAGAAGGCTGAGAAGCATGCAGCATGGCAGCAGTGGACAGATCTTGGTTGTAGATAACATTCTCCAGTGACAGGAACGGAGGTCCGTGGAGAACCAGACAACACCAGGGTTGGCCCAGAGAAGTACAAGGTTAGCCAGGAACATTCTGTGGTGGCAGAAAGTAAGGAAGTGATCCAAAAATGATGGGGTCAGGTCAAAACAGGAGCCAACTTGAAAGATACCCCAACGACCAAATCCGGGGCAAGATGAGCCAAAAAACATACAGTGGTAGTGACACAGTGTGACTCCTAGAATAAACCAAACACAAGTCCATCACAGTGCAAACAAACAATCGGGTAAATAAATGGAAGAGAAAGAACAGCTCTTACAGTGAATTTCCACTTCATTCATGTAGAACAACAATGGAACTAGAAAATCATTATTTGGCTGACCTGTCCTATCAATAGTTGTAGGCGAAAATCATTCAATGGATGATAAAATGCTAGTGAGCCAAAGCACAATGAGAAAGGAGATATTTACCAACCTCAAATCATCTCCCACTAGATACTTATTAATTACAAGAGGAAACATACTAACCTGACGGCAGCAGAAACCTAGCAGACACCCCTTGAACCAAATCACCCAGTGACGTTACTGGGAATAAGACACGGGGACCTCGGGTACCCCTGCCACGATGGGCGCACTTTTGTAGGGTGCAGCGCTGCTTCCGGGGTGTCCTTGGCAAATATGCCTAAGCTCAGTCTCATCAGGAGAAAATGTCAGACAAATAGAAATCGAGAGACAGTCTGCAAGGAGCTACCGGTGTTCCTCATTCACGCTGAGGTGATTGATGCAAGGCAGAGAGAGGCCGAGGAGCGTCTGAGACCGGAGGAGACCGAGGTGACAGGACGGCTAAGTGCAATGTAGGGTTCCAAACTGGGTCCTTGACCGCAAAGGGACAACTGGCGAAATGCAAATAAGGTCTATAGATTACCTAATAGTGCTGATTCAGCATCGATCTCCCGGTGTTGGTAACTGCGCTTTTGGTTACGTTAGATGTTAACATTTAGAGAAACTAGAAGAAGGGTGTAGTCGAATATCTGAACTTTTATTGCAATTGTAAGACCTAAATCATTTCAAAATAAAAAGCAAAAAAAAAAAAAAATAGTGATGGCACGATTTTATAGGATTTCAAAATTTTTCATTTGGAATTTTATGTATTAATCACTTCGGGGAAAAACTGCTATCTTAACAACACGAAACCTTTCATTAAGTCACATGGCTTGGTCTCTTCCTTAAAAACTAACACACTAACAACATAGAGTTTATTTAAAAGTTTTGGAAGTACAATTCGCTAGGAAACGGACTGTGTTTTCATATGAACAGCGGAGACAATAGTCATCCAAACTCAACAAGGCCGACCGGAGGAGAAGGTTAAGTCGAACTAATTGTACAAATCCCTGACATGCTGTCTTGATTACCCAAGAACTCAAACTAGCATTTATAGGAATACTTAGTGAAACTTGAGTCTTGTGAAAGTACATATGTAATCGAGGCAATTTCAGAGACGGATCCTGGATATCTTGCAGCTGAATTAAGAGGCAGGTCAATTAGCTCTCTCGATGAGGGCCAGCTTCAGTGTCGTGGGTAATTAAGCCAGGCTTGCCCAAGTGCTTGATTAAGCCGTAAATTACTGATGATTTCAGAGTGAGCTAATCAAGGAGGTCCTCCAACTGGCTACGCGTTTTACCATAAAATGAAGCAATAGTCAAAAGCCTGGATATCGAGTTGGATGTTAAGCACGTTAATCCCTAATCCCTGAATGTAGTTTGGCACCCACTTAAAACTGCGGTTGGTTTCCATCACAGGGCTTCTAGAAAGCTTCTCGTTCACGATGATGTTCTAACCTCTTGTAATTTTTATATCCATTACTCGAGCAAATCCCCAACAAAATGATCTAACAGAATAATAGGGAAAATTCTCCAGATCCCTGGGAACTAGGAAGAGGCACCATCCAAACTCCTAAATTTACATTTTCCAGACGGGGCTGCAGGTTGTGGTGGTCCAGTTGATAGATTTCAGTCCTGCCGCTCACCAGTCTGGGGTCAGCCTCAGCTCTGAGTGACAGCGCCCACAAGGAGATGGGGGAGGGGGCTCTGTGGGCTCCTGCTGAAGGAGAGGAAGGCTCCACGTCCCTGGCCCCCACTCCCCCACTCCCCGGGTGCCCGTTAAGGAAGAGTCGCAGCTTTAGTCTCCACTGGATTACAGGTCCTGCTTCTACTTGGGAGCTCGGTGAGAAATGCCGAAGTTGGGGTGCCGCCATTTGGGGCTCTTGGTGCCAGTGGATCAGCAGGCGAAGGCGGACATTGCTCTACAGACATGTGGGCCAGGTCGTTCTTCGTGGGACCATGCCGTGTACCGTAGGGCGTTCGGCTGCATCCCCGGCCTCTCTGTTCCCATCACCAGCTGTGACAACTGAAAGTATCCCAGACGTTGCCCAATGAACCTGGGGAGACAAAACTGCTCCAGGTTGAGGACCACTGATTTTGGGTGTCATCCTCAAGGTTTTAAGGGAGATCCCAAGGTTTTAAGTTCCGATAGTCACTGAATGTCACCGGACTTGCTTGATACTAAGGGGCCGCTTCCCCGCCGAGCGGCCGATGCAGGCGAGGTCAGACTTCCAGCGACTGCTTCCGCGGTCCAAGGCTATTTACCGACGACCCCAGCCCCCCGCCAGGTCCAGAGAGGGTTTTTTTCTGTAAAATATATGAGAAAGACAAAGCTTATATTTTTCAAATGCCTTTAGAAATATTGGAGACCACTTGGTACTGAGGAACGAGAACGGCTAGAACCTGGGGTGGGGGTCACAATCCTGGCTGCGCCCTCCAACCCTGCTGCAGGGGGCCAGCTTCTTGGGGGATGGGTGGTTTTCTCAGGCTATAAAGCAGCACTCAGGCCATGGTGTCAGTGCCCAGGGACAGGCGACGGCGTCACACCGTGAGCATTCGGTGCTGCCTCCACTTGAGTGCTCTTCTCCTGTCTCAGGCTGCTTGGCTTCCTCGTCACCCTCACCCTTCTTTTTCACGTGCTTATTTTTCCCTGGTTGTCGTGGATGGGCATGGTCAGCAAGGACGGGCGAGCTGTCCCCCGCAACGCGTGCGGTCATGGCGTCCTTATGGGCTGGCAGCGCCGACGGCTTCACACACTGGACATAGGACGCAAGTATCTCCTGGATTAACGCAGAATGGCCCCAGTAAACGGGGACGTGTGGTGTGCGGGGAGAGGAGGCTTTGTGAGGTCTCACGGTGCCCTCGGCCCAGGCAGGCAGGCGGGATGGGGGCGGCAGGCCGGGGCCAGGCTGACGACCCGTCTCCTGGGACTGACCTGAGCCGGGTGCCTGGGGAGGGGGTCTTGTTTCCAGGCCGATCCCTGAAATGCAATCTTAGGGGAGGTGAAGGGGCATCAGGGAGAAAACAGGAAGCACGTGTGCGTGTGCACAAGCTCTCACACACGGAGACTCACGCACTCATTCGCATACACGTATGAACACACGCAAACACACTCAAACATAGTCACACTGTTTCTCACACTCACACATTTGCTACACACCTACACACAAGCTCACACACACACTCGAACACACACTCTCCCACACAGATTCTGTCTCATACACACACATGCGTGCGTGCGCGCGCGCGCACACACACACACACACACTCCTTCTCGGTTTTCACCCCTAAAACACGCCCCGGCTCCTGCTCCCCGGAGACTCGGGGCTCGCGGGGGAGGCAGCGCACTACGGCTTGGCGCTCGGTTGCCTGCGTCTGTCCTCCAGCGGCCCGTCCCCGCTGAGTCACCGGCCTCTTGTTTATTTAAGCATGTCCAGGGGCTGGGCTCCTTCCAGCACTTTCTCGGGCAGCAGGGGTGTGAGGCGGGGAGGGGCATGGAAAGAAAAGCAGGGTCGCTCTTGCCCAGCGGTTCGGGAAGGAGGGGGTCAGGGGGCGAGCCTGGAGACCAGTGTGTCCATGTGGTGCCACCTCCAGGCGTCCCCGCAGACCGGGAGGCAGGGGCAGTGGTGTCGGGGTGCCCCAGGGCCCAGTCGCAGTGGGATCTGCCTGGAAGGGTGTCTGCCTCCCCCCGGACAGCCTGCCACCCCCTCACCACCCCCTCGCCACCGGGCCAGCTGGCAGCCCGGGGCCAGGCAGCTCCGGAAGTGTTCTGATGTGGGCTGACGTGGGGGTCACAGGAACTCCGGGAAACAGGAACCGCAAGTGAGCGGGGACTCTGGGGCTGTGACAGGACCGGGGTCACCGGTGCGGCCTGTGCTGGTCCCCGGCATCTGCGAACGCGTTGTCAGGCACAGGGAGAGAAGCCTTTTGTGGCCGGAAGCGTCTGCAGTTACGGGGTTTGTCCCAGCTGCTTCTCAAAGGGGCTCAGGCCCAGTGGCTCACCGAGGCCCAGTGCCACTGTCGTGAAATGTCCTTCCGCCCGGACCCGCTGCCCTGTGTCCCGAGGCCTTCCCGGTGGGTCTGCCAGGTGACTGGCCGCAGGAAACCAGCCCGAGCCATTCAGAACGTGCCTGTCTGGGGTCCGAGCACCGGCCCGAGGCTGGGGGGCTCAGGCCTTCGGACGGGGCGCCCGCTTGTCATCCGGCGCCCCTGGCACAGGCCACAGAGCTGCCGTCGCTGGCCAGGGACAACGTGCTGCAGGGGGCATGGGGCCTCTGCGTGGAGCCTCTGCTCCCGTCGTGGAGGTGCTGCTTCAGGATATGCGTCTGAGTTTTAAATATTCCGCTTCAGTTCGGAAGGAAATGGAGGGAACGAAGAACAGGAGATGAAGGGGACAGCGAGGTCGCAAACAGAAAGCGAGTTTCAGACTGAGGGAAAGGGATTCCACACAGGGACTGGGGTACGGAGGAGCATGGATGGAAGGAGGGAAGGAGAAGGCGGCGAGCCTCTCGGGGTGGCCCTGTGGCCTGGTGATGAGGCGGGAACCTCATGGGGCCTGGGCTCGGGTGTCACGCTGGGGTGGCTCAGGCCTGGTTCAGAGTGGGTGGGGCGCAGGGAACCCGGGGGCCCTGGACCAGCTCCGGGGCTCCCTCAGCGGGAGGACGGTTGGGGCCCAGGTTCCGGATGACCCTCCGCTCAGGGACCGGCCTGTGTCCCCTTGAGACTTAGAGGAGTCAGTGCCCTGGCCTCATCGTCACACTCAAGTCCTGACCTTCTCTGCCCGTATCCATGCCCGGCCCCCGGACGAAGCCCAGGTCCACACAGTAGCCCGTTATGCGCCCTAAAAGTGAAGCTGGGGGTGGGGTCTCAGACGGGCCTGGGCAGGAAGCCGGCGGGCTGGGCTCCAGCAGCCCCTGGCCGGTGCGAGCCCACAGCTGCACCCTGACCGTGCAGAGGGCTGCCACCCAGCGAGGTGCCCGTGCCCCATGGGGACAGCCAGCAAGAAAGGAGCGTGTAGGGGGAGGAGGCCGACAGCGAGAGGAGGAAGTTTTGGGTCGTTATTTGTGCCATGCTTTTGCTTTCAGTGAGTCATCTTGTGCCTTTATGCTTTGTCACCCAAAAGGATTTATTTGGGAAAGAGAAAGGGTCGCGGCCCAGTGAGTACAGACGTGGCAAGCCCCGTGCTCACTCTGGCCAGCGTGCCAAGATGGGGAGTCGTCTTACTTTCTGGGGGCTCTGGGGGAGTCCGTGTCTTCGCCTTTTCCGGCTCCAGAAGCTGCCCACGGTCCATGCTCCGGCCCCTTCTCGCTTCAGAGCCAGCAGAGGGTCGTCAGGTCCTCACACGGCCCTCTCTCTGGTCCCCGCAGCCGGGACTGGACCCGCCTGGGCAAGCACCTCATCCTGAGGCCCTTAACTGTAATCGCACCTGCGGGGCCCTTCCGCCATGTTTTGCTAAAACCAGGAAGGCTGTGTTCCCAAAGCCGGTTTTGGGGGCTGAGTGAAGACCGGCCGTGGCTGCACGAAGCCGCGTTTCGGGGATGATGCTGACAACTGATGCCTGCTCGGCCTCTGGAATCGAGCGGTATCAACGTGCCCTGGGCAAAGCTAGAGCAGTTGAGGACGCGGCCCCGGTTCCCACCCGCACGCCCTGTGCTCCGTGGGAAGCGGGCTGGAACCCAGTGTGGCGGCCACTGCTGGGAGCCCGGGATGTCGGGGGAGGCTCCCGGTGGGGCTGAGCCATTCTCCTGGGACATCACTCACGCTGGCCTGACGAACGACCTGACCCAGGTTCTCACCGTGGGACACCCGAGTCGCCGGCCGGCCTCGGGCGCTCCTTACGGCTGGGCGCGGTGTGCGCTCAGAGCGGTGTTGTCACCCCGGCTTTTGGCGCTCGCCTGCCGTTCCGCTTTTGGTACAGGGAGGGACGGGACGCACCTTGGAGTGGTCTGCCCAGTCGAGAGAGGACGTGCCCACTCACTGGTCACACCACTGCCTAGCTCACTCCTGGGCCGGTCTGTGCGGGCCCCTGGGCCGGGCTGGGGAAGCCCCGCAGCTGGGCACTCCATGGACCCGAGGCGAGGGGCCGTGGGCTGCACCGCACGCGGCCAGCTGGTGGTCGCCGCAGCAGCCAGGGCACAGGCGGCTCGGTCTCACCCCCGCCTGGAACCCCCGCAGCCACGGGTACCCAGCTCCCAGGTTCCAGATTTATTTAGAGGCTGCAAAGTACTGGTTTCCTATCTACGTTAGGTGGGATTCTGCCGTGAAGAATTATCCTGCCCTGGCTGTGTGACCACCCTGGAGGTTTGTTACTCTGGAGGATGCTACTGCGTCAATTCATGATCCCGAACGACAAACAAGGGAGAGGGGGAGCCGGGCGCTTATTCTGCCTCTCGTGTAGAGGAGGAGGTTTAAGTATGTAATTACGAATTTGGGATTAAAAAACAAACACGTGTATTTCTCAACCTCACACTGTCCCACGGTTGGCCAGTGAGTAGCCCAAGGCTGGCGTCCATCACCTTTTGAAAGAGCCCTACTTGTCTTCGGGACGTTCCTGAACCTGGGACATCTCGTACCAGATGTCGGCCGGTACGATGACCGTCCAGGACTGGCCTTAGCTATTTCACAGACAAGTTCGCGTTCCAGTGAGTTAAAAACGGAGTGCGAGGACCGCGGCCGGGCCCCAGCGGCTCTGTCTTCCCACGTGGACGGCCCTCGGGACAGCTGCTGCTGGGAAGGCAGACCGGCCACGAGGCTGCACGTCAAAGCTAAGATTGCTGGCTTCTAACAACATCACACAATGTCTAAGCTGTTGCCACATACTTTTAGCAATAGTGTTAACAGGATGGGTTCTTTTGAAATTAAAAAGGGAGTGTTTATTCACTACGGAATCACATTCAGCTGTCTCAAGATTTTTTGTCCTTAGTATACGTCCCAGACAATGGAGAATCAAAACGCTGCGTTCAAGTCACGTGAAATAATTTTTTTTTCCTCTGTCCTTACTTTGCCCTTCGGAAAAACCATTTCTATTAGTTTTCAGCTTATCCGTCCGTTTCTTTTTGAGACACAGCGAACATGCACGTGTGCCGTTTGTGTCCGGCCACCCTCTCAGCGCGACGGAGGCGCGTGACCCTGCACGGCCGGTGTCGCGGCTGCAGCGTGGGGGTCCTCATCCTCTGCGGCCACAGGCGCACACCCAGGCTCCTGGTTACCGACTGGCTTCTGGTAAGGGACATACCTCTGGAGGACCCCAGCTGCAGGGAGCTGAGGCTACGGCGTGGTTCGCAGGTAGTGACCCGGAGCTGAAGAGACTGGCATCGTCGCTCTCCGGCTACTGACTCCGACTTCCTGAGTCTCCATTTCCTCAACGACGAGTTTTAACAACATGATCTACCGCTCAGGCTTAAGTAAAATGTTAACATAAAAGGTATTTCCATAAATGTTAACCAAAACTGAAACGGCCAATAAAACGTATGTAAAACCAGTGAGGACGTGAGTCACGAGGGGGGACACGAATCACGGAACCACCGCTACATCGGTCGTTTCTATCTAATCAAGAAACTCATGTTTCAAGAGACAGTGACAAAGCAGAAGGTGGCCACAGAAAGACCAGGATAGAGAAATGTCCACAAATTGCCTCACATGAAACAGTTGAAGAATTCAATTAAATATTTATTGAACAAATGCAGAACGAATGAACTCGGGGATGTTTTAACCTGAAGACACAATAAACAACTTCAAGCACTCAGAGGCCGTCACACGGGAACATGAGGGGCTTGTTCGTATTCCTCCAAAAGGCAGAGCTTGAGCTGAGGGGTAAACATGAGCAACCGGGGGCTTCAGGGCAGCTGGGCAAAGTGGCTCGTCACCTTCACGGCTTCTCTCCCAGGATGACGCATTCCCTGCGTAGGGCTCCCCTCTCCTGAAGGTCCGTGTGACAGTGTGACGTGTCTCACGAACGTCTTACCTCCACGGCAAGCCCTCCACTGCGGCCATGGAAGTGAAGCCCAGGTCAACGGCCCGGTCTCCTGAGACCATTCGGGTCCCCGGCTGTGTCTCCGCACTGGTGACTCCGGGGCGAGGAGCAGAGCGCGCCTTCTCCCCCGGGGGCAGATGGGGACAGCCCTCCTCCCCGGGCGCGCCCCCGCGGCCGCAGCAGGAATGGTGCGCTGTGCGTGACCGGGGAACACAGGTGATGGGCACCTTGCTACGGGACGCAGGGGAGCTCGGCCACGAGCTGCTGGGACACACACACGCTGCGTGACACTGACGGGTCCGCCCAAACTGTCGGCGTGACAAACGGGGGCTGCTTCAACAGCTACTCACTCAGCGGGACGCTTAAGGACAAAATACATATGCTACACTTGACGTACGTGCGTTTTACCATCGCACGCTCAGCAGGGAAGGCCGAGGTGCTTAATCCGTCCGTAGTTGAAAATAAACATTTTGCATTTCTGGACGCGCCAGTGCACAGCGCGCCGAGGTGGGTCCGGGGCTCGGGACCGGTCAGTTTTCGAGGAAAGCCACGTAGTCGGTGAGCCTGGCGAGCTGCTGCTCGTTGGGGATGGGCGGGACCGGGGCCGGCTCTGCGCGTCAGAGAGACACCGAGGTCAGTGGCCGGCGGCACAGCCGCGTCGCACCCGCACCCTCCCCCGGCGCTGGCTTCCCTGCAGGGGCCCCTCCCAGCCTGCCCGGCTGGGACCCGAGCAGCAGCCAGGCTGCCTGCGCTTCCGCGGTCCCCCACCTGGGAGGAAGCCACGCCCGGCTTCGCCGTGACTGGAGCCGACACGCGGCACCTCCTTCCGGAGCGCCCAGCCCTTCTTGCCAAGACCCCTGCCCGTGCGACTTTCACCCTGTGAGCGATGGGTGCGTGCTTGCCGCGCCACACGCATCTCCACACCACCACACCGTCCAGGAACAAAGGCACCCGCTGTCAAGCTCAGTCCTGTGGCCATGTTGGCGCGTGCGAGCCTGGCGCTGCCTTCCGGGGACCGAGTGCCGGCGAGCACCGAGCACCGAGACCGGGCACCGAGGCCGGTGCTCACGGCAGGTGCAGGCCGCGCGTCCACCAGGCGAGCTACTGTAAGTGCCCGGTGAAGAATCCTTCTCTGTAAGGTTGGAGCTAAGGGAAATCGACACTAACTGCAAAGAAAAGATTAAGAACAACGGACGCGTTGTGAAGGAGCACGCAAAGGCACCCACCTGATAAAGGAGCGAACCCGTGAAAGGGGACGTCCAGGGCGCCTACAACTGAACACAACGCACAGCCCGGTCAAGAGGTCGTTAATGACGGAGATTCTCGCAGAACGTGTCACCTTAGCCCCACATGCGCTAACAGCCCCTTCTCAACAGACAGCAGTTACGCTGCATTTTATTACGAGTCTTTGGTCCTTTGTCACCCAGATTGGTGGGACCACGTCCCCCAACTCGTCTGTACCTTCGCGGGGCTGAGGACTTTGAGATCTGTGTAACGGCTCACTGTGGCATCGATGATGTCTAAACCTGCAGTCCCAGCCTTTGTGGCACCGGGGACTGTGCCCCTATGACAATCTAAAGCCTGAGGATCTGAGGCGGAGCCGAGGTGGTGATGCTGGCGCCGGGAGCGGCTGCAGATACAGAGGGAGCTTCCCTCGCTCACCTACCGCTCCCTCACTGCTGTGTGGCCCGGGTCCTGGCAAGCCACCGACTGGTACCGGTCCGTGGCCCAGGAGTTGGGGATCCTGCTCTAAACGATAGGAACGCAGAGCAGGGGGAAGGATGTGCGGCCGAGGTGGATGAGAGGGGCTTGCGGGTGTGTGCACACGGCTCCCACACCGGGCGGAGGACACTCCGGGCAGGCAGGAGCCCACGGGCAGGCCTCACTTCAGAGAAGACTGAGGGGCTAAGACAACAAAGACAGTCACACTGTTTAAAGCTGTCACAGGAAGGCCAGGTAACTGTGAGAGCTGAGGCCACTGGCAAGTCTTGTTGAGAAGAGGCTGCGTGTCTATGGCACAAGCAATAGAGGGCGTAGCTGGGCATTAAAACTTTTTGTAAGGCAATAGTTTAGATATTAAAAATGAGCACATTTACAAATGGCTCTATAAATAAAAGAACAGATTAATATTTAGTAAAAACTAAGTTGTAATAAGAATTATAAAACATCCAAGTAAAAGTTTTTATAAAAGCAATACATTAAAAAATTTAAAAACTAGGTGAGCTTTATAATTCTTGCTACTTTGTTCATCATCCTGGGTCTGTATGTAACGTATATAAGTCGTCTTCATTTTGTGAGTATGGCAGAATGTTTCATCAAATCGCTCACTCTCGGGGTCTGAGAAGCCGAGGCAGCCAGCCCCCCCGGGGATCCGAGGCTGCACAAGCTGCAAAGGGCCCCACTTACCTGGCTTTTTGGGCGTGACCATTCTTGTGGTAGAGTCGGCTTGCCATCCTTGTTCTAATATACCTAAAAATATGTATTTAACACAGAAATGAAGAAATAAGCAAAGCCCCACAGTTTTCACTCACTGTCAGTGATACTACTTGTACGTGACAGGGAGACCTGTCACGTGGTTTCACCAGAAAGTTATACTACAGCATTCTAACGTAAGTTATTTCTGAATAGTTTTGAAACATATCAAAGTTTTATTTTACTCTATTTCACTGGTATAATCACTAACAAAACGACGTTTTCTATAAAGTAACATGGTATTAACGTGATTAACATCATTAAAAACAGACAGAGAGAAGACTTACATTTCTGCCATCATTATACCAGTACGAGCAGAGATGATGGCAATAATAAAAACATGAGCTGACATGTCCAGAAGGCTGCCCAGCGGGTGACGTGCTAGGTGCTTTTATAGGATCATTTTATGTAACCACTGTAACAACTCTAAGTGGGACATACAACCATAATGTAACAGATGTAGTAGAAAATGAAGCTTAAGAAATCCCAGTGACTTGTTTTAGGTCATAAGGCTAGCACGCGGTTAGGACCAGAATTCAACCCAGCATGGGCTCTGGGTTCTATTATTTATTAGATAACAAATCACAGATCCATTTCAAGAGAAGAGTCACAAAAGATACATGTTCATGTGAGTAACAGTATGATCTACCCCAACAACTGTTGTGAGCCTGCTTTCTGAGTCTAGAACTGAGTGAGGCCTTGGAAGCCAGACTCAGGGGTGCTGGGGGGGGGGCTGCAGACGACAGCACGTCTCCCACCGCCACCCAGCGCAGCAGGTGCCTGCGCTACCCCGAGGGGAGGGCTCAGTCTGCACGTCACCTGGGAAACGGACATGCCAAGGCGCCAGTGGGGAGTGGGGCGCAAGGGTGGGCGAAGCAGCGGGAGGAAGAGACGGGCTGGCGAGGGAGACTGGGATGAGCGTACCTCCACCAAGTCAGAGGGAAAGAGGGTTTCTACCTGAGGGCACTGAGGACTGGGACTTTCTTTAAAAAAATAAAACAACATGTTAATTTTCCAAGGGAAAAAAATAATTTAAAGCAGCTGCAAAGTGCGAGCTCAGAATGATGAGCACATGGCCGCCACACTGCGTGCCCTTGACCTCCTTGACCCGCATGCCCCACCACTCGTGAGAGCCAGGCTAACCTGGGCCTGAGCGCAAGCCAGCTGTCAAATGCTGCGGTGTCCCTCCTTCCCTGCCCCTTTTCCCCCAAACCCTGCTGGCCTCTCTGCCTGCCTCCTCTCCCCACTACTGCTCATCGGCAGCTCCGATTGGTCCTCCCTGGGCATCACCTTGGAGGGTTCAGATTTGGATCGAAGATTTGAGACATAAAAGTCAAAAATGGTCAGGGGCCGGGCCACGGGACCACGCCGAGACGCCAGGAGCGTTGCAGAGGTCCCAGCGAGGGAGCCCAGAATACCCACACGCAGCAGGGTGCCTCCCGGAGACAGCTAAAGTTGAAGTTCACAAAACTGGCAAAGCATTCCTGTGTGAAGCTTTGAAGTATCTTTAATTGGTGCCCGTCTTCTGCAAAACGTGTTTTAAACACAAATAAGAGTCTCAGGGTATGGGGGTTTACAGAAATATATGTAGATGGGGTCGTTCGCAGGAAATATATTTCTCAGGTACGTGTCTCCATCCAGCCTGGTTCCCAGCCCCAAACCCCTGGAAGTTCCTGAGAATGGTGCCTCTCATCATGTGAATGAGGGAATCTCTGAACCCCTTACCCGAGGGAGCAGGCTGGTCACCGACGGGAGCCAGCCAGCGATTAGATGGGAACTTTCAGCCCCACCCTGATTTCCGGGGAGGGCCAGGGGCTGGAGGCTGAGTCCGTGTCCAATGGCCAAAGACTGAGTCAGTCAAGGCCACCCAATGAAGGCCCCGTGAGAACCCAGAAGGGTGGCTGGCAGGCCACCATGCTAGCCCTACACTCAGGGACAGGCGCTCTTTGCATGGGACCTCGTCCTGTGTCTCTTCATCTTTAACATCCTTTATAATAAACCAGCGACCGAGTGACTGAGCAGCTTTCCCTGACACCTGTGAGCCATTCTGCCCGCTCATCAGCCGAGCCCGAGGAGGGGTTGTGGGAACCTGATTTACAGCCAGCTGGTCGGAAGCGCGGGAACAGCCTGGACCCGCTGGCGTCTCAGGCGGAGGCTGGCCCCGGGGGACCGTGCCCTGCACCCTGGAGTCTGATGACCTCCCAGTCTGAGTGTCAGAGCTGCCGATAGCTTGGACATCGTGCTGAGAGCTGTCTGTGCTGTGGGCAGCCTGTGTGTGTGCGTGCATGCACACACGGCCACACGCACACAGAGGAACCCTAAATCTCCCATGCACATTCAGAAGTCCCACAGCTCTACGGACCACACTTTAACGAACCTGGTGGCAAAACCCGCTGGAAACCTGTTAAGTCGATTTATAACCTGTCCTCACATGACCCTACAGACGGCCATGCACTGTGCTAGCTGCAGGCCACCGCTGTGCTGGGTGACAGGGTGCTGGCTGCCCAAGGCCTGCTGAGTGCTGCGCCCCCTGTGTGACATGTCACTTTTCCAAAGAACACACAAGACGTAAATTCCAAAACCATACCGTGTTCCAAGGGCT
>CM053503.1:166045551-166063742 GCA_028627145.1 Eidolon dupreanum | reverse complement strand
GCTATTTCCTTCCAGAAATGTACTTTTTTGGCTGCATTCTCCCTGGGAGTGCTTTTGAGAAAAAGCGGCGATTTGGAGGAGGGTGTTGTTGGGTTTGTGCCGTAGCTTTGCAGATAAGCGAACAGAGCAGACAGTTCCTCCACGGAGGCGAGACCGGACTCCAGAACCCCCAACTCCAAGACTGCTGGACTCCCTCTGCTCCCCACCGCCTCCCCCGCCCCCGCCCCACATTGATTTCCACCCAGATCAAACGTCCTGCTTCAGAGTGGTGCTCTGTCTTTATAAAAACGCCACATCAGCATGCACGCTTTGGGGCAAGGCCTTTGAATTTGCAATGCTAAACATGCTCCTAACTCAAGGAAAATCTGGATTTCTTTATAAGACGGGTAGACTTTAAAATACATCTAATTTGCCTGTGGGCATAGCTTTCTCTGACCAGCTCAGAGAAGAGTTATTCCCATGCAAAGGCAGTTTTTTGCTGTAATTTTTGCTGTAGGAACTAAAAAAAAAAGAAAAAAGAAAAAAGAAGAAGAAGAATCCTGGTTTCTATCCATTTTAGTCAAACAGTGAAGTGGTTATTTTGTGATCTTTAAACCAATTTACATCTTCGGTCATATTAATTGTAGGAAGATGCAAAGAGGCTAGGGACCTTTATTTTTATTTTCTACTTTTGTGTTCTTCTATAAGGCAGCAATCTGAAGAATAAAACTAAATGGAAGATGTGGAAATTTAGCTAAACAGTTGGCTGAAATAATAGAATCCTTTCATGTCCTCTCCAGAGTTCTCTATTCTCGTATCATGATGCCAAGTTTGGGTTAAGTTACAGCCAAGTATGTTGCCTTTGCCCATTCAATTTATTCTTGGCAAACTTCAGAGAGTATTTATAATAAAGTCCCGTTTAGAGCATTCGATTGCTCTGGCGGAGTTCTAATAACACTGGGTATTTATTTAATGTCTACCTCTAGGAGTTCAAAGCACTTTACAGACATTCCTGACTGATCTTAATATTCCTGAAAGATTTACAGATTGGAAAAATCAACCGAGGCGTGGAGCTCTGCTCGAGATCACCCAGGAAGACCCCGGGGCCTGCCAGACAAATCGCACACCTCTGACATCCAGGGGTCTCTGTGCCTCAGATGGTGACGCCTGCCCATCCTCCCGTCTCAGTGCTGTTGACTGGAAAGTGTTTGTTTATTTCTCCATGGAGCTCTTTAATTAAGGAAAGTAGAAACTCCACAAACACTTCTGCTTGCATGTCACAGCATTAATTGGGCGAAGCATCTTTTAAATGCTTCTTGGGCAATGAGGTTGGCATTTGGATAGCTAAAGAACAGACAGTTTGGGAGGCATCCCGTTCGGACTGAAGCAATGGCAGTGATTTGTCCACGGCCTGCAGAGCAGATGCACACTGGCCTTGGGGGTGTGTGTGAGTCGGGAGTGGGGATCACAGGGCTCTGGGGTGCACGGTAGGGGGAGGCGTTTGAGGTCCTCCCTGGCATCTCCATCCGGCTAAAAGGCATCAGCCGAGCGTGTTATCACCACCCCGGTCTCCGCTTTTCTTGGGCACAGGCTGTCACGTGGTTAGTTAGCATTGTCTCGGCACTTCTCACATTTGCCAAGTTATGGTTCTGTTTAACTTGCTGGTGTGACTGAGATGGAGAACACGCCATGTCGAGCTTGTCGAAGATGATCAAAAGGAGGGGACAGGGTTGGAAGTCCGAGAGCCAGCGGACGGGCGTGTGTCCCAGGCAGGAGCTTCCGTGGGTTTCACGTGCATCGAAGCAGCCAGCTGCCCCTCTGAAGCACGGTGTGGAAAGACGATTTGGAGGACTTGGAAGCTGGCACCACCATTTCCCATGTCCCGTCTCCGTCATCTGAGGAGCCAAATGCTGGGACATCTAGCAGCGCGGGCCGGTCACGGGCATTGGGTTGAAAGGCATAAAGGGGGTGACGAGTCACGAGGCTGACTCTGGAACTCAGCCGACTCGGATGTTGGTGCCACTGAGCAGCTGTATAACAGGGACAGTCCCCTTAGCGTCTGCGTACCTCAGTTTCTCCTCCTGTAAAACGGGCGTAATAATAATAATAATCATAATAGTAGTATCTTCCTCACGAAGATGAAATGGGTCAACACGTGTTAAATGTTTAAGACCACTCTTGGCACGTAATTAGCGCCTCCCCAGTTTACCAGCTGTTGTTGTCCCTCGCCTGAGGTAGGATGAACCAACTGCCAGCTCCTCTCCTGTGGAACCGATGACAGAGCGTAGCAGCAGGACAAAATGGGTGGGGACAAATGTCGGTGCTGAGGGTGGAGGCGGCCGGCTCCATGGCAGTGAACGCTGAGGGCTTCCTGCCGGAGGGCACGAGGTGACCCGGCTTGCAGAGGTTACCTTGTCTTTCCCCAGAGATGGGGGGGGATTGTGGCGTTGGCGGGGGGTGTCACAGGGAACGTGCCTGTGCCCGAGGCGGTGACAGCAGGCCACACAGAGAACCTCTCGGCTTCCCTGCGCCCCGTCCGCAGTGACCCTGCAGACGTGGAGCTTGTCCCCAAGCCCCCACCCCCGTCCCAGCGGGATCATCTGATTTCACTGAGCACGTTCACGGCCCACAGTCTCATTCCAGGTAAGAGGAAGAACCTCTCCAATGTGGCAGGTGTGGCCCCAGACCAGACCAGCCACCCTGGGTGCTGGAGCCGTGGGCTGACTGGACAGACAGCTGGACGTGGGCAACTGGGTGTCCGTGTGAGGGTTTTGCTGTGGGAGGAGACATCAGGCTGAGATCAAGGGGCGGACCCAGGCCACACTCACCGTTAGGCCCCTGTAACCCGACACTGTGGGTGTAATTCCATGTCCTCCTGCCCTCCAGCTGCAGGTCCAGGAGTGAGTGTTTGGAGGGAGGGGAGATAGCATCCCGTGACGTCCCAGACCAGCGCGGTCACCCATGAGACGATCCTGCAACATAAGAAGAGACAAACTCATGTTGCAACCAACAGGGAGAAAAATACTAAAAAAAATGTACGATAGCAAACAGGAGGAGAATTTAGACATCACGTTCTTTCCCCGTTTGCACAGTCTGCACAGTAAGATATGAACTATGATAGAAGACAGAGATGAGAAAGGGAATGGCCCACAAGAAAAAATGGTTAGAGAAAAACAAAGCTGGAAGAGAATTTAAAATGAGACCAGAAAGGTAACAATCAGTCAGAACTCAGAAAATCAAATCAGGCAAACTTGAGAAGCTCTTTTAGGATGAAGTAAAAATATGGCAGAAGAAATGAAGAATATTAGAAAAATATAGCAGCTATGAGCGAGCGAGAGAGTGGTGTTTCAGTGGCCTGGTAACTTTTATACGCAGAGAAAACCGTCTGACACATGGAAGAACGCTTCTCAGCCAGACCAAAGAACAACAACCAAACACTTAACGGAAATAAATTGTAGTAGATCATTCTTCAGTTTTAAAGAGATCACTTCAGGGAAAAATATAAGAACGAGGATTTGAATACTGTAATTAGAGACTTTGAATAGTGAGCTGGGAGTCAACTGGTATACTTTCCAAAGGGAGAATCCCATGCCTTCTAACTGGCCCAGGGGACAGCTGCGAAAATTGACTATATAGCTAACTATTTTTGAAAACTCAATAAATCGCAGAAAGCAAAAATAGTACTACCCACATTCTCTCACCACAATGCAGAAAAACTTCAGCGGATAATGAAGATAAACAGGAAACTTCAGTCACAGGAAAATGAAAACAAAGTAAGACAAAACAAGACATTCCTGCGCAACTGTTGAGTCCAAGATGAAATCAAAACCACATTACAAACTACTGGAATATATGATGTTGCGTAAAAATTCAGCCTCAGTGAGGAAGGATGCATGTTACAGCATTGACTGCAGCCGTGAACAATGGAACACTCAGAATATTTCTCACTATGAAAGGTCAGTTGAAAACATTACAACACATCCCTGCCTTTGAAATGGAATAGTGTGTGGCCATCACAAGAGTTTTATTGACATGGAACGATGCCCGTGACATGTTTTAAATAAGAAAGCTAGGTGTGCAGAATCAGCTCACTTTTTAGACCGGTGGTTGTGTTTCTCCGTGGGTGGTAGGCTAATGCACATGTTTGTTTTTTTCTTTTTGCTTATGGCTCTTTTCCACTTCGTCTGGATGGGCATGTATTAATTAGGTGTCAAAACAGGCAAACACATATAGAAAAAAGAGGGGCTCGGGTAAAGATGTGACATCATGACAAACGGAAAACACCCAGTGACTTTAAGTGGCTCCATGAGAGTGTGGAATTCATCGCGTGTGGCTTCTCCTGTTCACAATCTTCGGAGATCTTACACTCCACACATGCTCGTTGAGATGTATTTTTTTTAGCAACTTTATGAACTACGTCTGAACAGGGCCCAGTTGTTAATTTCCACTATGTGCATGATAACCGTGACCCGCTTGCTAATTGGTAATGGTTTAAGGATCCTGCAACCAGCTGATAATGTTTTCTTTATTTCCAGAAACGCAGTGGCGTGTGTAAACAAACCAAATTCCTCTGAGAATTCCTCTGAGCCTCCGGAGCTCTGAGTGATGACTACAGGGCATAATCACCCAAGACGCCCCAAAATCTGCCTCGGTCCAACATCTAATTCCAGAGATTCCGACTGTAGATTAGGTGGTTTGGATACCAACCCGGTTGTAATAATCCTTGCATCGCCCTAGCACGAATCCAAGGTGATGGCTGTCAACACGTTGGTGAACACGCCCACCGTATGGCACCCACTTGTACTCGCCCTGTGACCCGGCACCCTAAGCCATGGATGCGTGAGGGACTGGGCCAGCGCTGGCCCATACCCAGCTGAGCCAGTGAAGGGCTATCCCCATAATTTGGACCTGGAACTAATGAATCTCATTAGTCTTTATTGGTGCTTGGCAGGAAAGTGATATGGAGCTGGCGCAGCCATGAGCTCATTGAAATCGAGAACACTGGGCTGTGAGGGAGAAAATCCCACAGGGATGCGAGGATAAGTGGTGAGAGATGACGAGAGAAGGAAAAGGGGAGGGGAGGGAGATGGGAAGGGGAGGGGAGGGACAGGGGAGGGAGAGGACAGGGGGCGTTAGCCAGGCTCATGCAGAGGCCCCTTCTGAGCGCCATGAGGCGACCCCGTGCCCTCCCTGCAAACGCCCCCCGTTAGGCTTCCTGGGATTCTGCCACGCGCAACCAAGCAGTTAACAGCCAGGTGAAACATCTCCACACTGGGAGACACTAAGCAACGTGGAACAGCCTCAGTATGTGACACTTCAACCACATTCCAGTTTCCTTCTGAAAAACATAACGGCGTGGAAGCCCTCGGACAAATTGGAAAAAAAAAACACTTACATAAAGCAAAAAGCCACATGGCAACTGGATAAATCTATGGGTTTATACAATTTGAAAATTATTTACAGGACTCGATCACAGTTAAGAGTCAACGACATGTTTGGAGGCCCGTGGTGCCAGGAACTAGAAATGTTAAACGGTGACAGCGTCTCGTTAGGGGCCATCACGCATCCGAGGCAGCAGCTCCAGCTGCGAAACAGTTGGTCCCTAAAAGGAAGCGATAAGGTGACAGGGTCCCGGGTAAGGAGGCTCGGGATGGAATCGTGAGGGCGTCCATCCCGTGCTGTCAGAATCAGCAAATGCTCATACAAGACACTCAGTTAAATCTGAGTCTCAGATAAACACTGGCTAAGTTTTTTTTTTTTTTGGTGTACGTCTATCCTAAATACTGCATGAGATATACTGAAAAAAATTTGTCGATGATCTGCAATTAAAATGTAACAGGGCGTCCCGTGTTTTATCTGGCAACCCCATGGCTTAATTAGTTTTCAAACTTAATATTGGACGGGTTGTCTTTGGCTCTCTCTCTCACACACACACACACACACACACTTAAGAAATTCTTGACGTTCGTAACTGTTTCGCGTAGCTCCTTTTCGTCACAATCGCCTCGCGGTGTGCTCTATACTGAAACACGTGCCATACGATTGATGCAGCGTGACATCACAGACGACGCTGGCTCGTGGGATGCAAAACACCTGCGATTTCGCTGCCAGAAGTTTGGGATCGCCTGTAAATGTCCTCGGGAAGCGAGGTGCAGAGTGAACCTTGCAAAACACTCTCCCATCCCCAAAGCAAGCATAGAGGGACCCCGAATCCACAAACAGCCTGACAGAAGATTGTTTGCTGAATTTATGTGTTCATAGTTCAGTCAATTTCTTTGTTGGTGTTTGACCTGTGACCTCAGTACCCTGCTCCTTCCTGAGCTGGTGCAGAGACTGTGGGAGGCCTAGGTGCATTTTCCCACAGGAGCTTGGCCCCCGCGGGCCGTCTATGTGCCAGGAAATCGTAGTGATGTCCGAATTTCAAAATGGCTCCAGGATTATTTTACGTAAAGACCTTGTTTTGTCTTTCTGCTCCTTGTTTTCTTGCCTGTGCCCCAGCTGACTAAATGCATGGAGGTGTCAGCCAGGACTGGGGCTCGGGGGCAGAGCTGGGGCCATGAGCCATACCAGCCCCCCAAGCAGTGAGTGAGTGAAGCAGGGCGTGGTTTAGGGGTTCAGGACACATCGCACCCCGTCTGTGCCTACACCTCTATCTAGCTGTGCACCTCAGGGAGGGGCGTAACTTCCCCAGGCCTCATGCTTGTTCACACCTTGGCTGCAGCCAGCGCACCCTGGGCCCGCCTGGAAGCCAGCAGCTGGAGCGGCCCCTCGTCTGTCTTCTCACCTAAGGTCACCCTTTTGATGCGGTGGAGCGGTACTTAGTCATAAAAATAAAATGTGGTTCCCTCGTTTACTGGGACGCAGGCTACACCGTTGCTCCTGCTGGCAGAGGGGGTCCAGGAGGGAGGCGGGGTGCAGGGGGAGGGAGGCGGGGTGCAGGGGGAGGGAGCCTGGCCAGTTGGTGCCATCCATTTGCGGGGGGCGGTCCAGCTGGAGTCCCCGCCTGGCGCCTGGCCTGCCCTGAGCGGGGACCTTGCAGGTGCTGAGCCAAGCTCGGAGAGCAGGGGCGGCCCAGCTGACCGGGGTCAGGTCAGGGTCGGAAATCCTTGTCCCAGGCCAGTGTCATTTCCAGAGGCGGGAGGGGGAAGGCGGCAGGAAGACCCCAGAGGCGCCACCGTCCCTTTTCTTTCTCGGTGTAAGTCAGCTCGGGGCATCAGACAGTCCCAGCACCGCACGGGGCAGAGTGAGCTGTGCTGAGGACGGTCTCGCTTCCGCGGTGACCCCACGTGGGGGCCTCGGGCTGGGGGACCCCAGCTCTGCTCCCAGAGCGCCGAGCGTCTCGGATTTTCAGGCAGGAGTTCTGGAACCGCCCGTATCTTGAGATACGTGCTAACTAGAAATGTAATCGTGCTTTTCCGTGGGCTCGTTGTTGAGAAAGTATCGCCCTCTGAGCGGCAGCTCCCACGTTCTCCGCCTGCAGGAGCCGCCGGGGGGCCGGGCAGCGCACTCCCGGCCGCCGGCCCGTGCTGGCCGGGCCCGGGCCTGCCCCACGGGCCGCGCGGTGGCCTGACTCCGCGGGCGAAGGCCGGGACCAGGGGGCCAAGCGCTCATCACATTTGCCGCTGTCGGTGAGGACGTTCGAACTCGGGGTCCTGTCGGTTTCCGCCGGGGCCGGCTCTGCTCCTCGGTGGAATTTCTGGCACCATCGAGAGCCCAGGCACCTGCAGACGGAGCCGGAGGGGAGCTCTGAGGAAAGAGGCCCAGAGGACGTCAGCGAGAGAAACAACCGGGCCGAGGACACTCAGCTTTGCCACTTCCGTGGCCGGCCGCCCCGCCCGTCGATTTGCTGGATCTGACTCAGAGTAAAGAGGGCGTGGGTCTTTTCGGAAGGAGATTTTATTCTTGTCTCCACGGGTTCGAGAATAAAAATAAATAAAAACTGGGTGCAGAGACACCTCGATCTGCCAATTCGGGGAAGCCAGCACCTTCTATAACCAAGTCGGCCTCGCTTCAAGGTGCAAACACGTCGGCTTCGTCGCTCCTGGCACTTGGGGCTGCCGCGTGCCGTCGGGGAAACGTGCTGCTCCCAGGTGTCCTGGGTGACGTCCGGACTGGGAGGCCGGGGACGCGGGGGGATGAGGAGTCGGAGGGAGGACGTGGCGCGCTGACCTGGCTGAGCAGGTGCTGTCGGGGTGCTCCCGTGTGCCCCGGCCTGCTGCAGCACGCTGCCCTCTCCCCCTGCGTCCCGGGGCCCTGGGGACGTGGGGGACCCGGGGTGGGTGCCAGGCCTGGAGAGGGCGCTGTCCTCCTCTGAGAGCCGTGGTGCTGAGGAGGCGCATCTGGGGGAAGCTCCGGGCGGGGCCTGAGGGGGTGGGACAGGTCTCGTCCCCGAGCGGACAGGGCCCAGGAGTGCTGGCGTGGAGTCGGGCGATTTGCACCGGTTGATCCACGAACGCATATGCAAACACATGACAGGCATTCGCGTTCTAGAAATACACGCGGAGAGAGCCGAGGAGCTCGGCGACCCCCCGGCAGACAAGCTTACCTGGCGACAGATGCGCCCCCCTGCGCCCGGACTCGCCGCCCCCGCTCTGGGGGCTGGGAGCAGTTTGGAATTCTCCACTGAAGGAACACGTCGGTCACAAGCAGAAAGCCACTCCCGCGTGGCGGGGCCCGATTGGCCAGCGTGCACCCGGCCATTGCACTGGCGTCCTGCACACGCGGGGTGACGCCCTCTCCGCTGGCCCTCACGCCCCCTCATCGCCCGGCCCGCCGGTCCCTCCCTCCCGTGCCTTTTACGTGGGAACGTGAGACCCGCCACTTCGGTCAAAACTGCCAACGTGACCTTTTCATACCCGAATCATAAGCCATTCCCAGGCGTTAGAGGGAGGTTTGGGGCGGCGTTGAAATGGGGCGTTTGGGGGCTAGTGCCCCGTCCACCGCCGAAGAGCCCGAGGTCGCCCTTGGGTGGCGCGTCGGGCTGAGGAGGGCGGCTCGGAGGTGGCTTCGAGCCTGTGGCTGGGATCTACGTGTCAGCGAGCAGGGCCACACTCGGCGTCACTGGAAGGGGCACCCTCTGTCTCTCAGGGATGCGGCGCGAAATTAAGCAAGGAGGGTCTTTGAGGGGCTCGGTGAGGGGGGCTGGCGGGGACACTGACCATGTGTTCATTTCCTGGAGATGAAGCAAATGACCGTCCAGAAGGTGCTTAAAAAGAGAGACCGAGGGTCCCATGACCTTGGGTCGGTTTAGTTTTAAATCCCAGCGCTAGAATCGCATCCTCCCTCTACACACCCCTCAGAGACCCAGCCAACTCCTCCCCACCCCCGATAACCAGCAGCCCCCAGGCAGCCGGGGACAGTGGCCCGGACCTGACTAATGGTCACACGGCCGGACCTCTGGCAGGATAAAGACAACACTTTGACCTAAGTTACGTTTCAGGTCCTGAGCTAGGGCGGAACAACCCCCCGGCCACTTTCCGATGAGACCGGACAGAGGGACATTGGAAGAGATCTCAGTGCTGTCCCGCAGGCCAGAAGCAATGACTCACCACCCTGACCACCCCCTGACCAGTCAGGTCCCAGCACGACGGAGCCCTGACCCCGGCGTCTCGTGATCTCTACGGAATCCGTAACCGACGGCCATCGGGAGTCACGCCTCGGACCGCAGGCTCCGCCTCTCCAGACCGGTCGGTCGGGACTAAGCTGTGTGTCATCCCTGAGCCGCAGACTCGGGCTCGTGCACGTTTGGGGTCAGTGTGCCAGGCAGGTGGACTCGAGGGGCACGTTGGGGACCCAGTGACAAAAGTGGTTAATCGCGAGTCGTTTTTTTAAAGCCGACATTTATCAAAGCTGTTCCATGTATATTTGAAAAATGAGAGCTATATACAGTAGCAAGTCCAAGGCCACAAATGCTGGGCTGGAGATTGTGGCTGAGCACTGGGTCAGCCCGAGCCCAAAGCCCTTGCCCGTGACAATCCTGCTATCACCAGCTCAATAAACCCAGCAACCTCTGCCTATGGAGGGCGTTTGTCTGGTCCTGGGACTTGTCCTGTCCTCAGCTGGGACACGCTCTCCCATTCACACCCCTCACTTTCACCAGGACACTCTGGGTTCCTGTGGCCGCCTGTCCATGCCAGCTGTCTCTGTCCCCAGAAGGAAGGACAGTGGGCTTTGTGGGCGAGGGAGCCAGGCCTCTTTCTGAAGTGGGTTTGGCACAATGCCGAGACTGCCCCCTTACATGCTGATATTACTCTAACTCTTAGGGACCCTTTATTTTCCTTTTATCTTTCCAGTCCGGGGGATGTTTTGCCTCCTTATATGGGTGCGTGGTTGACAAGGACGGTCCTTACATTCTCCTTCAAATTTTGAATCTATTCATCTATGAGCTGCTCTGCAGTATATCCTATGGGATTTTTGCCGGGGTCATATAAGGTAAACACCACACTGAGATGTAGGGGACCGCGACTGGGTATTTTTAGCGCGAGACTGCACTAGGCAAGCTCGCGGATTCCTGGGGCGGACCGCGCGCCCGCCCGCCACGCTCCGCTCCTAGCGCCTCTCCGAGGGAAGGCTGACTTGCCACCCCGTTGGACTCCGTCAGCGGGGAAGGCACGTCTGTTTTTCAGGGCTGTGTTTGGGAGGTCGTGTGCCCGCATTTCTGCATCCCAGGTGGGCAGAGAGAGAACCCTGCAGAGTCTGTCGGTCACGACAGTGATGGGCAAAGAAGAACGTTTTTTCTTATCTTGGATTCGAGCCGAGACACAGGAATCCAGCCGTGCCAGCTGCACTCACGTGCCACCTTCTGCGGGACTGGTCCCCTCCCCCTGAGCACGTACCCCCAAGTCTGTGCCTTCATTCGTACACCTGGAGTGTTGGAATGTCAGCAGGGCGAGACCTCGAAAGCATCTGGTCGGAGGACTCCTGTTCCCAGATGGAGAAAATGTGGCCAGGAAAGACAGAAGGGACGCTGGCAGGCGAGTGTCCCCCTGTGACATGGGCCTCATCCTCATCCCCTGTGCAATTATCATGTGCATTTCATAGATAAACAGACAAAACAGACGGAGCTCGAGTGACCGCCCAGGGTTGCGAGACACTTATTTTTGGCCTAGAATTCAGAGTTCCCCCAAGTGTATTCATTTATTCCACATGGATTTACTGAGCTCCTTTTCGGGGACAGGTGACCAACTACAAGGGACCTGGGAAATCCTTCTGCTCGGGGCCACAGGCAGACAGACAGGCCCCCCTGCGCCCCTCATTCCCCAGGTTTCCTGGGGTTCTGATCGCACCTGCTTTCCCCTCGCTCTGACCAGCTCCCTTAGGGGAAGCGTTATCTTATCCAGTGACTCGGTTCTTGGCACAGTGCGGGCCGCTGTCAGAATCCCAGCCTCCCTGTCTGCCGTGGACGGACCGGCGGGGTCACTCAGAGCCAGGACAGCTCCCGCACAGACGTGGGCCCGCCAGGCGGACCCCACCTCTCTGTGGCATTGGGGTCCCGCCGGCTCACGACTGGGCGCCATGGGACACCAGGGCTCGTCAGCTCCCTCCGCAGTAACGGGGGTTCAATGTCCTTCGTGTTCATGTACAGATCCAGCTACCGGTCGCCTTCCCTCGGAACTTCACGGGCGATCCCAGCGTTCCCGGGCGTCTCCCTTAGGGTAGCGCTCTCTGGACAGTGGACGGTGGAGGACGCTCTGAGCTACGTGTCTCTCTCTCACCGACCGGCTTTTTGGCTCATATCTGATGAAGACTCGGCTTCCTTGGACCCAGAGAGCATGGGTCTGTCTGAACATTTTAAACTGACATTTCACTGGCGTTCAGGTTTCAAAATGAAACAGAAGGAACCTTTCTGCCCTGTTCACACATTATAATTGCTACCACATTCCAATATCTATGTCACCGCTGGGTCACCGTCTCTAGAAGATCTTAATCAAACGGATGGAAAAATACATTCTGCCTCGGGTCTGTCAACTGGCCAGTGTTTTCCTATGCCGCGTAGCAATGACATGTGCCATTATTAAAGCGAACCTGACCTTTTTGAAGGAAGGCCCTATCAAATGTCACATCCAGTATTCCAGCACGGCTTTGCGAAAACACATTCTCACAGTGACAGCGATCTTGGGAGCAGGATTTCCAAGAAAAGCGAGCTCGGGATCCCATGACGTCCGGCTGGGCTTGAGTTTCCTCGGGGGATTATGTCTGGGTTTCTGGGGGATGCGGGGTACAAGCCGAAAGGAAGTCCCTCTGTGCGTCGGAAGAAAAGCAAATAAAATATGCAAGACGCGCATGTTTCCAACAGCTCGAGTATGTACACACACGCACACGCATACACACATGCACACACGCACACACATGCACATGCACACGCACACGCATGTACACACACGCACGCACACACGCGCACACCGCCGCTGAGAATACATACTTTTTAATGACTGCTGGTCGTCTTGTCCGTGTTCTGTGTCGAGTCTTCGGCATAAGCGGTTGCGTCTGGAGAGAAGCCAACGTCCCCCAAAACCTCTCTGCTGCCTCAAAGCCCGGCCCGGCTTCCGGACGTGACCGTGACCTCTTTCCCCAGCCTGCCACCGCCCCACGTGGGGGTCATCTCCCGCTCGGCCTCCCCCGCCTGCTTCAGGAACGCATCCGCCTCCCAGTGCTCGGAGCACGTGGAAGCTGGTGTGTCGGCAGGAAAACGAGCGAGCAGACGCGTCCCGAAGGGCTGATCTCGGCGTCCTGAACAGGCGGTGGCTCGAGTGGACGTTTGCATTGCACGCCCGGCCGTCGGCGTGACCCGGGTCCTCCTGTGCCTTCTTCAGTCCGTACGGAACTCTGAGCTCTCAAGAACCTGAGGCTGGTGGTTGTCTGACTTGGATAGTAAGGAAAATGTCTCAATCTGTGGATTCTGGCAAATAAGGACCAAGGATGTTTTCATAAACTACTTCCCTGTGGATCTGGGGGCTGCCTCCCATCTACCCCCTTGCCGCCCCCCGTCCCCGGGGAAAGGCTCTCTCCTTCCGCAGGGCTGACCCTCCCTCCTGCCCCCCCCAAGCCCTCTAGTTATTTCATTCTGCTAATGCCCTTGCTGACGGCAACCTGTCTCCCGGTTCCCCACGCAGAGCCGATCTCACCCAGGTGGGGGTCCCAAGGTCGCCACCCTCCCCCACCCCCACCCCCCTCCCTGCCCGCCACCCCTCCTGGCAGCACCCCCACGCCTCCAGTATGCTCTCTGCCTGGAGCCGCACTTGGGTGTTGTGTACGTACCCCTCTTCCCGCACTTGGCCGCGACCTCAGGGCGTTGGATTTTTTTGATACTTTGTGTCTTGCCTCATGTGTGATCGTAATATTTGCCTGACCTTTATTTGCTGAGAAGATGCAGGAGCGTGTCGTGCGAGCATGCGTGATGAATCCTGTTCCCCACGGAACACGGGGAGCGACGTCCATCCCCCCAGCTGTGTACGTCACTGGACTCGGGGGGTGATGAAGGAACGCGGCACGGCCTTGCGCGTGGGCGAGCCGCGGACGCCAGCTCCCTCTCCCTGCCGCCTTCGGCATCGTGCTGTTTTATACACAGTGTTTCACTGTCGTCTATGGGCGAGTCTGCACCTGACGTCTGGGAGAGGAACGTGTCCTACGTCTCGGCATCTTCCTCCCCAGCAAGGGCGCCGACCATCGCTGCAGGTGCACGAGGAAGTTCTTCGGAGCCAGGGCCACCTGTTTCTTTGGGGATGGCGAGGGCAGGGGGATGGCTCCCACCTGGTCATCTCTGAGCCTCACCGCTCGTGGTCCTTTCCTGGCTTCCAACTCAGACTGAAAAGTCGGCTCCTCTTGAGTCTGGAGCCTGCCGGCCTTTGGACTGGGACTCCAGCTTGTGCATCTTGGGACTTCTCAGCCTCTATAATCACATGAGCCGATTCCTTGTAATAAGTCTCTTTACATATGCGTGTGTACGTGTCTGTGAATCTAGGTGTGTACGTGTATATATGTGTATGTGTGTGTATTCCTGTTTCTCTGGAGAATCTTAACAAGTAAGTGTTTTCATCAATTGCCACATTCCTCAGTTCACTCTCTGCTTTATCATTTTCTTAATGTTTTCCTTTAAACTGACCTATTTACTTTTGTTACTACAGTATGTTAAAAAGGGAACTTAGTATCACAGCTGAACATTGAAAAGCACTGTCACTTAGCAGGAACGAAAGCTAAAGAATGTCGCACCCTTTGGGCTGTGGCCGTGGCCTGCGGAGGCTCATCCTTGGAGGCCTGCCCCGTTTCTCTCTTAAACAGAGAGAGAGGCCAGTGTGGGGTACTGAAGACAGACTAGCAACCAGGAGAGATGCAAAGGCAATAACACCCTCGCCGTGTGATGTACGACTTGATGCCTTAGGCCTGCCCACACCTGCAGCAGACCCCTGCCCCTGTGGGCTGACCCGTGCATAGCTCAGCTTTCTTCAAGGAGGGGGGTCAAGAGAAGGCCAGGCAGTGGTTCTTAATCGTTCTTTTAATAAAATCACCAGTGGGGTTTGTTCTGGGACTGCCTCCCCCTTAGGTCCTGGTCTGAGGAGAGGCTGGGAGTTGACCCAGGTCACAGGCGTCTGGGTCATCCCCATGCGTGTGGCCGGCGGCTGCAATCTGAGGTGAAGGCCCTGGACGAAGGGCCTTCTCCCGAGCAGTAAATAGCTCCAGACCAACCCGAGGCAGCGTCCTGGCTCTGCTCTCATGGGCACTGTTTGGAAAAGTGACCTACTTATAGGAGGGATTTTGGTTGGAGGCATTTTATTGCCACATTCCCAGAATGAGAAATTGTTAGATATTTACTTAGAGCAAATAAGAGTTAAGTAAAATAGAAAATGCATCTAAAACTACTAGCAGGTCAGGGGGGATACGCCCTCTGACTTCCGGGATCCAGGTAAGCCAGGCAGTGGGAACGCAGCCATGTCCTGCTCCCCAGGGGTCTGACCCGTGGTTCCCTTCCGCTCCGTGGCGGGCTTAACCATGGCCCCAAGCAGACACGTCCACGTCCACATCCACGTCCAAATTCCTGGAACGATGACTATTACTTTATATAGCAAAAAAAAAAAAAAATGGGATTAAGTCAAGGACCTTGAGAGGAGGCCCTTGTCCTAGATTATCCAGAGGGGCTCCAAATCCAATGACAAGTCTTGTGAGAAGAGCGAAGTAGGACATTGGACAGATGAGGGGAAGACCCTGAGAAGGTGGGGGCAGAGGTCGGAGTGACACTGCCCCGGCCGACGAGCACCTGGAGCCTGCACACCTGGAAGAGGCAGGCGGCCCCTCCCCCAGACGACTCGGAGGGAGCCCGGCCCTGCCGACTCCTTGGCCTTGGACTTCTGGCTTCCGGTTTGGGAGAGAATAAATTCCTGCTGATTTGAGCCACTGCATTTTGGGTAATTTATTATAGCAGCCTCAGAAAACGAACACAAACCCAGAACAGGATCCAGGAATGACGCTCCGGGGCTGCCGAGGGGACCAGGACTGCCGGTAGACCCGGCACCAATCTCGGAATACGGATGCGCACACGTGTGCGCGTGCACACACAGACACACACACACGAAGATGTGGCTGTTTCGTCCTCTCACCTGGGCGGGTTGGGCTGAGCCTGTAGCCCCGCCCTGGGCACGGGCAGCCAGCCACTGACCGCTGTCCCCCGTCCCAGAGGACGCACGGACCTGCGGGCACTGTCCTCATCCGGCTCCGAGCGGCATTCGGGGACAGAGACGGCCACAGTGGCACACAGTCAGGAGAGGTCCAGAGAGGTGTCCTCCCACAGAAGTACACCACGAGCCACGTGCAGAGCCTTAAACTTTCTAGAACCTACATTTTAAAAGTTTTTAAAGGTGAAATTAAATTTAAAGATTTAATTTTATTTGACTCAGTATATCCAAAATATTATTTCAACGTGTTCTCTACATAAAATTATCAGTGAACTGTTTCACACTCTCTTCTCTTGGATGGTGTCTCTGAAGTTCGGTGTGCGTTTTACACTTCTACTTTGCACTAGCTGAGTGCAGGGTAGACACGTGACTAGTGGACAGCACACGTCCGGGCCCAGGCAGCTGCAGGGGAGGAGGGCTCGTGGGGCCGTTACGTCCCTCGGCTCCAGTTTTGATCTGTGTGGTTCCTGGCAGTGACCTCTTGCAAGCATTTCCAGGGAAGCCGGCCTGTGTGCGCGCTTGCGTGGGGTCATGGTTTGGGGTTGGGGCCACGTGAAGGTAAACGGGGAAAGAGTTGTCTTGGGAAGAAGAACTTGAAGGAGAGAGCAAAGCAGACACAAAAGCGAAATGACGGCTGTGATCTGGAGACCAGAAAATCTTTCCCCTGGTTCCGAATGAATTCCTGGGGGGCTGCAGGGTTCCATCTGGGCTGAAGTCCTGAATTCCCAGCACGAAATTCCCTCGCGTGGCATCGGTTCGTGGAAGCGCTGGATGCCCCAGACTCGATGCGTCTGCCGAGAGAGGGTGGGGATGGGTCTGCCTCGCCGTGAACGGAAGGTTCATTGCGCTGTGAAAAGTTGTTGTCAGCCCGACGAGGACCACACAGAGGAAAGAAGCATTGCCCAAAGATGGGAGTTTAGCCAACGGTGACAATAGGCGTCTGCTTTTCTGAGTCTGACGGACGTGGAGGGTGACCCAAGGCGGGACTATTGTGTGTAGTGACAGCTTAGCAGCGGGCTTGAGGAAGAAGAGGCTGCGGTGGCAGTGGGGAGCCATAAGCACTTAATCCGTCACAGAAATTTCGAGGGAATCAGGCGCCAGACCAGACCCTTAATCGCTGGGTACTTCTCTGTCTCAGGACGTGGGGTCTGCATTCATTTGATGCCAAGACTGCTCACTGAAGGGTGTGGAGGCATCAGGCCCTTGGAGATGCAGGGAATATGATGCATATTCACCTGTCCCTGGTGCTTGTCTTATTTATTCAAATTAGCTGGTGCCCAGAGCTGGAAAGAGATGGATCTGGGCTCAGACGAAGATGAATTGCAGTAAAAATGGAAATTACAACCCAGAAAATTAATATCATCGGGCCACTGGGATTTTATTAGCTAATCATGGCCATGATATTGGACTTCTGAAACGTTACTTTGATTGAATTTTCACCTCACATCCGTGAGGACTTGTCAGGACGTGGTTTAGTCAAGTGGGGAGGGAGTAACGTGGGCCGTGAAGAGCAGCTCACACCTTCTCTCTAACGTTTTTGTTTTGTTGTTCAAGTACCAGAGATTTCTTGCAGTCGACAATGATTAAAGCCGTACTATTCTACCCAAGGGGCAAGCCGCCACCCAAGACCAAGATCAAGCATTCTTCAAAGCTCTCGGGGACGGCTGGCCATCTGGCCCGGGGGATGGGATGCTGGTGCAAGTGTCCAGCCTGGGAGAGGAAGCGGCAGGGTCGCCAAGCTGGGAAGCCACGCTCATCCTGGGAACACTCTGCATTCATGCCTGGTGGCGGCTTTCTCCTTGGCTCCATCTGTAGCTCCCTGGCTCAGGGCATCCACAAGCTCTGGCTAGTTCATCCTCGCCACCCCTAAAATCTCAAGCCTAAGGCACACCCCCCTTCTCTCCGTCTGGCTTCTAAGCCTACACTATGTGACCGGCATGTCCCTGGCCCTCTTTCTCATGCCACCTGCAGGTCCCCCTCACCTGACAGCCTCCAGCACAAGGAGCGGCTTCTATTTCCTGCCTAGGGCTTCCCCAGGGGACAGACACCACCAGGAGCCTGTTTGTCAGTACAGCAGCTCGGGGCGCTAGTGCCCCAGGGGCACCTCTCAACCAGGAGAAGGGGGCGTGAGCCAGTGGATGAAGCTTTGGAGGGGCAATTCGACACACTCCTCAGAGGGTCCCAAGTGAGCTCAAGGCCCCGGCTTCCTTTCTGAGTGGACATCTTCATGACACGTGCTTCCGTGGACCTTCCTGCGGTTTCTCGCACTCCGCTGGTCCTTCGGCCCAGTTCCTCGCCATCGTGGCCCTGATAACCCAGCCAGTCACGAGTCCTTTAGTCAGGTCTCTGCTCTTTGGGGAAAGCGGGAAGTGGGGCACCCAAGCCGAGCACCTAAGTCCCAGGTCTCGCCACCGGCATGAAAAACCACAACAGCTCACAATCACCGCCCACTTCCCCGACGCCTGGTCTGTGCAGACCGCTTTGTACTCACGCTTCTTTCCTTCTCACCGGCGTTTTCCACGGAGGGCCCCCGTCCATCCCCATGTA
>CM053503.1:165997096-166045051 GCA_028627145.1 Eidolon dupreanum | reverse complement strand
CCCCCCCCCGGGGCCCACGAGGTGGGGTGACTGTCACAAGAAAGGAGAGAATGCTGTTAAATCACTCTCCTCCTGGAGGGGCCTCCGAGGGCCTGGCGCCTGGGCAGAGGGGCAGCAGAGGGAGCTGGGGGGCGGGCCGGGCTGCAAAAGGACATTTCCTGGATCTAAGACGGCTCTGCCCCCACATTCAAACATTCCCTGAAATCCGGAGTGTAAGTCCACGACGGTGCGTGTGGACCCGTCGCGTGGCATTGTGGGGGGGCAGGAAGCGACGGGGACGGTGCGTGTGGACCCGTCGCATGGCACTATGGGGGGGGGCAGGAAGCGACGGGGACGGTGTGTGTGGACCCGTCGCGTGGCATTGTGGGGGGGCAGGAAGCGACGGGGACGGTGCGTGGGGACCCGTCGCGTGGCATTGTGGGGGGGCAGGAAGCGACGGGAGGGCGGGGCCCGTTTTCACTCTCCTGCCGCGTTTCTGCGTTGACCCTGAGCAGGGGTCGACTTTGTCTCATACTCCGTGTCTTTGCGTCTAAAATGCGGAGGTGAGTTTGGATTGATTTTAGGGTCCTTTTCTAATTAGCAAACCAGTAAGTCCACACATGATGGAGTGTGGGGCGTGGATATGAGTGTGCAGAACCAGAAGGTGTTGTGCGTTGGGCTGATGGGGACAGGTCTCCTGGGAGTGGGTTTGGGACTCACCCTGGACAACGGGAGTTCCCTCACAGGGTAGAGGGGGGAGCACGTGGGTCAAGTGAGGACAGCTCTGAGCGGCAGGGGAAGGGGGGTGACAGAGGGAAGCTGAGAGGAAGAAATCGTGAAAGCAACTTTACATCAGACACCACGTAAATAAACAGGTGGCTTTTTCTGCCCCGGTGCCAAGGTGACGAAATCGAAAGAATGCACTTGGGTGTTCTTGAGAGAGCGTTCCTTCTAAAGCTTTCGATGTTATCCCCAAGTCGTCTTTCATCTCTTCAGTTATGTCCCCGCGAAACCCTTAAGTCTGTCTTTGGCAAACAGAGCCATCAAGAAGCGGAGTATCACGTCAAATTCCCGGCACGGATGGAGAACCTGGGACAGGATGCTTGCCTGCCCCTCAGGCCTGGTGGCCTCCTGCATGGATGGGGACTGTTTGCTCTGGCGCGGGGTTCTGATGACCCCTCCTGCTGGCCGTCCCCAGGGAACAAGCTGTGAACCAATCCTCTGACGTCTGGGTCCAGGCCTAAGGGGCCCCTGCACTACTGTGTGGGCCCAGGGTGGCCGGCCACAGCCAACGGCCTCACCCCCAGGCCCTGGGACCGAAGCCACCGTGAGAAGGTCAGGTCGGCCAGGTGGGGACTGACCACCTCTCTTGTCACCGTTTCGGCAGCATGCTCGACTCTGCCGGCTGCCGATGGGGTGTGTGTCTCCTCTCCATCAGGCAAACAGAGTCAGTACCCCCTAGGGACGTCACAGAAGGGGCATCGATCGGTCCCCTTTCCCCAGCCACCAGCCCGGGCGGCATCTCAGCTTCCATAGTAACCCTCGCTCTTGTCTCCCGCCCTGAGATTCAGTCTTTCCACATTGAGTTTGGCTTTCTGGAATGTTCCCCCACCTCTAGAAAGGAGCCTTGGAGGGGGGACACGCCTCAGAAGGGTCACCCAGAAGCAGAGCCAGCCACCCCTGCAAGCTTCTCCCTTCAACATCTTTCTCTTTTAATGCAGAAGGAGGCACTGATTTTGGCCCGTGGGACCGTTCCAGGAAGCACAACTCCATGATTAGAAAATACTGGCATTAAATAATTTCCCCGGGCTTGATTTCCTGTCACAGTGGAATCCCAGCTGGCCTCCCCACGCCCCAAGCCTTTTGCGTAGTCGGCTGTTTTGCGTCCAATTCCGGGACCTTACTTGATCCCAGCCTTGAGCATTCCTGCGCCTGGTCCCTCTGCTGAATCCCGGCCATTGAGCCCGAGATATTTTAAAATCACAGAAGCTTAAGGCTGGGAAGCATTTTGACAGGTCGCCCAGGCTGAAGTGAAATGCTTTTCCTCCTGGTTCGCCGAGCGGAGCCAGAGCGGAGCGGAGCGCCTGGCGGCTCGCTGCCAAGCGTGCTGGCTCCAAAGCAGCCTTGCCAAGTGGGCTCCTTCAGTGACGGTGACAGCCGAGGCTCCCGGCCCGCAGCCCCTCACCTGAAGCCAGCCTGCCGCTGAATGCTCCAGGGATCACCTCCTATGGGGTAGGTAGGCAGGACCAGGACCCCCAAAATGTCAGCGGGAATCCCAGCGGTGCCTCGCATCAGGCACGACGTGAATCGCCTGACCCCTCAGAAGGTAGGGGTCCTCACAGTCTCGTCACATTTCCAGTCGCTTTTCCAGAGAACGCACAACGAGGGTGTTCTGGCTGTGACCTGGCCGGGGCGTGACAGATTCACGCCTCGTTGGGGACGCTGCACTTGTACCGCTGTCTACATCGAGATCCAGCCGACGCATCAGCATGTATTCGACGAAAGCCGAGGATAATTTTCTGCACGTTCTCTTACTTGACATTCGCATTCATTATTTTGTTCCTCTGAGTCTTAGGAACAGCCTTGGTGGTTCAGTGGTGAGCAGACAGCTGTGACTGTCACAGCTCAGCGGGAAGGCGAAGAGATCCAATCGCGCAGGCTGGTGTTGGGTACAATTGTGGGAAGCGTTTTGTGGGAAGGAAGACGTGCTTGGAAAGTAAAAACGGGGCAGGAAAGGCTTCCTGCGGAAGAGACGTGAGCATGGAGGTTCCCAGCAATTCCCAGGGGGGAAAAGCTATGTGAGAGCTGCGAGCCAGAGCCTGGCCCCGAGGACGGGGCAGGCGAGCGGAGACCCACGAGGCGGGTCAGGGCGTGCGTCTCACGGTGGCGGGAAGCCTCTGACGGCCTTTAGTCCCGATGGGGTCCGCATCAGCTTGACCATCCTAGGGACAGGTGCATAGACTGCAGGGGTCCAGAGTGGAAGGGAAGAGCGAACAGGGGGCGGAGCCCTGGTCCGGGGGGCGAAGGTGAGGGGTGAAGGTGAGGCTTCGCTGAGATGCATGGCTGCAGGAGAGGGGTAGTGAGCAAGTGGTCAGGGGCTATAGCGGTCAAGCGGATGGGACGTGTCACTGAGTGGAGCACAGGCACGAGCACTGGACGGGGGAGGACATGTGCTCTGAGAGGGGGCGGGAGAAGGGGAGGCGGCTGGTGGGGGGGGTGCAGGGCAGGACACCCCGAGTTCTGTGTGCAGTGTCCGCGAGCCATCCATGGGGACAGCATGCAGGCAGGTGGCTCCGCTGCAGAAGTGGGGAGGTCCATGACCCAGGAAAGACTGGGGGTCCTGGGGGTCCTCCAGCTCCTCCCCAACCAGGGCAGCGGGGCGCTCATTGTGTGAGGGGTCAGGCCAGCAGCCGGGACCATGAGGTCCATCCCGGGTGCTGGACCCTTGTGCTCATGGCGACGTCAGGCCAGAGAGGCACGCGTGAGGCTCGTCAGCGTGCAGACGTGAGCTGAGCCTTGGCACGTATCTGGGGTGAGGCTTGCAAAGGTCGGGGGGCGGGCAAGCTCAGAGCCTCGGGCCTCTCAAATCCTAACAGAGGGGCTGCAAGGATGATGCTCAGGGAATTCAAAATGCAGCAGGGCCCCCTCCCGGTGCGCCCCCTCCCGGTGCATCCACTCCCGGTGCATCCCCTCCCGGTGCATCCCGGTGTCTGGGCCTGTTCTAGGCGATCCACGTGTGTCGTCTCACTGAATCATCCCACGGCCATGTGAGGTAGCGACGCCTTCGCCCCCATTTTACACCCAGAGAAACAGGTGTGCAGAGGTCAGGCCACCCAGCTCAGGAAGTCTGAGCTCCTCCCCCTGGCCCTCCCCCACTCAGGGATGCCAGCGGGACGAGGGCAGCTGGGGACAAGTCCAGGCCCCGCAGGGAGGCCGGTGGCCGCCACTCAGCTCAGCTAGCTATTGCCAGGGGAAGGATATGGGTCACTTGACCTTCTGAGTTTTAAAAATCATTATAGAAGCTAAAAAGAATTGGGGGAGTCCACTTCACACTATGAGTTTGAAGTCTCTGATTTAAAGATCGGAAGAGGAGGGGGCTGTCACAGGATATAGAGAAACTGCGGTGGCCAGAGGCCGGGGGTCCAGGGCCTGGCGTGGGCTGGAAACGGGTGCGTCTGTCCCAGCAAACCTCGATGAATGGTTGACTTGTCTTCTTGCAGTTGGTTCTACGCTCCTCCTGGGAGACGTTTTTCTCCCCATTTGTGGTCCGTTGTCTGAATGTCCATCTGGCTTCCTTTCTGAGGCCCCCCATTCATTCCGTACCCCAAGGCAGTGGTCTGGGTCCAGGATTAATGCCCACGACCTGTGACCCAAGACAGAGAGTGAAGCAGGAGGCTGGAGACCTGTGTCCCAGGTGGAGTAGGTGACCCCAGTACCCTCAGGGCAAGGGCTGCGAATGGCCACCGACAGGCAGAACCGCAGAACCGGGCTCACCGCGAGGTTGGCTTCGGACCACCCATGGAGAATAACTTTCAATGTTTAGCATTCACTGGGTTTCACATGCGAATTTGAGTTCGGGGTCTTTCCTGAAAGCTGAGGGAGGGGAGCGGGTGTGGCCACAGGCACACGTTAGAGAGCAGCCGACCTTTCAAGGGCTCCTCCTCTTCCTCTCCCATCGGCGAGAGCTCCCCACGCCCCCATCATCTTCCACTTCGTTTGCTTCACCACGTTTCTTACCTGCCTCCGGGCAGGTGAGCCCGAGACCCCGCAGGAGCACTGGGCAAGTCAGGCGCAGACCTCCTCAGGGCGGGGGGCGGGCGCGGGCGCGTGGATGGAGGAGTGAGTGTGCGGCCAGGAGGTCGCCCGTGACACCTGCCCGCGTGCTCCGGGCCCTGGAATCAGCCCCTGTGTCCGGAGCACGGCTGGTCCTCGTCTCGCTCCAGGAGCCCGCAGGCTCCGGGTGACCCGGGACGAGACGTCCTGGCCCAAACCAGCCACCCAGAAATTGGTGGGTGCGTCCCTTCCCTTCTTTTCCCCGAACCCCGAGTTCTGGCCCCGCTGAAGTAGTAAGAGTAATGTGTCTGTCCCCAGCCCCTGCTCAGTCTCCCTGGCCTCTGCGGTGTCCATGTCACTCTGCCCTTTCCCCTCAGACGAGGGCTTGGGGCCGGGGCTGAGCTCCATCCTCACGCAGGCTGAGCGGGATCTGTGCCTGCCCCTGTCCCCAGGGAGTGACCGACGTCCCGGGAGCCTGGATTTCTCTCTTTTGCTCACCCCTCACGACTTCCCCGAGCCACCCTGAGCCTGCACTGTCCCCCTGCCTGGGGAGCCCCGCCTGGGGAGCCCCGGCCGGCTGTGGCTGGACCGCTGGGAAGACTTCTGAAGCAGGCTTGGCAGCCCCTCCCCGCCCCCGCTGCCGGGCTGGGGGGTGCAGGCCTGTTTATTCTGGGTTCGATGAGCAGGTCACATGGAACGAGATTAAAAGCTCTGCCGAAGCCGCCACAGACGACGTCTGCCGCTTCCCCTCGCCTCGTCGGGCGGCGGGCGGGGGCGGCGCCTGGATCAGTTAGACAGGAACGATCCACCGACGCTCACTTTTTTTTTTAAACATGCTAGCCAGTGAAGATAATGAACGTTCACCCTAGTTTCCGTGTGGAAGGGTCAGGGTTCGAGGTCGCGTATCCAGTGTCATCCTCTTCCCTTTAAACGCACACGCATCGTCACCCCCCGCGGTACCCCGATCATCGACATCGACATTCTCGTGTCTCGATATCATGTGTCTGCTGCGATGCGTTAACAGACCCCAAGGGCACTGGCTGGCCGGAGCTCCCTCTGACTGAAAAGAGACGCCTGCGTCTGGGGACCGAGTCTCTGGCGGCCTGTGATGATCCAGTTTAACTGACCGGCGCACCGCGCTCCGTTCGGCTGCTTAGATCAGGCCGTGCCGTGGGAGGACACGCCACGTGCTCTGACGGGGCCTCTCCCAGCTGTGGCCACTGCCTTCACATGTGCCTCTGACTGCGAGCACACCTCGCCGCGCCTCGCCGGGCGTGAGAGCGTCCCGTCTCAGGTGACGGCCCGTCTCCCACGGCCTTGACTTTGAGACGGACTCAGGCACAGGGCTGATGCCGCGGCTGGACAGGTTTTGAAACCTTTCAAACCAAGGCACAGAAACTCTGGTTGGGAGTGGGGGAGGGGGCACGAGGAAGAAAGAGATCCCCCCAACCCCCCACTTTTTACAGCAGCTCGAAGGGACTCTTGGCCCGAAAGATGGTGCCCAAGTAGAATAAAGAGACGTCCCCAGTGGCCTTCTCTTTCCTTAAGCCTTTCCCAAGGCCACCTGGACCTCTTGCAGGAAGGTCTAATTCTTGTTGATTTGAACATCACACATTTTGTCTGACAAACGATATTAGGCAACTCATTATGACACGTGGTAGAGCACGACAGGGCGCAGAATAGCAGGTGACTCGAAGTGAGAGAGAAGTCAGGCGAGCATCCGGAGTTCTGGACGCTTTTAGGAATCAGCCCAAACCGGGCTCAGAAGTTCTGAAAACAGAGGGTTCTGCGGTCAATCCGTTTGGGACACACCGCTTGTTTGACCCCAGCTTTGGAGACTGATGGTGCTTGTCTGAATATGCAGGGAGCTGGATCCCCTGGTGAAGAAGAATCCGATGAACTTGCTGCCCACCGGCGCCCGCCTCCCTCCCTCTCACACACACCTGTTCTCTGCCATCTCAGTAAGATGAACTGGGTGCGTTGTTTTCAAACCTGCTTTATCTACTCAACAGCGCATCGCAGACGTTTTTCAAGCCATTAAATAAGCTCCTAAATATTTTCCTTAATAAAGTTGCGTTAGGGTTCCAATTCATGGTTATACCATCATTTATGCCCTCAAAATCCTATTTTAGCATGTTAAGGTGGATTCTCATTTATTTATCCATAAATAACCCTGGATGAACACCTTAAGAGCTAAATCTTTGCATACACTTGGGATTACATCTGTAGGATTTGTCCTGTGTAGTGACATTTTTGGGTCAAAACATATGTGGATTTTAAAAACTCTTGATACCTATTGCTGTTGTTGAATCTTTGCAAACATTTAAGCTTATTCTTTTATTATTTATCTAAATAATTTTAGATAAACAAAAAAACTCACGACCATGGCACATGGAACTTTTTCCCCGAATTATTTGGGAGAGTGCTGTAGCCATCTGCCTCATCACCCACCAATGCTTTGTTGTGGGTTTCGTGCAAAAAAAAAGGGTCATTTTACACAGCCACAGCACAGCTGTTGCAGTCGGGACATTCACACTGACAGATGACTATGCTTTGATTCCCAGGCTCCTTTCAAGTTTTACCAGTTGTTCCAGAACAAAATGACCCAACCCCGGTCACGGGTTGCGTCGAGTTGTCCTGCCTCTTTCTGCCTTCTTCATTCTGGAAAAATGTCCTCATCTCTCCTTGACTTTCATGACCTTAATGCTTTTGAAGACGGCATCGGGGGTACTGGGAGACGTGGCCCTCGATTTTGGTTGGTCTGGTGGTTCCTTACAATGACATTCAGATTATTCGTACTTGGCAAGAACCTCGTGGACGCAGTGCTGTGTCCTTCTTGTGGCGCCCCGTCAGGGGCCGAGTGACTTCATTTTGCCTTCACTACCGGTGACGTTGACATCGATCGCTCGGTGAAGGTGGCATCTACCAGCAGACTCCACTATGAAGTAAATGTTTTCCCTTGGTAATTAGTAAGTAGTTGGTGAGGAGCTATGTAAACATCCTGTTCTTTTCAAACTTTCACCACTAATTTTAGCTTCCACTGATTTTTTTTTTTTTTGGGGTGCTGTCATAGTTGCCAAAAACGGCGATTTCCTAATTCTGTCATGTGTTCTACATTTGCTAGTCGGCTTTCGACTGTCACAAGGAGCTTTCTTTTATCCCCTTTGATTTATTCATGGTCCCTCCTTTACTCACTGGCTAATAATGCATTCGTGTTATCCCTTATTTTGATGTTCAAATTGTGCACTACTTGGCCAGTGAGAGCCCCCTCTACCTGGCACCTCATCCTTTTGTTACATCCCCACCATACGGTAAGCGCCCCTCCCGATCCTTTCTGTTACAACGAGATGTCTAGCCTCCCGGCCTTGAAATCGGCCATTTCTCCACGTGGCTTTGGCCGCCTTCAGGAGAGGATGGGGATCAGACGCCCACTTCTGGGTGCTGGGTGCGCTCCTTCCTACTGTGTTGCTTCATTCTGTCAGAGCTGGGACCTCCACGAATATGATGAGTTCACAAGGATCCTTCAGTTCCCATCCATACTCTAGAGTCCCTCTTAACTTTTCCCCCATAATCATAACTTCATTTTCCCATTATCATCCACATATGTTCTTATTTCGTTCCTCCTACATAACCCATTTCTTGCCCCTATGCCCAGCTGCCTCCACATTCCTCTCACCCCAGGATGGGTGGTGGTCCCGCCACCTGACTGCCTCTTTTCACGCATACCATCCCTCCTCCCCCTGCTGGGGCCCTGCTCCAAGGCTGGGGCAGACTGACCCTTCCTTTCCCTGGCACGGACTTCTACCTGACTGGGTCTCACTCAATGTCTATCGTACTGAATTATTCAGGAAGACAAGAATGGAAGAAGGGAAGCAATGAAGGGAAGAAAAGTATGCTGAGGTCATTCTTAATGAGGGTCACTATGTCAACAAGGAAAGATGACGGTTTTGATTGCCTTTCTTACTGCCATTTAAAACTTTTTCCCTTAAGTGAATATACATTAATTATGAAATAAGGAAAAGTACTTAATTTTGAAGTATAATTAAGATGCAAGTTAAAAGAAAAAAACGTGTGTTGAGGAGTGGGCAACATGATTTTACAAGTCCAGTTTTAATAACCAAACGTGAAAAAGAGATTGAGCCCAGAAAAAATGTCTGACATCTCATCTATTAAATGATTTAAAAAGACTAAATAAAATGCTCAGGAAACAAATGCAGAATATTCAGCAATAAAAAGAAATAAGATATAATTATTATATCTAAAATTGTGTTTTTTCTCTGAGACGGTAGAGTTGATTGAACAACCTATTTCTGTCATTTGTTGAGTTTAGAATCCAAGGAGAAAAGGCACATGATGACCCTAATTAATGATGAAAAGGCTTTGGTAAAGCTGAAAATAGAATTATTTCTAAAATATGTAGCAAATTGTCAATAGAAAAATACTTCCTTAAGTAGATAATACTATCCAAAACCCACAGCCAGCACTAATGAGGATGTGTATAGTATTTCATCTTCAAAATCAGGGACGAAATCTACATGTCAACTATTACAGAGGCTGCCCAACTTTGTTTTGGGAATTTTAGAAATTACACATCATTAAAAAGTGTAAAATAAATGTGCTAAATATGAGAAAGCAGGAAAAAAGTTAACTTTATTTTACTTTATTTGTGTGCTATAGTATCTATACATGGTGAATTAATTCACTATGGTAACCTATACAAAATGTATCTATAAAATTTAACATCTCTCCTATAATTATAAAATATGAAAAAAATTATTCTCTACAACAACAAAAAGTTATAAGAACTTAGAAATCAACTTTTTAAAATGTCGATATAAGAAAACTAGAAAAGTTAACCGGAGTGAGAAATTACAATGATCGTCTCGATTATGTGGATGAGAGTGAGTGATTTCCATATGGCGTCATCAACCTACTCCTTTCAATTTTCTCAGTCTACATTTTTGTGGCTATAGTTTTTTTTTTTTATAGCATAATGTTTTACCTGTTCTATTATGGTATACTTACATGTTAGAGTCGATCCCTAATTATATTTTAAAATCAGGTTTATCACAGTACAATCTTCAAATAGTAAAATTTACCTTTATAGTTGCACAGTTGAATGAGCCTTAGCAAGCATGGAGTTGTGTAGCCGCCCCCACAAGCAGCATGTATGACACACGCATCCGCTCTAAAAGTGTCCCTTTTGTCCCTTGTAGCCAATTTTTCTCCCTGCGTCCAGCCTCCGACAACCACTGATTTGTCTTCTGTCCCTGTAGGTTTGCCTTTTCCAGAATATTGTGTAAATGGATCATTTATACGATGAAACCTTCTGGGTCTGGCTTCCTTCACGTAGGACAATGCTTTTGAGAGTCATCCATGTTTTTATACATGTCGATAGTGCGTTCCTTTCTATGCTCGAGGAGAATTTCATCGCGTAGATGTACCACAGTTGGTTTATCTGTACCCCAGTTGTGGGACGTTTGGATTATTTCCAGTTTTTGACAATTATGAATGAAGTGGTTATAAGCATTTGTGTATAGGATTTTATGTGAACATATGTTTTCATTCTCTTGGGTCAATATTGAGCAGCGGAATCGCTCGGTTATACGATAAATCTATGTTTAACTTTATTAACAGCTGCATTTGGGTTTTTTATCCTTGGCTGCATCTTATTTTTCTAACTTTGATTAGCTCTTCCTGGGGCTTTTACTTACCCTTACTGTCCCTTCACATCGGTCTCCTGACATTGAATAAAAACATCTTTTTCCATAGTTCACAGCTCCAGTCACTTGTCAGAGTCAACGTCTATGATGCGAGAACTTTGTAACAGACAGAGGGGAGACTTCGCTGGTCAGAGGAGAGAAGGATGTTTCATCCGTATTTTAAAAATGCTTTATGTGTCATGCAGATTGCCAGGCAAGGCTGAGAACTCCTATCTGAAAACTGTAGATGACGAATAAGAGAAACACTAAAGACTATAGGACAAAGCGAAAGTTAGGAAGGGTGGAGGGATGAAGGTGGACACTTGTACTGTGTCCTTCACCTTTTGAAAGAGAGTGAGTGTGCTTCACGGGGGTGACAGGCTTGGGAACAGGTGTCTAAGTTGAACCCTGTGATGACGGCTATGAGAATAACCCAGACCGGAAACTCTTACTGGGTCGTCTTTCGAATGTGGGATAGGAAGGAGGAGAGCTAGAGGAAGATGCTTTTACTCTTCATTTAACATTTTTCGGCACCGTGTAAAATATTTTTTACCATGTTGATGTATTATTTTTATAATAATTTTAAATATGAGTTTCATGAAAGGGTGAATTGCTGGTGTGTAATGTGCATTAGAAGGAGTATTGGCAGTGAGAGGGGGTGACATTTGTAGGAATTTGTAGGAATGAGTTGGGAAGGGATGGATTCCAGAATCCAGGCAGAGAGGCAGGCCAGCTTTTGGAAGGAGGGATGTCTCCTCTGAGTGGCAGGACATGGTGGGGACATCATGTTTTGGCGGTGGCCTTGGGTACTCTGGTAGGATGCTCTCAACTTTTCTCATTCACTGATGGGGCATAGATTGTGATTTATGCAGAAAAGGCTGGGGTGGGTGGTGGGGTAACTGTCATGGAAGCAGTGAGTTGTGGGTGGCAGCCTGGGCTGAACAGTAAGGTCAACCAGATGGCTGAATCTGATGTCCAGATTCCCAGTCTGATTATCTTAGAAGTTTATATTGAAGACGAGTCCTAAAGACCGTCCATTACTGCAATTACCGCACTGTAGTCCCTTGAAGTCCCAGAGACCTGTGGTATAGCAATTACGATTTTCTTAAAATAAGGATTCGGGTGTAGGGCTGGAAGGGTAGGGCCTCATTTGTCCCCTAAAAGTCTCCCTTCCCCCTGGTCCTGAGGTTATGAGGTGCGGTCACTGCCGAGCACCCCCAGCGCCCTGGCGTCTTAACTCTGCCCTCTGTACTCATGTCTTCATCATGTCCCTGGCTTCCCGGCAGGTGCACGATGACTTGCAAGACCCCAAGGAAAACTCCTCCTTAAATCTTAGACTCTGAGTGCCACACTCACCTGCCCTGGACTCGGCCCCGATCACGTGGTAAGAACTAAGAAAGACTCACCGTGGGAAGAGCGACTCTAGTCTCTTCCCTCTCAGTCTTCTCAAGAGAACTCTGTTTTCAGTCTGAGGATGAGTAAATCGGGGTTTATTCACCATGAGGATTTTATTATTTCACTCCCTGGATATTTTAAAAGAAGATTCGGCAAAGAAGTTGCCTCCTTCTGCACGTGCACTGTGGACAGAAACTAGGTTCCCGGGAACCGGGACACATTTTGAAGATAAACGCCTTATTTTCACGGGTAGGAGACGATATAAAATTATTGCATGCATTTTCCACAGAGCAAAAGAAATGGAAAACAGCGTGCGAATCCCATTTGCTGGACCAGCTGTGACAAGCTAGACTCAACTTTATGTATCGAAACCCTAAAACTCCATCACTTTCTAGACTTGCTTTTGTACATCAGTGAAGCTTAAGAGTGAGAAAATATGTGTATGCAACTTTTAGAATTTCTGACTTTTAATTATTTTACACAGTAGGTTTTTTGTTGTGATTTTTTTTTTGTCTGGTCTTACACTATCGGTCCTCAGAAAGTTAAGGTCTCGTCTCTTACTGAGACGACGGCCCAGGCAGTCTGCACAAGTCGTGAAGCGAATGGCCGCCCCACACCCCTCTCTAGAAAAGCAGTTCTCGGCCACATGACGCTGGCGTTTCCCCGGAAACGCCAGATGCGACCCTTGTGTTATCCGTGCTGCCGCGTGTGGTAAATCACACGGCGGCCTCTGTGCAGGCCACACCTGGGTCCCCCTGCAGCATTCACGTTCTGAGGAGCGCGATGGCAGCGATATGGTTTGGAGCGAGTCCTTGACCACATGAACCTTCTGTTTGCCTTCTCCAACCAGAAGTGGCCGATGCAGGGCCTAAATGGACGGTTATGGGGACTGCAGTGCCATTCTGGCGCCCGTGGGTGTTGGATGGTCAGCGCACGTGGCCGTCATCCGGCCCAAATCAGGAAGCTTGGCCTTCACGGCTGCAGTGTGCCACTGAGTGACTGAAGCCGTGGTGTGTATGCACATCCGATGGTGGCGGTGACAGCAATGGTGATGGTGACGGTGATGGTGATTGATGGTGACGGCGATGGTGATGACAGTGATGGTGATGATGGTGATGGTGGTGGTGACAGCGATGGTGATGGTGACGGTGATGGTGATAATGGTGGTGATGGTGACGGTGGTGGTGGTGGTGATGGTGACGGTGACGGTGATGGTAATGACAGTGATGGTGATAATGGTGGTGATGGTGACGGTGATGGTGATGACAGTGACGGTGACAGTGATGGTGGTGATGGTGATGGTGACAGTGTTGGTGACGGTGACAGTGATGGTGATAATGGTGGTGATGGTGACAGCGGTTAACAGTGGTGATGGTGATGGTGACGGTGGTGGTGATGGTGACGGCGATGGTGGTGGTGGTGGTGATGACAGCGATGGTGATGGTGACGGTGGTGGTGATGGTGACGGCGATGGTGGTGGTGGTGGTGATGACAGCGATGGTGATGGTGACGGTGGTGGTGATGGTGACAGCGATGGTGGTGGTGGTGGCAGTGCAGGAAGATGGTTCATATTCCTGAGATCAGCCTCCCTTTTCCTCACAACCTCCCAGGTTATTTTCGACCTGCGCCTCCGTGCCGTCCCCGACAGGGACGCTGTCAAGGCGCGGGGGCCGACTGCACCCACGTCCCCACCTGGAACCAGTGCAGGGAGAAGGCGGCCGGCGAGTCGTGCGGCGTGCCAGCACCACGCTCCCAGCTGAGGGGACTGTGCCTGCGTCTTAGTCTCTCTCTCCGTCGCCCCCTGTTCTTTCAAAGCTTTCCAATAATTCATAAATCTTCACATTCTGTTTTTTGATTTTGCTATTTATTTAAAAAGAGACGTGAACCCAGGCTTCCTGGCCAGCTTGGTAGAGAAGTATCAGGCTTGAGGCGAGCTCCCCCACCGGGCAGCTGTGTCTAGCTGTCCCGTCCGTGTGTGGACCTCCTCCCCGTGCCTGCGGCCTCCGGGGGAAAGCGTGTCCTGCTGGAGAGGGTGCGGCTGTGGACACACCGGTACCTGCTGGCCCATGGTGGAAGCCACGTGCTGAAAAAACCAGGTGGCACAGGCTCCGAAGTTTTCTGAAGTTTTCTCTCTGGGCACACATCCTCAGGTGTTTGAGGACCAGCTGCAGGAACAATGGCAAGGCTGCAGCAGTCCCCTCGTGGATCTTTATTGCCAAGAAGTAACGTGCAGTTGGTTGAGCGTCCAGCTTAAAACACCCAGAAGCCAAGGTGACGGCTGGGCCGGCGCTGACGTTGCTCCTTCTGGCTTGGGGAGCGCAGACACCATGGCCAGGCCCTTTGTCACTGCTTTATTGTTCCACTAACTGCATAATTGCTGATTTTGTGAGCATGACCTAAGATCCTAGCACCAGTCTGTGCAAAGCCACTTTTTAAACTTCCCAAGGAGCCTTTATTCTTGGGTGACCGGTGTCATTTGATCCCAGTCCGCTCAGCTTTTTGTTCTTAATTCCTCTTGTTTACAGTGAGTTTAATCTCTGTCATACTTAGGGTTTAGTGAGAGAAACCTCCCCGGGCCTGGCCATGTGACCACATCAGTTAGGCCCATGACAGGAGCTTTAAATGTGTCTATCTCTTGAAAGAACAGACGGTCTACAAAGCTTTAAGCCTTTCCCCATAAACAGCCTTTAAAGGGCGTCAGAGGCCAGAGTGACAAGGGACCACCCTGGAACAGGGTAAACCGGGCTTTGAAATGGAAAATCCGTCAGTTTCTCTAGTTAGCGCGGGCGTATGGAAAGACTCAGATCGGTTTTATAATAGCTTTGCACTTGAAAAGGCAAGAGAAAGTCCCTGCATATGGCCCACAGGTTAAACTCAGACACCAGGCTCGTGAGCACCCGGCCGCGGTGCGAGGGCCCAGGCTCCCGTGCGTTTGGGGCCAGCGAGCAGGTGGCTCATTAACACCGTGTGGTGTGCCTGGGCCACCTCCAGGCTGTGTCGTGGCGGCCAATTGTCTTGCTTCTTTCTGGAAATGCGGAGTCGATTCATGAAGTGGATGAACCAGGGAGATGTCGCACACGCAGTGCGTCACCCGTGGACATGCGAGGGACACCCGTGTCCACTGGTCCAAAAGCAAGGCTGTTCTTACAGTGGTGACTTGAATTTAACTCAGCCCATCAGGACGTTTTTAACTGGGGCAAAATGCACATGACGTCAACTTGCCGTTCTATCTAAGTGTGCAGCTCGGTGTCGTCACGTCCATTCTCATTGCCTTGCGAACGTCACCACCGTCATCTCCAGAACCTTCTCACCTCGCCAAATGGACACTCTTGCCCATTAAACACTCCCTCCCGTTGTCCCCGCACCCCACCCGGTGCCACGGGCGAGTGGGATCACGCTGCAGGTGTCTTTTCTTGCCTATTTCACCGAGCATACTGTCCTCAAGTTTCGTCCACACTATAGCGTGCGACAGGAGCTCCTTCCTTCCTAAGGCTGAGCGATGCCTCGTTGTGCGTGCAGACCACCCCGTGCACCTGTTCATCCACGGACGGACGCTTACTCGCTTCCGCTCCGGGCTGTTGTGAACAGTGCTGCAATGAGCCGGGTGTGCAAATGTCTGTTCAGGGCTCGGCTGTCACTTCTTTGGGGCACACGCCCACAGGCGGATCGCACGGTGATTTTATATTAATATTTTTCAGCTGCCACACTGGTGTGCCATTTTATCTTCCCACCAATGGTGCATAAGTATCAAATTTCTGCACGTCTTCACCAGCACGTGTTAGTTTCTGTTTTTTTGGTGTGTGTGTGTGTGTGTGTGTGTGTGGATTATTTTTGATTGTTGTTAATAGTCATCCTAATGGGCACAAAGTGATCTCTCATTGGAGTTTTGATTTGCGTTTTCCTAACAATTAGCGATTTTGACATCTCTTTACCTGCTCATTGGTTCCTTTCATGTTTCCTTCGGAGACATGTCCATTCGAGTCTTCTGCCCATTTCTGAATTGCGTTTGTTGTTGTTGAGTTGTGGGAGTTCTTTGCATATTCTGGATACCAATCCATCGGATGTGCGATTTACAACATTCCTCCCCATTCTCTCTCACTAGTGCCCTCTGATGATGACCTGCTGGGCTTGAATAACTGCTAGTCTCTGCGTGGGACAGCAAAGTTATGTGACAGGGTGTAACAAAATGGTGACCTGGATGCCCGGCTATACTGGGGCGGGGAAGCAGAGTGACGCCTGGCCTCTGGGGACAAAAGCAGGCTTTGATGCCCGTGTCTGTGGCCACCTCCCTTACAGGCTGGGAGGCGGACACTCGCCCCCTATGCTGTGGAAGCCCAGCCTGATTGGTGAATGAACCCATGGAGCACAGTGTCACATGACTAAATGGCTGTGGCACACGAGGTTCACGGGACCTGGAAATCTGTGACCTTGTGTCTGTGCCCACACTGGCCACCATCCCCAGGGCTCCTTGTGGGTCCCTCTCTGGAAGGACCTGAATCGTTGCACCAAGTCCTGCCTCCCGGGCACCTCCTGCCCGTCATGCCTTCCTTTACTTAGACCCCGACTCTCCACGTTAAGCTGCCGGCTTGGTCCGTCCTGCCCCCACCCCTGGCCCCCCGCCCTTGAGCTGCCCGTCTGGCCCGTGTGAATTGAGCTTTGGGGTCGCTCTCTCTGGCCAATCCCCCCATCCATGTGGGACCCCAGCATCTTGGACTCAGATCCTCCCTAATCCTTCTTTGCCTCTCTGGGGGTGGGGTCTGCTGACAATACTAAAATGCTGAAGATTCTAGATTTGCCTATTAACAAAGAACGCTTTTCCTTCGGTTCTGTACCAGGTTGTATAGAAAAATGAATTTTGCCCCAGAATCTCTCTAACCCACGTGGGATTTTCGCATGCAGGGGCAGGAGGAAGTCACGTGCTCAAGAACAGGCAGCGGCCACATAGTGGATATGATTGCCACCAAGTCCTCGGAGTGCTCCCGGCTTTGGACGGGTCACCTTCCCGCCCTTGGAGCCAAATGACCAGAGTCAGGCCACCGAGCCACAGGGAAAGAGGGAGCCCAGTCCTTTTCTGAAGCATTTCTTTCTAATGGAACCCAAAACGCGGTCCCAGCTCCGCGCTCCAGGCTGCACAGGCCACGCCCCCCCCCCCCCCACGACCGCCCTGTCTGCAGAAGCCTGAGAAACGATTGTTAAAGGATTTTTTCCATCCCGGATGAGCAAACGTGAGCGGTGCTATAGGAGGAAGAGGCAGAAGGGCAGTTTCCCAGAGAGGAAGGACCTTGATCTGGTTCGGAGGCAGGGTGGGGGATGTCGGGGTGCTATAGTCAGGAAATGCTGAGGGGAAGAAGTCAGCGAGAGGCGGCAGCGGGCTGTCCAGAAGTGCAGGCCGGGGGCTTAGACCTGGGCAGCCGGTGAGAGTTTGGTCTTCGTGACTCGATGACATGGGACCTTTCCGTGGGGCCGTGGGTGCCACGAGTGCAGGGGTCTTGCTCATGCTGGAGCCACCCACACCACGAGCGCAGGGGCGGATGCCCAGCCCGCGGCCTGGATCCCGGTGGGGGCTGCGGGGCGGGGGCGGGGCCTGGCCTGGGGAGGAAGTCGGCGGGTGGCAGGTGGCCCAGGCTCGCCGTGCGCACGCTCGGCGCATGGTCAGCGAGCTGCAGCCCGGGGCAGGGGGCTCCGATCTCTCCGCTGCCCAGTCCTCAGCAGACAGGGAGACGTCAGAAGCCTTAGGATGGAGCCGCCTCCCACGTGACATGTGGGGGCCAGTGCGTCTAAGGGGAACTAGGAATCACGCGCCAGCTGGGGGCCTGCGGGGGGCGCGAGCCCCTTCGCCTGGGTGGCTGGCGCCAGCGCACCCCAGGCAGGCGGAGCGCCGACGGCAGATCGCGCAGCTGGAGCTCCAGGAACCCCGGCAAGCAGGAGCGGGAAAGGCGAGCAGCAGAGGTGCCCCGAGGCTGCAAGATGCGAGCCCTGGGCTCCTGGGCGTGTTGACCCCCAGCCGGGGCCCAGGCAGCTGATCAGATCAGGCATGACGCCCCGAGGGGCGCGTCCCCACGGGGACAGGTCTGCATAAGGAGGAGGAAGGCGGGCAATGCCTCCGTGCCTGGCGGAGGAATGTCCACCCGCGCTGGGCTGCGGCCTACAGGTGTGAGTGGGCGGGGGCAGTGAACTCTGCCCCGGCGAGGGCTGTCGCTGTTCCTCTACTCCGAGACGTGCGCCTCTGAGAACAAGTCAGGACCAGAAAGACACCTCGGATGCAAGAGAGAAACCGGGCGCCTCCCACCCGCGCCTCCCCGAGGCCAGGGCCTTTGATGAGCCAGTCGGGTGGCCCTGTCCCCCGGCCTCAGGACTGCCGCAGCTCCTCCTGCCGGGTTCCTGGCTGATGTTTCCTCTTCAAGTGTTCTGAGCACATCGGACACAGATCCACCTCCCAGACAGCCCCAGGCCGACCCGCTTGGGAACAGGTCCTGTCTGCCTTCCGGGGCCAGCTCTGTCCCAGCTCCTGCTGGGTAGGAGGCAGACACCTGGTGGTAGGAGGCAGAGGCCTGGCCTGGGAATAATGGGCGGGAGTCTGAACACCTACGAATGCCCTCCCTCGGATCACGCTGGTGTAGATGACCAGGGGAACAAGGCCACTGACCGCTTCTGGATTTTTGTCCGAAAGGCTCTCACCTCTGGAGAGGCACAGGCTCCCTTAGATAAAAACGGAAGAGTTCCTGAGAAGGTCGCCAGTTGAGCTTAGGTTAAGTGCCCATGGGTGAATCAGCTGCACCAGGGGGCCAGCAGCCCTCCCCTCCATCACTCATCAAGACCCATGTGGATGGGAGGGGCAGGGAGAAAGGACGTCCCTAGAGTTGGGACAGATGATCTGAGACCCTTGGAGATAGCTAGTCTGCTGAGGGATTGGGCAAAGTCCCTCTCCTGGGTACGGAGGAGGCCTGGTGGCTATGTGAAGCCAGTTCAAGTGTCAAGGACCTGACGAGATTAGTACGAATGAGCTGTGCTCAGTGGAGAAAGTTGGCGACCTCAACAGTGGGCCCTTAGAAGCATTTAGGAGACGCTGCTGCTTCCTAGAGCTGCTCTGATTTTGAAACGGCTGCAGAGTAACCGCAAGGCTCCCAGCAGGTGGGCGGGGCTCTGTTTGTCCTCATCACTCTCCATTGCCGTGCAGGGCGGTGACTGAACCGTTCCAGGAAACGAGTGGGATGGCACGTGGCACCATGTCCCAGCTAACGAGGGACAGGCTTCCGATGACGGGCAGCGACAGCGCTTTCTTCTTCGAAGAATTCACCATCACCTGTCCTCCAACCCACTCACCGACTTGTCCCCTGCACAAACTTGATGTCTCGCCAGCTGGGGCTACAACACTGGGCAGCCACCCAGGAGGGGACAGCCTGCTGGGTGAGCACATCTGGCCCTTGATTGCTCTCCCTCCACCTGGCTCCACGTGGGGCCGCCGCTGACCACCGGGCTGCACCGCCAGAGCAGAGACCATCCTTCCTGAAACAGCTGTGGGCAGATGGCATTGTCCCCAACTTAGACTTCCTTTTTCTTGTTGACAGCAGAATCCATGGCTGTGCTTCTTAAATCTGGAGTTTGGTGGTGACAGAGGAGGGAAAGTTGGTTCTAGTTTATGTTCTTCCAACTTATGATGTTACAGATCTATGTCCTGTCGCACCAACACGTGAAAAAGGAAAGCTCACTTCAATATTTTCTTATTATAGATGAACTATATGCTCGTTGAAGCTACCTGGAAAATACAGAAGAGTGTAAGTAAGAAAATTAAAATCGCTTATAAAATCACAGTTAATCACTGTTGAAAACATTTTCTCCATGATTTTATTCTTCATGTGGTGGCTGAGAGCAGTGTTTGTAGAAATTAAAAGTACATGTTAATCGCCCATAGGTCTGGTGAAAATTCAGATTCCAATTCTGAGGGTTTGGATCCCATTCGCCAGAGTTTCAGGTCCTGCTGATGCTGCCGGTCTGTGAACCACACCTCTGAGTAGCAAGGGCTAAAGCTCAGGCTTGGGGTCCAAATGCTGCTTTCATCACACAAAAGTGCTGGGGAGTGGTTTATGTGACCTCTCGGAGCCTCGGTTTTCTCATCTATAAAACGGGGATAATATCTGCCATGTAGAGATTTTGTAGAGAAGAAACGAGATAAAGTATGGCAGGATTCATCTGTTGCTTGGCACATAGCAAGTGCCCAAAGACTGAGAACTGTGGACCCTGAGAAAGAAGATACCTAATAAGAAGGGATCCAGGGTGGCTAACTGGGCTCAAATCAAACAAATAAATGAGCAAACAAACACAACACAAAACGGAGCCTAACAGCCATTTCTTCACAGGGGCCTCGCACACAAACTGCACTTTGGGTAGAAGCCTGCACTGGACCACGGCCTGCCTGCTCTGTGCTCCTGCGGCCTGAACCAGCCCTTATAAGGGAGTTCCTGGAATCCTATTTCAACCAATAGGACTACGACTTTCCCCATCTAATCAAAGCTGCACAGCTATGTCTCCATCGGCATCTTCACCAGCCAATCAGAGTGGCTTTATTCTGACCAATCAGGACAGTGCTCTTAGGACCAATCAAACTGTGAGGATTTGGAGTCCTGATTGAGGACAGACCAATCAGGGACCAGGGGCGGGGACTTCTGTCTATATGAGTCAGCTTCGCTCTGGCTGGGGGAGCTCGCTTTCCTTTCCAGGGAAGGTGGGGTACTGCGGTTCCCCAGCTAGCACAAAGCGGTCTTGTGGGATGGAGCAGAGCAGAGCAGAGTTGTCCAGCAGGAGAGGGGCCTTGCCTCAGAGCCACCTCATGGCGGTGCTGTCTGTACTGTCGTCCAGCCTGTGGCTTCATAATTGAGCTATTTGCACAGTTTCCCCCTTCACTGCACCCCAGATTGGGGACTTCTGTGGGAATCGAACTGGCACAGATGACCATGGGTTGACATAACTAGATTATAAATATACGAATTATTTCCTAGGACACTGTAGTGTTCTATACAGCTTCATATCCTATTTGCTTTCACTTGACAGCATATGGCATACATTTTTCCAACATTAAAAATTCTCTGAAAACATAATTTTTAATAGCTGTATTTTAATAGCTCTCACTGTGTTGATAAACCAAAATTTATTTGAACATTTAAGATGTGGAAATAATTTTTTACTTCTGTGTTCCTTATAATCCAATAAAATCTTGTTAACATAGTAGCTATGTTGTGGGAGAAGAGAGCTTTTACATTGTAAAAATGTGTGCTGTGCTTTTTCTGGAAAACAAGAGTTACAGAACATTTTGAGAGAACAGCTACAGCAACTTACAGACCTCAGGCAAGGATTTTTTTTCACATTCTGCGGGTTCCTGATATCCTATGGGCTCTTGACAACACTTATAGAAATACAGTTACATTGCAAAACAAAAACAAATAACCCCACAAACTCTGTAAGTCTAGCAACACTAAGAAAACTGGAGATTTTCAGACAAAGGGTATTTTATGCTTTTGCTCCTAGTGATGAAAATAACTATTGAGAAGAAAGCAAATGAACTTGGGAAGAATCTTGACATTTTAAGAAAGAATTTCAAACATTTTAGAATTCTTTCGTACTTGGAGATTCCCCCTGCCCTTGATTTCACAGTTGATAACCCGTTTAGCAAAGATATTTTATGAAATTTACATTAACCCTTAGGAATGATGTTTATTTGGAATGTTCTGTGCTGGTTTTTGAGGTTCCCTTCTTACTGGGCTGAGGGAAGACAGCTTTGAACCGAGTGTGCACGTGGCTGTGCCACCCAGTGGATCATGTGTGCAGGGTCCAGACCTGCAGAGTGGCTGCTGGGATGAGCCCACAGACCCTCACCTACGAGGAAATAGTTCTAAGACCAGCAGGGTTTCTGCTGACAGCAGCTTTGCCTGTAGGTGAGGATCAGTGTTGATCATTTCAGTATCTTTAAGGAAGATGTTTGAGGTTCACGAGTTTCATGGACTGTGCGATCAGGGAGTATGAGATGGCTAGTGGTCCCTATTTGTTTTCACCTCGCAGGGCGAGTGCGGCTGTGGCTGGGACCCTGGAAAATCTTTCTGCTGAGATCCATGCCTTGCAGATGGGAATTAATCATCCTAAAAGGGCTGTGGGGAGGACCTGTTGTTCCTACCGAATCTCATTATTCTCCGGCTACTAGTTCTCACCACGTGTGTGAATGACACCCCACCGCTGTAAACATCTGCTGTTCCCTCCTGCACGTGCCTCTCCATCGCAGACCTCCACAGGTCTGTAAGTGTTCTAGAAACACAGATCTTTGGGTGAAACCCTAAATCTGCCCAAGTGGAACCGCTCTGTGGGTGACTTTGTGGGACTGAGCCCTACCTCAGAAGGGACCTGAGGAGCCCGGAGTCATGCTTGTTCCCGCTGAAGCCAGCACACAGTCCTCTCTGGAGTCCTGTAAAGACTAGAGGCATATTTGCCTCTTTCATTTCTCTTAGCTCCCAGCTCAGGCGTTGTCAGCTTTTGAATGCCAGTAGACCCATCACATACTCATCTACATGATGCTGTTTATTTTTCATTAGTAATCATGTTTATCCCAAGCAGCGTTGCCAAGAAAAATATTATTTCATCTATTTTAACATCTGTTCACATGAAATCTGATATTCAAATTCACCACGGCCTGTTATCGGTTAGCTAAAGTGCCCTTGGGGCAGTCACACCCGCGTCTATAACCAGCTCGTTTTTTTTGCCTTTGTGACGTGTGCGTTTTTCTTGTTATTTTCTGAAGTAATACCTGCTGCGTTTAACAAATTCAAAATGGAATCACAAAGGGATGATTCTCCCCAATTCTTCTCTGCTCCCCCCACTGCCGCAGGACCCTCCAGGGGAGGCTTCTGAGGGGTGTCTGCTCCCAGGAGTCCTCGGCAGCTTGCCAGGATTGCAGAAATTCAATGTCCCTTTTCTCTTAGAAGACAGCATGTGTCTTTGGTGGAGGCGACAACCAACCAAACAACCGCAGTCACGCTTTTCTGCATCTGAGGGATGAACGGGCCCAGCCGAGGGACCTTGCCTCAGGACACGTCTGTCCTGCTGCAGGTTTGGATACTCCGGTTGATGTCCGGGGCACCCCAGGAGGTCCCCCGGGAGCCGGGAGGAGAGCGGACAGCGTGTCAGAGAGCAACTCCCAACAAGAGGCCCTCGGAGGCGGCCGTGTGTAGCAACGGTCATTCCACATAGGTCACCATGTGTCCTGGGCAAGGAGAGTGATTTATGGGCAGCATGACCCGGCCCTGTGACCTGAGGTGAATGGAGCCTTGTTCCGGTCGGTGGCTGCTACACTGCTCCTCCCGTCACCCTGCAAACCCGGCTCTGTGAGAGGAGGCGGTTCTGGTCCCCACGGCAGGTCCCGAGACCGCGATGCAGCCAGTCCCAGGTAGGAAGGAGCTGGGTCACACACGTGGGCCACTTTGTTCCCGGACCTGCAGGCTGTCCGCCGGTCTCGGGAGGACTCACGCTCACACGGCCGGAGGCTGGAAATGTGCTTTCCCTGTGGCGTGCTCGTTCACGCCACCTGCTAAAGGCAGTTTTATGAGAGGCCCGGTTTTAAGACGCTTGTCTCTAGAGCATCTTTAAAGACTATGAACGTGAGACGTGTCACGCCAAAAGAAACTGTCGATCTTCGCCTCTGTGCGTGGCAGATGCTGGCCTGTGGCCTCGTGCACCATCCTCCTCCTTGGAAATTACTCTGTCGTCCAAACAGGTCCCCAAAGTGCTGTCCCCCGAGGACGCACCCAGGGGTCTGTGCACCGGGAGGGCACTGTGGAGACACGAAGAGCCGAGAAAGCATTACACCCAGTTTCAAAGCTTGGGCTTTACAGAGTTTCATCGTGGTGAAATGCACGTAGAGTCTGCCACACGTTGTTAAGTGTGCCGTCCAGTGGCATCGGGACATACACACCACGCCGTTCCACTGTCCTTCGTCTCCAGAACCTTCTCAGGTTCCCACACCGCAACTCTGTCCCCGCTAAAGGCTCCCTCCCACCCGCTCCGCAGCCCTGGGACCACCATGCTCCCTTCCGCCTCTGTGCATGTGACCTCGGCACACACCTCGCGCGAGCGGAATCACGAAATATTAGGCTGTGACTGGCTCATTTCACTCAGAGTAATGTCCCCGAGGTCACCCGTGTTGCAGCACGTGTCTGCATCCCCTTCCTTTTTAAGGCTGGGCACTGAGCACTATTCCACTGTGTGGATGGACCCATTTTGCTCACCCCGCCATTGGCTGACGGACCCCTGGGAGGCATCCGCCTTTTGTCTCCTACGAGTCAGATGGCGATGACCATGGGTGTACAGTCACCTCCCGTGACGGATCATGTAATAATTCTGTTTTTAATATCTTGGAGCATTTCCGTACTGCTTTCCACAGTGGCTGCACCATTTTACACCCCTGACCGCGGTGCCCAAGGCACCAACCTGTCGTTTCTGCGTTTGACGGTAGCGTTTCTCTAATGATTCGTGACATTGAGCATCTTTTCGTGTGTTTATTGGTAATCCATACGTCTTCTTTGCAGAAATTTCTATTCAAGTCCTTTCCCGTTTTTATCAGGTAGCTTGTTTGTTGTTGGTTTGTAAGAATTCTTTATGTATTCTGGATATTAATCCCTGTCAGGTATGTAATTTGCAGGTGTTTTTCCGCATTCTGTAGGTTGTCTTTCCACTCCGTTGATTTTGTCCTTTATGCACAGAAATTTTTAACGTTGCAGTAGCCCAATTTACATACCTTTTCTTTTGCTGCCTATCATACATTTTTAGAAGAAAAACTTTGTTCTGAATTGGAAAGAGCCAGGCAGAAATGAGAGCGCAGCTCACGGTGGCCCGCGGAGGCCGCCGTGGTGAATGAGAAATTGCTCTGTGGCGCACGGGAGGAAGCCAGTCTCCCCGCCTCTGAGTGGCCTTCGGCTCGCATTCCTGTCACACCGCAAACTCCGCCGGGCTCAGCAGTCAGAGCGGCCCAGGGCCTGGCTGTGGAAACGTAAAGGAGCGATGCCTTCTCCTTTCAAAACCACAGGCACCTGGCCCACGGAGGAGCCCGGCGCCGAGGTTATACATCATTTCCACACATCCGTGCGCACACCATGCACGCACACACGCACACACACACGCATTCGGATGCAGGTCACCTTCTAATCTTTTGTCCTTTTGATGTAAACAGGACCAGATATCCCTGTCCTTAATAATCACTGAATTTTTGAAAGTTTTAGGTTCTACACTGTGTATATTACGTTTCTGTCAAAACAGAAATTCTATCCAAGACTGGGCCTCTAATTCCAAATGCATGTTAATAACCACTCTGAGACTTAACTTTTTCTATTCGAGCCACAGAAAAAAACGTCCTCACAGACACGAGAAGCCTCAGTTTTGTCTTTGCTGCTGTTTTCTCCTTTCTCTGTCCTCCTTCCCCTCACATGCTTTTCCTACAGCCTCGACCGCGTGTCATTGTTCAAACCGGGGTCTCCATCTTGGGCCTCTCTCAAGTTGCAACCAGAATTTGAGGCGGCATTCGCAGCCAAAGACCCTGGCTCGTCCACGGCCACCTCGGCTTGGCGTCAGGGCATGCACCGGGCACCCTCCCTCTGTCCCGTGGCCTTCTCCTCCCCCGGCTCACGTGTGTGTAGGTGGCACAATCTGCCTCTGGGGGTTTCACTGCTGCTTGTTCTCCAGAGCCTAAAAGCTGCCATTTCTGGGAAGTCAGTGTCATTTCTAGAAAATTTCTTGCGTCTGGTCCCCCTTTCATCGCCGTTCTCATGGCCTTAGCCCAATGCGCGGCCTCCGGCCGAGTGGACACTCCGTGTGTTTCCGGCCTCTGGCTTCCTCCGGCCTCCCTCCCTCCCTCCCCAGCCTCTGCCGCTGTCGCAAACACCACCAGCAGCTCATGGAGCTCCTGGGACAGAGCTCTGGTGTGGTCCCTCAACCGATTCAAGCGTCCAGGGTTTTGTTTTTGTTTTTGTTTTTGTTTTTCATTAATTCCCCAGAAAGGCCGAACCCCTTAGCCTCTTTGTCAGTGCTGAAAAAAAAAATAAGGCGAAACTTCACCCTCCTCCCCTCACGGGGTTGCTGTGAGGATGAGCCGAGGTGATGTGAGAATGAGTAAAAACCCCCTGTCGACGTGAGAACGTCCGCCCGACTCCACGGATCGCTTTTCAGCTAATGGTCAAATAAGTGAGAAAACGCACCCAGGAGGGCTGCGGGCCAGCACACGAGGGAGCCGCCGCTGGGTCTCCGTGAAGTCACGGCTGCGGAGAAGGGGGTGGGCGGTGTGGGAGGCGACGGACCAGAGTTCTCAAGCCAAGCTGCAAATTCAATTCAGCCAGGACCGCAGCCGGTCGGCGATCTGTTTGTTCGGTCAAGGTCATGGTCTACCTTCATCCTTGGAAATGGTGCGGTTGGAACGGCACACTGGGGAGCTGTCCTCTGCGGAGCAGAAGTGAGGATTTTGTCTACTTAGCAAAACAGGAGATAGATTGAGGGCCGCGGGGGTAACTGCTCTGAAAGGAGGCAGCCATGCGATGTTTGAACAGCCTAACCCGATTTCCTGCTCTTGCTCTTTCTGTTTGATCAGTTTGCACGCGCACTTCAAAAAACCGAGCTGCAAGAAAGCTGAGCCGTCCTCGTGCTTGCCAGGGAACGTCGCCCGTGGTAGCTCTCGTGGCGAAGCAAATACGAAGTGCACGGGCTGCCGCAAAACACCAGCTAGGACTGCTCACGGGCCAGCCCAGCCCTCTCATTTCCCGTGTCTCTTACATTATTTACTCATCATTTTCTACAGGCTCCAAGGCAGTCGTTTCCTGGAATGCACGTAGCTTTTGGATTCTGGGTCCGAATACGCTTTATTGAATAAGAAATGAGTTCACGCAACTCTCTGAGGCCACTGGGCAGGAGTTAGAATCATTGCCAGTAAGAACAACACCCCCAAAAAGGCAGAAACGCTACGCACAGGCCCTTCGGAACTGCTGCAATTGATTTGTGAAGTGATGTAATTTAAAAATATCGGGAGGTTTTGCAGTGACCCGTGCCTTGCCCCACATAGTTGATACCCATGAAGATTTGGCCTCAGGTATCGCTGACAGACCTTTTGACCCTGTCACTCTGAGGCCCGTGCTGTCAGAGGTCTAGTTTCCACGGAGAAGTCTGGCCGGGGGGACGCGGGCTTTCCAGATAGGGTCGACCTGAGCCATCCATTCACCCGCGCACTCAGCGACTGCGTCCTGAAGTCTCATCACAGGCAAAGCGCCAGCGAATGGCGATTTTCTTATGGGAACCTGTGGGAATTAAGGCCAGTGTCAGACGCAAGGGCTGGCCGATGTCGTCGGCGCTCCCGGTTCTGAAGGAGCGGGCGTTTGCACGGGCGTTGCAGCGGGTGTCGAGCGGGGGGAGCCCTCGCCGTGGGTGTCAGCGGTCCCCCTCGGCCAAGGGGGTGCAGAATTGGGCTCATTATGAGATGACGCTGCTCTTTATGAAGGGGGTTCTGAGCACTGTTCTCTGAGTTACCTGCCCTCAGGGTTTCTAAGAGAACGAATGACGCGTGTGCACAGGAGCTAATGTTTGAACGGAACGCCATTTGTTGGTTGAGTTTGGCTAGCGTCACAGGTCCCGGGTGAATCTAAAGGAAGAAGGAGCTGGCATCCCCATCCCGAAGGCACACGGAGAGTCCAGGGTGGACACACGCAAACCCTGGGGGGCACGTGGCCTCTAGTGCTGATGACCAGGTGTCCTTGAGCAACCTGGAAACCAGCGTAAGATGCCTGAGACATCCCTGCTGCCTTCGCTGTGTCCCCTCCCGTGATGACACTGGGCCGTCTTGTGCCTTTGTGGGTGACGAGGCTTCCAGAACCAGCACGTCGGGGGGCGGCTGCTCCTCGCTTCCTGCTAGAGCTACAAGGACATTCCGTGTGGATAAAAGCCACTGGCCACCCGAGGCACCCTCACACGGGGCGGGCTGAGGGGCCGCCGAGCTCACTCCCGGGTCACACAGCCATCTGGGGTGAACCCGGCGGCCTCACGTGGGAAGAGGGGCTTCGGGCTGGGATTGACTAAGGACCTCGAGAAGGAGAAATGCAGCGGCCACGGTGGGGAGCAGGGACCCGGCGGCCCCGTCCCTTCTCCAGTGAAGCAGAAACGGCAGAGGCGCCTCCGGTGCTCAGCGTGCGCCCTGGACGCCTCTCCCTGGCTCGCCTCTCACGCCCACCTGCAGGGCAAGCACCCCGTTTTCTCCACCAGCGAAACGCGCTCCGGCCCAGGCAGGCTTCTCCACTCCCACCCCAGCCCAGCCACCCGTCGCTTCCCCTCTGCAGCTTCCTGACCGCCCCCTGCGCCCGCCGCGTTGCCACGACCCAGCAGGAGCCGGGGGATTTCACACCACTGCCCTGAGCACGGCCGGGCTCCGGTGCCCCGTTTCACTCAGCCCTATCTGGCCTCTAACGGCCACTCCCCGACCGCCCCGCAGGGGCTGGGCCCCTGGTCTTACTGCCTTTATAGCAATGATCGCTGGTTGATTTATTTTGTTCGTGTGTTTGTTTGCTTATTTATTTTCCTCCCCTTGTTTCCCATTCACTTCGATATTCCCTGCAGCTCCGTATCCTCGTCACCTGCTGGGTGTTCAACTCATCCTCACCAGGGCGTGAGTGTCCTGCGGCTGCTGTGACTAGTCACCACTAACTCAGTGCCTTACAGCCACACAGATTTATTCCCCTACAGACCCGGAGGTCAGAGTCTAAAATGGGACGACAGGGCTACGTTCCCCCTGGAGACGCATGTTCCCTGTCTCTTCCAGCTTCCAGAGGCTGCCGGCATTCCTCGACTCACGGCCGCGTCCTTACATCACGTCGAGCTCTGCTCTGTCCCCACCCCACCTCCCTGCCTCTGACCACCTCGCCTCCCTCTACAAGAAGCTTTGTAATTATACTGAGCCTGTCCAAATAATTCAAGATAATTTCTTTATCTCAAGATCCTTAACTTAATCACACCTGCAAAGTAATTTTTGCCACGTGAAGTCACATGTCCTTAGGCTTCGGGGACTACGATGTGGACGTCTTTGGAGTTTGTTATTCTGTCTACCACCTTGAAAAACAGACAAAATGCATGAATGTGGCGGGTTTAAAATGTCTCCACAAATTGACGCTGCTCCCTTCAAGAGATGGAGCCTAGTTCCTTTCCTTTTGATTGTGGGCTGGACTTAGCAACTCTTTTTTAACCAGTAGAAGGTGGCAGAAGCGAGGGTTTGCAATTTCCTGGGGTCCAGGTGTAAACGTCGAGACTAGGTTGTTAAAAGCATTGTGATGTCTCCCTTGCTCCCTCTCTCAGAGGTCACCGGCTCTCGGAGAAGCCAGCTGTCATGTTGCAAGGACACTCGCTCCTGCCAGCAGCCGTGGGAGTGAGCCATCTTGGGGATGCTCCTCAGCCCCAGTCAAGTGGCCCCAGCTGTCACCTTGATTGTGGCCTCATGAGAGACCCTGAGCCAGAAGCACCCAGCTGATCCACTTCCAAATTCCTGACCCACAGAGACTCTAACATAATAAACATGTTCATTGCTCTAAGCCACGGAGTTTGGGGGTGATGTGTTGTATAGCAATAAATAACAAAGACAATAAGCTATTTTAAGACCCTTCAAACAAACAAACAAAAAAAACATATTCTTTTGTGCCTTGAGATTCTCTGAAATTCTCTTATGCAACTGGGCTCCCACATCACCCACAGGATGAGATGAGCAGCGTGCGGCCCCAGCGACCACAGCACGGGGGTGGCGGTCCCTTAGGACCTCCCCAGTTACCATGGGCTCCGGCAGCGCACGTAGGTCAGTGACCTGAGAGTCCAGCTCATAGGACAATCCAGACTATACAGTGTTGAGTACATATTTCATTAGTCAATTCAGCTCTGTCTTCTGGGTGTGTCACTTTCCCATTTTCTTTCAAATTCCATTTCTCCTCTCCCCTGTGGCTGCTGTTACAAGTATTAGCCAGTGTTTTCTGGCTACCAACCCATCTAAGTCTCCCATCTTACTGTTTCCTTCTTTGTCTTAACCACATTCACAAGCCTCGTCTGATGGTCCTCTGGCTTCTGCCAGTCTTCGAGATCCTCCTACCCATTTCTCCCCTCACGTGGAGGGCCTAAATGACACAGCTGGCTCAGCATCCACAGAAGGCCACCTGGCCTGATCCCGGCTGGGCCCTCACTGCCGTTCTCACGGGCTGGATGTTTGTAGCAGTCAGGATCAAATAAAGTATGCTGTAGTAACAAACAAGACCAAAATATCAGTGGGTTAAAATGCTTTGTTTTTGTTTGTTTCTTCCACCTCCACTCATGCTCCATGCTCAGCAATTACTTGGCTGGGGACATAGGCTCATCTCTATCCCATGGACCGGGCTGAAGGAGCCTCCATCTCTGTGTTTCCGTGATTGGCAAGGCAGAATGAAGAGAATGTGTTGGAAGAACGCATTTGCTCTTACAGCTTCCACCTGGAAGTGACATGGGCCCCTCTGATCACGTGTCATTTATCAAAGCAAGCCACACGGCCACAGCTAACTTCAAAGGGGATGGGGAAATGCAGTCCTACTGTGTGCCTGGAAAACTGAGAATTGGAAATACTTGATGACATCAGCGATGTCTATCCCAGTGCTTTTGGTCCTTGGCCTGTCTGACCCCTTTCCGAGCTGTCCAGTTCTGCAGGCAATCAGATAAGATAAGATTGCAACTTTAAATATAACTCAAGTTGGCCTAAGAAAAAAATAAGTTTATTGGCTTAAATAACTGAAAGCTCCGGCGGGAGCAAACTCTAGCGTCAGAGGAAACCAGCTCCAGATATTCAGACAGTGTTGTCAGAAGCTGGTGCCCATCTCTTGGCTCTGCTTCATCCTCTTTGGTTTCATTCTCAGAGAGAGTCTCCCAGAGATGGAAGCTCCAGGCAGACGTGCTCTTCTTCCTCAGGAATTTCAGCCGAAGTCCTAGGACCGTGGCTCAAGTTAGATGTCTGGTTCGGGCCATGTGCTGTACACCCCCAATTAATAAGTCAGGCTCAGCAGTTGTGACATCTCATGGGCCAGGCCCGTGTCTTAGCCTTTGGCCAAGAGCTGAGGTGCATCAGCCTCGCAAGCACTACCTGGTCTAAGGCTGGAGGAGGCGTGGTCTAAGGCTGGAGGAGGCGTGGTCTAAGGCTGGAGGAGGCGTGGTCTAAGGCTGGAGGAGGCGTGGTCCTAGGAAAGAGGTCAATACCATCGAACCTAAAGAGGGGAAGTGGGTGTGGGGCAGATGAACAGGTCAGACGTCCTCCACAAATATCGTTCATGCGTTAACTCAGGCCACGAACAGCTCACCTCTCCCACTAGCCCTGTGGCCGTGGCCTCCTCTCCAGCAAGTCGCATCTCCAGTTTGCTCTGGGTTGTCCTTGGTGGCAGTCAGGGAAGCAAAGTGGTCCCAACTCATTGCGTCCTGGGTTGTAATTATAATGAGCCCATCCAAATAACCCAGGATAATTTCTCCATCTCAAGATCCTTCACTTAGTCACACCGACAAAGTAACTTTTGCCACGTGAGGTCGCATGTTCTTAGGCTTCGGGGATTACGATGTGGACATGTTTGGAGTTCATTCTTCCGTCTATCACCCCGAAAAAAAGACAAAATGCATGAGCGTGGCAAGGATCTCATTCCAATCCAGGCATCGCCCCTTCCCAGGGAATCGCAGGCGACCAGACTCAACTGCAAGCCCAAAGATCTTTAGGAAGACAAATCTACGAAGATTTGGGGGAAATCACTATTATGAAAACCTCACGCCCCTCCCCCCTTCTAGCATCGCAGGTGGGGACAGAACTCTATTTTGAGCAACTGGAAACTTATCCAGATAACTAGGATGGCCCAGTTTTAAACAACTCCACCCATGCGGTAGTTATTTCTGTAAAGCTTATGGTCCATGTGAAAACTCTGACATAGCACTTTCCATTAAAGGGGAAGATGAAGCGTCTCCTTCAACCGCAGACATGGAGCTGGATCCATGGCCCAAATTCAGAAACGACTCTCAAGTAGATGGTTTATAAGCCCCCGGAGAGGGGGGTGATCATTCGAAGCCAGTGGGAGTTCAGTCAGGGCCAATCATGTGAGATTAGTTTCATTTCCTTGTTTTGACAGGGAAATTGGACTCACAGAGCTGAGGCCGTCTGTAGACATAATATATCTGGATCGGAACAACATTTTTTGAAAAATTTCTCATGTTATCCTTTGGAAGTATAAACTGGGGGATTATGCTGGACTGGTAAGGGATTAATGGCTGTACTGAAGTAGGGCTGATTGCTCTCAAATTAGTGGGGAGCCCCCGGCTTTCCGCAAGGCTCTGCCGTTTATCCTCTGCTATGAAATATTTCTGTCCATATGTTAGATGACATGGACGGCAAACTGAGTGTTATTATTACTACTATTAAAGAAAATAGTGACAACGGCCACCACAACCACTGCTGAGAGTTACTGAGTGATCCCCGTGTCCAGGCACGGTGCCCACGGCTCACGTGGATTATGTCCCCAGTGCGCCATAATCCAGCGAGGTGGGGCTACCATGTCCCCATTTTGCTGAGCAAACAAAGGCTGGCACTGAGAGGGGAGCCCATCTAAGCCTGAGCATTTTACGTCTCCATGCCCGACAGGGGCAGCCGAGGTTTGGGGGGGCAGCTAATTTCGCTTCCTGTCCAAGGGGGCCGACCTGCGGGAGGGGCTCAGCAGTTGGCACGTTGCTGCAGAAGCTCTGCTCGTGGCCGCCTCCCCTTGCGGGCCACCCTGACCCTGGGACGAGTCCGCCCCAACCACACACTAAGGGGAAAAGCGAGAACCCAGGCCTCAGAAAGAGGCTGGGCCAGTACACGCGGTGTCAGGACCCTTTACAAGAGTGAGCCTCGGGGCAGTTCCCACCTCAGCAAGGCGCTGGGTGCAGGCAGAGCTGTCCCCGGGGGTACGAATGGAGAAGCCCAAGTGGAAAGTGGCCACCGGGACCCCCACTGTGGGAGGACGTCTGAGAATGCCATCGTTCGAGATGGCAGAAGTGTGGGGACTAGGAAGACAGGAAAATGGCTTGGGACCAGATGGTGTCACCCACACTAAAGCCGAGATGCTTGTTTGCCTCTGATGGCCTTAGTCGTCAAAGCCAGCACAGAAGCGTGAAGCTGCGGGCAGAGGTCGGTGTTCTTGAAGAGAAAACAGATGAGTCCTTCAGGGAAACCAGATTTCTCCTGGTGCATGCGTGCATGTGTGTGTGAGTGTGTGTATGTGTGTGTGCACGTATGTGCGTGCATGTGTGTGTGCATGTGTGTAGGTGCGTGCATGTGTGTCTGTGTGTGCATGTGTGCACGTGTGTGCATGTGCTTGCGTGTCTGTGTGTACATGTGTGCATGTATGTGCATGCATGTGTGCGCGTGTGTGCATGTGTGTGCGTGTGTGCATGCGTGTCTGTGTGTGCATGCGTGCACGTGCGTGCATGCGCGTGCGTGCGTGCGTGTGCGTGTAAAACCACCTCTCACGTCAGGCTTCTTCAGCGATGTGATGCCCAACGGCCCCAATAACTCAAGGCTCCTTGCTATGTCATCACCACATGCACGTGGAGAGTTTTATGGCAAAGTGCGACTCCATGACAGAGAGGGGAACGAGACAGTCTATGTAGACTGTACCTCGTGTGGAAAATGCTAGGACCTGTGGGTGACCGGGAGGAGTCCATGTCCTTCAACATTTCTCGGGGGAGCTTGGGTCAGAGATACTCTATCGACGGACGCTGCCTTTGGAAAGTGCACCAAACAGGGGTCTTCCGTGGTCTTGGTTGAAGTCAGAATCACTTACCTCAGAGAGCTTATTAGATGGTTGCATTTCACGTCTGTTTTGGGGGAGCTGAGACCCCAAACCCAAATTCTCCACTAGAAGTAAATGAGGGGGATTAGGGACACATTAAGAATCAGTGGGTTCCACAAATTCTTATTCCATATAGAACATTGGAGAAATTATTTTAGCTGAGTTTTTGTTTTTTTGTTTGTTTTTTTTTTTAGTAAGAAAAATGGTGGCCAAAGGAAAAAAGTCTCAGAGAGATTCCCACGGAATGTCAGCTTCGATTCCCTATGATTTCTCAGTGAAGTCAGTGAGAAGAAGAGGTTGTAAAATATACCCGTAAAGAGCCTCATGTCACTACGTTTTTGGGAGCACATCTGCTGGGACGGGGATTGTAGCTTGAGACAAGTGGACATCACGCTGTCCCCTGGCAATAATTAACCAGCGGGACGCTTTCAGCTCCGACAGCGAAACCGTGTGGGTCCACGGCAGAGGGCTTGTCCTCGGCCTTCCCAGGCAGCATGGCGGGCGGCCAGCCCTGCTCAAAGCCGTTTCAATCATAGAGGTGGGGGGTGGGGGCGGCGCACAAGTCCCGTCCTATGCCACTTGGAATTACTGTGCGATTTGCCAGGAGACTCAATCATTCGGTGGTGTTTAAATAGCGACACCAAGTAAGCGCAGACCCCAAAATCCCCTGGGAGAGCTTGTCCTGCAGCCTGGTCAGGTCCTTGGCCAAAGGCTGGGGACAGGTCGCTGAGCACGCCGAGCATGTACAGTTTGTTAAGAATTCTTTAAAAAGGAGTTAGAACTGTGCCAGCCTTGTCCAAAACCATGTGGCCTTGACCGCTGAGATGTGTTTCATCCCGTTCTCTCGGTAGCTGATCTTTGCTCAAAGCATTAATTACAGCGTGTGACTTCACCCCCACGGCAGTTTTTAATCATTATGCTTTATTCATTCCTCTCCTCCCTGTCATGTTTCTTTGAAAAACAATGAATAATCTTGGTCTTTTCAAAGAGAATAATTGCCCGTGATTTTGGAAGAAGGCAGGTTTTGTGCCAAATTTAGAAACTCACATGATTCTTATCACGCCTCGTTTGGGGCAGCTGCATATGCTACAAGGATTATCTCGAAGCTGAATTTGCATGTCTCACCGACGGGGCCCAGTGGGATGGCCCCAGCTCAGTTTGAACACTGCTCCTACTTGCTACAGAGTTTGAGCCCTAACCAAGTCCCCTCAATGGCCTCAGGTCGGGCCTCAGCAAAGAAGTCACTGTGTGCCACACCCAGCATGCCTGTCCTCAGGACCCGGGCCGAAGGGGAAGGCCTGGTACTGGGAGTCAGCCATGAATGCTAGACCAGTACTAGCCCTGCCAGGGTGCCTCACCCCTGGTTCTCACAGTGGCCCCGCATACGAGGTTCTGAGCTGGATGGCGAGCCCTCACAAAGACACACGGCGGTCTCAACCCTGGAACCTCAGAATGCGACCTTATGTGGCAGCAGGGTCTTTACAGAGGTGATCAAGTTCCAATGAGGCCATGAGGGTGGACCCTAATCTAATGTGACTGTATTCTTATGGAAAGGGGGCATCTGGATGCAGAATCAGACATGCACAGAGGTGGGACATGCGAAGAGCCACAGGGAGACGGCCAGGGAGAGACCGAAGTGGCATTGCCACAAGCCGAGGACAGGCTGGAGCTGCCGGCAGCGAGCAGAGGCCAGGACGGACCTTCCCCGGCTGATCTCGGAGGGAGCGTGGCGCCACCGACACCTCGACTGTGGACATCCAGCCTCCGGCGCGGTGACGGAACACATTCTGCCCTTCTAAGCTCCCCTGTTTGTGGTGCTTTGTTACAGCAGCCGCAGGACACTGATACGCTCAGCCACGGTACGATTCCCGCGTTACGGCGCAGGAAACTGCGGAGGAGGAATTTCTCCAAGCTCAGCGGCCGGGGCTGCAGAGCGAATCCAAGTATGAAGTGATCGTCAGAGTTTCTTGGTGCCTTCCCTCTGGGGACAGGGGCGTCGCCTCCCTGGGACGCCCACGCCGGTAGCGGCAGCCGCGCTTTGGGTGGGTGGTGGTGATAATTGCGACATTCTGCACATCCCTCTTTGCCACTCACAAGCTGCTTTCTCTGTGTCCCACCACTCACTTTGTGCACGAACTCAGATTCTACGAGCAGGTAGGACGGGCATGGTTAGTAATGACGAAAGCCCTTCCCAGAGGCTTTTGGGCGCTGATAGCGACCAATATGCAAGAAGTGGATGCACTGAACATCCACCCTGGAGGATTGGGCAAGAGCGAGCAGGTGTGTCACTTAGCGACGAGAGAAGGTCCCCTTAGCAGAGCAGAGGGGACGCCTCGGCCTGATGGGAATCGGAAGCTGGCATCCCGACAGCTGGCCCTGAGCACCAGCTCGCAAGCGCAGGGTCCCTGGTCGGCGCCGTTTCCGCCTGGTTCCCGGCAGCGGGGAGGCTGCGGCGGGGGGGCGGGGGGGGGCCCCCACGTCGGACGCAGCCGCGGCGCGAGCTCCAGCTCCGCCTTCCGTTTCCGGCAACGTCCTGACCGCGGGGACCAGCTGCACAGCGCAGGCGCTCGCGATCCACAGTCCGGCAACGGTAGCCGTAGGTCGCAGATGCTCAGACGCACGGCGCCCGAGATCCGAGATGAAGAAACTGCTTGGTGCGTGCAGATCAGCGCTGCCCGTGTTCCCGCATGCAACGATGGGGAAACGCGCGTCTCCAGACGTTTGCAAGATGCACCGTCGCTCCGTAACACGTTCTGATGAATTTCTCAGAGATGAAATGTGCCTTTGATTAAGGAAGAGTCTTTTTTAAAAAATTTTTTTGATAAGTCCCATGTGCATCGGGGTCCTCATTTAGTCATGATGTCGCTATGCAAAATGAAAGGATAAAACCTTCACTTTGATTTACGATCGTGGTTATTAATTTCCGATGCAGCTTTTCGGTTTGGATTATTCGACGGGGGAGGGATTTGGGGACATATACGTGGAGCCTGGGAGATTTACTGGCGTAAACATCACCGCGGAGGTCCAGCCGTAAATAACGAAACTTCTCAAAAGAAGTATCAAATTCCACATTAGTAGTAGGCACAGGAAAAAAACTTAAATATCTAAAAACTAAGTTGACACCGACTAGGGTTTCTGTGCAGGTGACTTCTGAAGGGGACTTCGTACGCAGGCTGGTGACATGTTTGCTTGTTTTCTGTGAGACCCGTGATTCCAAGCCCAGTTCGCCAGGGAGGGGGTCCCGGATTGGGGTGCCAGCGTCATCGGCACACTAAGAGCATTCCTGTGGGGAATTTTGCTGATGGCCAGCATTCATGGGAGAGAGTTGGGTGGGTTCTTTTCTATTCTTTAATACATAAATGCACAGCCATGGACTGGTTGCATCAGAATTCCAATTTGGGGTGTGTGCTGAATTCATAACATTTCAGTCTGGACGTATCAGGCAACACCTCTTTTGTGGCTTGGGCAGGCGCCTCGAGGTGAGCCGAGGGTGCCGAGCTGGCCTGGCCAGAGGGAGCTCGGACCGGGGGGACGTCAGGACACCTGCCACGGCGGGGCCTGCTGTCCACTCGCGACTCCGCTCTTCTCTGCATGGTTCTGGCTGGTGTCCAGGGCCAGGGCATGTGCATGGCCGGGCCTTGGGGATGGAGTCAGGAGCCCGAAGGTCAACCTGAGCCCCCACACACTTCGAGCAGTTCCAGATTCTGGGGATGGGTTTGGCTGCTCGTACGTGGGGACAGACTTAATAGGCAGGATGCAAGACCTTGGGCGACACCCAGGTAGACTTGAGGTGGAAGCCAGGAGGAAGGAAGCAAAGTGGAGGGTCGGAAAGGTCCAGTCTGGTGATGGCACATGCGACAGAGGCCGGGGAGGCCGGGGAGGGCTCTCGGTTCCCGATACTCCGCTCGCCTCGTTCAGGATGTGAGATTTTTCCAAGCGTCGAGGGTCGAAGGGACTCGGAGAGCGAGAGGAGAGACACGTGCAGAGGTTTGAGGCGCGGGTCCCCTCTGCCACGGGGGTTTACAGAAAGGCCAGCGGCGCTGTTACCGGGTGAACGGCAGGCGCTGGGGCGTGCACGTCACAAGCCGTCCAGTGTGCTGACCTCTCCACGCCATGAACTCAGATCCCTCTATTAGCATTGCCCCCCCTGGGGCCGAATGGGGGACAAACTCCTGGGGCCCTTCACGGGGACCCTGAGTGGCCGGGGGCTGCTCTTCCCCCCGGGGGGCCTGGCATTCGACACTGACCAGTTAGAGAATTTTGTCCCCTCGGCTCAGCTGGACGAGAAAAGCACCCTGGCCTGGGGTTGTTTATCTGAGATGTCCCAGAACACTTGCACGTGGGATTCTCTTTTGCCGGGGTTGGGGGAGGCCGTAAAGCTGGAGGAGCTCCAGAAAGCTCTGTCCAGGAGGATTCTCAGGAGAGAGTTCCGAGAACGCAGAGCTGCTTTGAACCAGCTGAGAGAATTTGCAGAAGCGGCTCTAGGAGGTGGCTCGCTCAGCACCCTGCCCTCGTTCGCACCTGCTGACTCTCTCTTGGGTCTGGGCGGTGAGGACAGATCCTTCTCAGGTTTCTTGTCTCCGGTTTTAAGTCACCCCACCCCCGCCACCAGCCTGCTGACTCACCCGTGCTTGGTTGACCCGCCCAAGAGATGAGATTCCGCTTTGTGGTTCTCCCTGCAAAATTGGCCAACACAGGCCCACAAAATTATCTCTCTCAAGCTGAAGAATAGAACTATTTCCTCTGAAACGCTGCTATTAACTTGATCTTCAAGTAAGAAAGAGAAATTTAAGAGCGAGTAAACAAACTTTTAACCATTTCGAATAATTAATCATAAAATTAGAGTCTATTCCTCTTAACCTCAACTTAATAAATTAAATCGAATGAAATGACTGATTACAACTAAAATTTAGGCAAATCAGATGCTTAATGAAGTTTTCAAATGAGCAGATGAGCCATAGCTATCATAATTCAGTAAAAATTGTCAAACCAGACTACGATTGCTGAAACGCTAAATCTGTTGACTTTCAGCCGTTTCACACTAAGACATGTGGGAACAAATATATTTAGGGAATTGTTTTGTTTTGTTAAGTCTGAGGCATGTTCAGTTTGGAATTCTTTATAGTAATTAGGATTCATGGAAGGGTGAATTTTAGAAATATGAGTCCTTCAAAGCTTTTTGTTGGAAATCTGGGGAAAAGGGTCATCATTGACAATGTGACAAGACAGCCTTACACATTCCTCGGGCCCAGGGAGCTGCTTCCTGACGCTCTCTCTCGCCATCGTGAAGCCTCGGGGAAAGGCTTCTGGATCATTCCACGAGGCAAGCGGTGAGTGCAGAGGGACGTCGCAGGAAAGCCTACCGGGGCCAGGGCCTCGGTCCGCCTTAGCCAAGCTCCCAGTGCGTGCGGCTGGCCCCGCTCCGGCCTCATGTCCCTGTCAGTGCTGTGTGTCCGGTCCCGGCTCCGTGACCCCGGGCACCTGGGCGGGACCCTGGACTCAGGGAGAATCCCATCCCCTCAATCCCGGCACCTCCGCTTGGTGACTCCCATCTCAGCCTCACGGTCGGGGACAGCTGAGTACAGACGAGCACGTGGGGTGGCATTTGGCGAGTTCCATCCCGCGGGGTCGTGACGCTCCCCTAGAATCGTGGGGTGCCGACAGTGTCTCCCTGGCCAGCTGTCCATCCACCCGGGCTCGGACGAGTGCCTGCTGGAGCCCGGCGAGGCTTCACGTGGTCACCGTCAACGCTAAGCCCGGCCGGTCCTCCCCGGGGGCCACATCCCGCGTGGCTGGGTCCTCAGGAAGCCCATGCTCCGCCCTGCCCGCCCGTTCCCAGACCCGCGATCCCGTTGCAGATAAAAGGCTGGCCTTGTTAGCGCCTGTCAGGGACACATGCTCAGACGCCCGGAGCAGACTCGACTTGGCACGCACGAGGACGGGCTGCACAGAGTGTGGGAAGCGGTGCCAAAACCACAGAATGAATCAGCTCTTTCGATGAAAGCATCCGACTCTTCCTCTCAGGAGCACGCGAGCAGGTGACAGAGACATGTGGTGGCATCGGTGGCTTGGAGACATCTGCTAGGACACGAGAGCGGCATGGAGCGGCTTGTCCACGACGCCTTGCGGTGCCTCCCCTGGGAACGGATGTCTCACCCTCTTCTTCCTCCACGACGCAGCCCGGCCTCCGAGGCACGGCCCACCGCGCTGCGGGGCTGGAGGGCACGGGACGGGGTTGGAAGGTGCCGGCCAGCCGCGCACAGGCCACTCAGAGCGTGTCGGCCGGAGTGAGGGCCGGGGCGCAGGGGCCGGCCAGGCATGGCTGGGGTTGGGGGCTGGGCTGCGGCCTGCAGAGCTCCGTGGCGAAGGCCCGTCCCAGCTGGGCTGAGTGAGACCAAGGGGGTGGGACTATTGAGTCCCGAGGGAGCCCAGCCGTTCCAGATTGCCCCGTCCTTTGTCTGGGCTAGCACGGGTCCTGGGGGCAGAGGGGACACAGCCCGGGTGGTGAGCACAGCTTCAGGCCCAGCGTACGCCTGGAACCACAGCCCGTCTCTGGACCCAAAGCCACTCCTCGTTTCTGTATATTTGTAGAAAAGGGCGTGCTGAGATGTCGTCAGATGCTCTGCTTTAAAAACATGGTTCTGTCCCCTGCCTACCAATTCTTTTATTATTATTTTAAAAGAATTTATCACAGTAAAACTATTCTTTGCAGGCCGACACCAGTGACGAGTGATCCTCACACCCAGTCCACGCATAGATGTCCCCTCTGTCGTCTGTCCTAAACGCCCGTGTTCTAATGAGACAGGACAAAACCGAGGTGTGAAACTGTATACACAGCAGGAACGCAACTGCACTTTCAAAATTACGCATCTAACTGTGGGGAATTTACAAGAATGCCAACCGCTGGCTTTATGCCTTAGCCCTTTTAGATAACTTCCCTTTCTTCTTTTCTTTCACTTTTTTTTTATATATGTATTTAAAATGCCCACAAATGACTTTGCTTGGCTCTTAGAATGAAAACTAAATCAATATTAAAACAAATCCACTGAGCACGAACCTCTCTAGGAGGCCTTGCAGCTCGCTGAGCGGGTGGGGAGGTTTAGAGGGGCGTCGGGGTCTGCAGGTGCTGGGGGACAGTGTGTCACGGGTGGTGGGTCTCCTCGGAACGTCCCAGACCCCGACCCCGACCCCACGAGGGCGTGCCCGTGTTTTAAAGGCTCCACCTTCCGAGTCTTGCCTCTGATGTCTTCTCTTTTACACAGCTGCCAAGAAAAAAAAAAAAAAGTGGTCAGACAACAAACAACCGTCCTCTGTAAGGAGCTGCTTTGGCTCATTCCTGCCTTGTGAAATCGCAGAAGCTCATGGAATCACGGAGCGTCAGAAGGTCCTCGACTATTCCGTGTTACAGATGAGACTGCACGGGAATTTACCCAGAGTCCCGCAAATTAAAAGAGGGTTTGGACTGCGAAAGGCATTTCCTTTGTTTGCAGGAAGCTTCTTTCCATCCATCATTTCTGCACTCATTTATTTTGCCATTTTTTGTGAGTGAGTCAGTGTAATATTTCACTGGAAAAGAGCACGTATCCATTCACGTGCAGTCATTAGAAATTAAATTGCAGATGCCATTCCCCAAATTAATTTGGTTTTAGGCTTAAAGAGAAAATTCCCTACTGGTGCTTCATTTTTCATGGTGGACGTGGTCCAGCCGGGTCCCTTTGCACCCTGGGAGGCTGGAGCAGGGATCCCGGGGAGCAGGGAGGAGCTGCTGGCGAGGGCCTGGGGTTGAGGTGTCCGAGCAGGGTTTTGGGGGCTCAAACAGGACGGATGCTACTCGCTGGGGTGAGGACTAGTGTTAAGAAGACAGAGAAAGCAGAGCATCGGGCAGGGGTACGTGGGGTCAAGGCCGAAGGGTCAGCAGAGCACGGGATGGGGCACTGGTAGGGGGCAGCTGCTTCCTCTGAGCCGTGACGGAACCCTGCTCTGCCGGCTGCCGTACTCGTCGGGGAGATGGCGGTTGGCAGATGAGAGGTCACGTTCTGGGAAGCGAAGGTGCCCACAGCCTGCCCAGAACCGCACCCAGCGTGTCGCCCCTGCTCCGCCTCGGGCTTCTCAGGAGCAACTTTTCCACGCAGGTTTTGACGGAGCGCTGCAGACCTCCTCTCACCAAGGACGTGAGAGTTCCGGGGTGCCGATACGCCCCAAGGTTCCCCAAAATGCAGCCTCACTTCCGGAGAGCAATGCTCTCTGTTCCCAGGAAGAGGCAGAGAGGCCGCCGGCTCAGCGAGCCGGGCCGCCAGGCGCACACGTGCGGGTTTGACGGGTCCGGGCCAGGCGACCGGCAGAGGGGTTCGTGTTCGGAGCTCTGTCTCCCGGGATCTGTGTTTATTCCATCCCTTTCAACTCAGTGGACGGTCTGTAGCTTCCACAGTTGTGGTGAGCTTTTCCGATCATGAATTATTACGAAGGGCTATTTTCAAAGCTTCATTCTGAAAAGAATGGGTTTGGAACGGCTCAGAGCAAACTTGTAAATGTGTCAACACTGCCCTGCATCTCTGTTCCAACTTTTGCCTACTCAGGCTGAAATTGCTGAAGATTTATTAATGTGGTAGAAGAATGCTCTGGTGTTAAGAATCTCTCAAGAAAACCATAATTAAAAATAGCATCGATTTGCACGATTTAATCATCCTACCACAGAGTGTTGCAGGAGATTAAAATGATCTCACCGAGGCGGTCCAAGGATTTTATGATTGGAAGGACGTTGCTTTTCCACGGTGATTTTCCCAAATGCATGTCCTGTGGTGTCAACCCCCCTCTCCTGCCTAAAATGTCTCAACAGTTTAAAAAGTGACCCAAGGCCCATTCATGCACCGTCATTAGGAATGAAACAGCAAATGATGACCTAGGAGAAGTTTGAAGCGTGTGAGGTGGGAAGGATGTATGAAGGTCTGCTTCTCCTATTTCCTTAACTATAACTTTATTTTTAAGTTCTGTTTTCACTTTTTGACAAATTATCGCATTTTGTCTCCTTTTAGTGTGTGGGTACTGTGACTTTTCCCTCCAAATCTTGTCTTCGAGCGCACTCAGAGACGCGATGCTAAGTCCGAGGAAGCCACTCGGACCCCAGCCTACTGTTCTGTGGCCAAATCTTTGCTCTGTGTAACAATGAAACACATTTCCTGTGTTGCTCTCATTTTATGCCATCTGTAGAGGGACAGATGACAAATGAATAGAACATAAAAATAAAAATACTTTTGCGTTAAACACTCCCAAAGTGTTGTCGTAATGTGCTTTATTCTGTATGTCCTTTCTCCCTCGTTAAGTGCCAGGACATCGTAACAAATAAAGACACGGTTCCTGACCTCAAGGAACGTTTAGTCTAGAGGCGAAAACAGTCGAGGAAGCAAAGATGTGATGAGAACGGTTCTCGGTGGACGTGCAGGCATCCATCCTGGTGGGGGAGGCTGCAGACGGCTCTCCAGGAAGACACCTGGGAAGACGCCACCCTGCAGGGTGGAGGAGGGAATGCAGCGAAGACAGCAGTGATGTGTGCGTGTGTGTGTGTGTGCATGTGCTTGAGCATGTGTGTGTGCACATGTGTATGTGTGTACTTGTGTGTATGTGCATGTGTGTATGCTTGTGCATGTGTGTGCGTGCATGTGTGCGTATGTGCATGTGCGCATTACATGTGCATGAGTGTGTGAGTGTGTGTGCATGTGCGTGCTTCTATGTGCATGTGTATGTGTGTTTGTGTGGACATGTGCGTGCACGTGTGCATGTATGTGCATGTGTGTGCACATGCATGTGTGTGCGTGCTTGTGCATGTGCGCATGTGTGTTGCATGTGCATGAGTGTGTGAGTGTGTGCATGTGTTTGCCTCTGTGTGTGCATGTTCATGTGTGTGTTTGTGTGTGTGCATGTGAGCATGTACATGCATGCATGTGTATTTCCCCACGTATTTATTTGGTTTATTCATTTGAAATGGCTGTTGCTTAATTCTTCAAATGAGAAGTAGATGAAAAGCAGGACAATTAGGCCGCGGGCTGGGGTCTGAGGGCCTCGGTAGATAAAGCCCCAATAACGGCCCACAGTGGTGATTCATTAAAGCAGAGCGCCACAGGGTCTGGAGAGAGCCGAGTTAAAGAATGGAAATAAAGAAACGCCGCCAGTTAAAATGCCGACACTAAGTATACTCCCGGCAAAGGTCGACGTCCAGCGAACACAATGTACGGCAGGAAAGGACGTTGGCGGACGGTGGATCGAATCATCTAACGTTTCAGAAGAAGCTGCCGTGCGTGTAGGGAGGTTCCTGAGAGACATGATGTCACTAAAGGCAGAGTTTCTGGCATAAAAAAGGCTCTAAAGAAACACGGCCTCTCTTCCCTTAGCGGAAAGCCTGTCCCGTTTGTTTAGGGTGAGTGGGGATCCGGTGACTTCTCAGCACCCAGGAGCAAACGGGGGTGGTTTGCCAGGTGCTTACCCGCCTACGAGCCCTGAGGTGGCGACGTAGGGTGAGCGGGTCTGTTTCTTCAGAGCCTGCTAACATCTTCCGCCATCCAAATCATGATCTACTCAATTTAATAAATGGTAAGAACTTGTCCTAACGTTAGAATTTGCACTGGCCCCTCCTCATCTGAATTATTCTATCTCCTCTGTTTAACCTAGACACCCCACTTCTCAAATTAATAATAAGTATCAATCGGCGATTGGAACCAGGGAGAGTTATGAGTGAAGCAGTTCCTTTTTCTTCTAGCCTTCAACTGGCGACAACCTGGGTGTCCAACCAGGGACACCTGTGGCCCGTATGACGTCACGGGAAGTGGGGGAAAAGGGTGCCCTCTGCGGAGCCAGACCCCAGGCTCATGACCTGAGCAGCACCTCTTTCTCCTCAAAGACGCAGCCCCGCCAGGACGCAGGGCATGGCAGTTTTGGCATGAGCTGGAGTCAGCTCTCGGATGCCCCTCTGCTGGCCGCCGTGGTGCGGTGGACGCCCGCACAGCCGTGCCTGGGAACCCTCCCGATGGCACAGGACTAGACGCAAGTGTCCGGGAAATTCCTGGGACGGAATATTACAGAGCTATGAAGAGTCGGGTGGCAGGCGATGTTTGCTGGGAACCCCACGAAAGCCAGCAGCAGACCCCAAACAGTGTGGTGTGTGCGCAAACGCCGACCCTCGAAGGGACAGAAAAGGCACGGAGCAGAACTCTACCTGTCCTCACCTTTACGGGACGAGCTGGCACGTGACGAGTTCCTTGGCGATTTCGTATTTTAAGTTTCTTCGTGTATAACTTTTGTGATTAAAAAAACTGCAGTCCATTCTTATGAGTCACAGTAGCTACTTTCTATAAAGTCGTCGCAGACACCGAGTTAATGGACCCTGAGCCCGCGGCCTGGGGGAGTCCAGGGTGCGCTCCCGTGAGCCTGTCACAACCTTCTCAGCAACGATCGATGCTCGACCTCGTCTAATGCGTGTTTCTGCTCAACACTTCGCGTGATGTCGCGGTCTTGCCAGCCTTCGTGCGGGTAGGGACCCCAGGCAGCCTTCAGCCCTGCCAACAGCCAGATCGCCGACAAAAGCCACAAAAATGCGAAAAACACGTGGCACTGAATGGACCGTGGGAAGGACACTTGTTTACAACGTGGAGCCAGGAGGCCGAGGGTCCCCTCGCTCCGCCTCACCTCGGATCGTGAGACGACTCGGTGTCTGCTGCTCGGCACACATCCACACCTCGCCGCCAAGGCGCGTGAGTGGTTTTGGAGTCACAAGTAAATTTCGGGGAGAAGGCGCATTTGCAAATATGGAGACTGTGAAAAAAGGGGAAGGACAGTAATTAAAAGCTAATTAAAAGATCGAGTTGCCGTCGGATCTGTGGTATGTATAAGTGAGGTCGATCTGATGACGTTTCTGAGCTTCTCGATAAATCATGCAAATCCAAATTCACTAAATTGCCGTTTTCTGAACACGGGGCTAGTAGGCTGCCCACTCGGGAATCATGACCCATAAAATTTAATGACGTTTAATATGTTTTATGTTAGAGAGCAGTAATTTTCAGTCAAGATCATTACGTCTAGGTTTTATTTTTCTGCGTGGAATTTTGTGCGTAAAGCGCTGAATTGAAGCAAGATGTGTTGAAACCCGAGCGCAGCCCCAGTGATGGGGGGGGGGGCCCTGGCGTGGAAGGCGGGGTGGTGCTGGGGGAGTCTCACACTTTGGGGGGTTGTATTTCCCTTCCTTTGGCTACAACTCCACCCAGCACCTGGGAAAACAGACCCCCCCACCCCTCCCGGCCGCACCGCCTGCCAGCACGGCTTCAGGAAGCTTTAATTTAATTAACAGAAACCGGCATCAAAAAACATTAGCTCAGCGAGGCTGTCAGTGCGTCCGGGGCTGCAGGTCTGAGCTGTGGGGGACACACCCTGCGCCCTGGCACAGCGCCCTGACTCGGCGCCGCTCTCGTGTGGCCCTGTGGAGACGTCCGCTGTCCCCTGAGAAGCAGAGACTGCGGCTGTCTCCAGCCTGCCCTCCGCCATGTCACACGTTCCAATCGTCACCTTCACGGCGAGGAAAAACCGCCGTCCCCACCGCGCTCTGCCTGGCCTGCGTGAGGCTGGGCGTCAGCAAATAGCACAGCTTCCCCTTCGTTTGTATTCTCCCCAGTTCTCGCATCATCCACGAAGGACAGGCTGGCGGAACGGGGAGCCTTCAGCAAACATTTTCAGTAACAAAATTTGCGAACAAAATGGTGCTCGCTGGTCTTGCATCGATTGTGACAAAGTTCACGGCGACGGTCGGTGCTGGGATTTGGCGGTGACGGAAGGGAGAGGTTTCCCTGGGTGTCCTGCTCCAGGGGGGACAGCAAGGACGTGGCGTCCACGCCAGGTCTGCTTCCGATCAGCCAACAGAAGGGCAAAACAATGATTCCTTATTAAAAACGCACGATATCGCCTAGTCTGCCCGCACCGCAGAGGTGCAACCATCTAACCAGAAAATGTAAGCAGAGGTGCTTTGGACACAAGACGCTGCAGTCACGTGAGGGCTTATCGTCACCTGGCGCTCCTTTCCATCCAGGGGACCTGGAGGCGAGTCTCCCAGCCTCAGCGCTGCCTTTTAACAGCGACTGCTGTGTTATTCCCTTCAGCAGTTGACATTGGCGCACACGAATGATTGTAACATACAAGAAAAACATCATGAGAAAAGCCACAAAGAGATTTAGCAGCTGCGTTTCTGTGCCTATTAAAACAGCATTAACATGTGACCCCCTTGGCCCTCGCCGGTGGCAAACTGTTACAGAGGCGACAGTCGGGGTTGCCCGTAACATTGTGTTCCAGAAATAACAAGGGAAATTGGTTTGACACATTGGTACGTGGTGAGAAGGTAACTAAAGCAACGTGGGCGTGTGAGGTGGCCGGGCAGATTATCACTCGTCACTTTTTCTCTGATGCGAGAAGGAGCGAGGTCTTCCTGAGCCACGCGGAGCTGGTGGCCCGTGTGGCCGGACGCTGCCGGCGGCACCGGGCACTCCAGAGCAGCTGCCCGGCGCAAAGTGGTCGTGAGTTACTTGGTAGAAGGCACAGGCCACCTGTTCCGGAAGGAGGTTCCGTGCAGTTCCAGAGCAGGGTATATCCTGTCCCTCCCCTTCTCACTCCAAACCTCACGAAGATGCCAAGACAACGCACAGGTGATGGAGTCGCCAAGAGGTGAATTAAATATCTGTATATCATACATGATACAAAACACACGTCGCGTGTTTGCACGCACAGGTACGCGCGTGGGCCCCGCCGCCTCCCTCGGAGGTTGGGCTTTGCGCCTTTGCTCACCGTCTGCCTGCACCTGCGGTGCCGCAGGGACCTCGTCTCCGCGCTCGCGAGCGAAGCCCCGGGCGGACGCTGCCGGCGGAACGTTCGTGTCCCTCCACATTCCCGTGTCGACACCCGACCCCCGCGTGACGGCGTGAGCAGGCGCGTCCTCCAGGAGGTGACCAGGCCGTGTGGGTGGCGTCCTCGTGACTGGGATTAGAGTCCTTAGGAAAGGGACCCCCGTGAGCTCCCTCGCCCCTTCCGGCACGCGAGGTCACGGGACAGGGCGGCCGTCTGTGACTGGGAGGCGGGGCCCCGCCGGCCACTGGATCTGCTGGCACCAGGACCCCGACGTCCAGCCCCGGGGCTGTGAGAAGCGAGTTTCCGCCGTCCGTCAGGCTCGCAGCGGTGGGGCCTGGCTCGCCGGCTGATCGAGACGTGTTTGG
>CM053503.1:165969918-165996596 GCA_028627145.1 Eidolon dupreanum | reverse complement strand
GTGACGGAAGGCCACCGAGGACACCGAGGTTGCCCAGGGTGTCAGCACCAGGGAGCAGCCACCTCCGTAGCCTGTGGGACTCGGGAGGAGGTGGGTCCCTGAGCTCAGAGGCCAAGAGTGCCTGGCCGGGCAGGTGGGAAGGGGGGTCACAGAGAGGACGCAGCCACTGCTGGGGACACGGACCAAAGCAGAGGGGCAGGAAAGACCAGCCTGGCTTCCCCCTGCTGCCCACTCTCCCGCTGGCCACCCGCTGGCCCAGGGAGCCCAGAAGCCAGAGACCAAGGGTCGGGAAGTGCAGTTTGCAGTGGTCACCCTTTAGGGCAGGCCCCTGGGGAGAACACCGCCAACACCTGGAGGAAGGATGAGTTGGGTGGACAGGGTGGACAGGGACAAGGCGCCGGACGGCTGCCTCGACCTTCAGCAGCGAAGCGGGGCCACCACGCGGGCAGCCACGCCCGTGTCAGGGCCTCCAGAAGAACCTGAGCAGGGGAAGCTTATGGTAAAGAATTCCGTGCCATACAGTATAAAATTCTATTACAGGAATGATTTTATATTTTACAACTGTTTATAAACTTACATTACACATAAAAATTTATAAAGAAATATATAATTTATATATAAACATAAAACTATATTTGAAATCATAAATATAAAAAATTATAATCTAGCAAGGAGTAACTGGTACTCCGTCCCAAAAACCTCACTATGATGGCACTAGAGAAAATAGAGATAAACAAATATAAATACATACATATGTGTATGTGCATATACATATTTTTTTTGCCTCTTGTCACTCATCTTTTGCTTTCCAGCTTCCAAAATTGTAATGAATCAGGAGGTCTGCAGAGGGGGAAACCAATAAGAAACAAACCCATGTCTGCCATGCGCCCCAGAAAGCCTTAAACGTTGGAGCCACCAGGTACCACTTGAGAGGGTGGGACATGGCCCAGTGATGACATGGACAGATCCAGCCCACTCCAATTCCCAAGAGCCAATTGTTACATTTTCAGGATTTTTGTGAGTCAGTTACTGGATACAGTCACTATCAAACTTAAGTTACATAAAGTTAGAACAGAATACATTCTATCAAAAACAAAGGTGACAAATCCTCAGGACCCACACGCCCTCATCATCCTGCTGTGCTCTGTGCTCGTGTGGTTTCTGCCTCCAGTAGCTCCCGGGAGGAAATGCTACGTGGCCGTGTGCCACCGTGGTGTCTTCTCTGCATTCAGTGATGTCTTGTGGCTCGCTGGAAATCGGCCATCGTGGACATGTATCAACAGACACTAGAAGTCGGGGTTTTGTTTTGTTTTCTTTTTCACGCGAGAAGCCAGTCGTCACGTGTTTCCTGAGACACCGCTGGATGAAACTGGACACACTGTGATCTGAGACCTCGTGTCCCACCCTTCCCTCTCACACAGGAGACTGTCACCCGTGGGGAACCTGAATCGGAGGGCCACCGGGCGGGGGTCCGTCCGCCACCGCCGGCAGCGCCGCTGCGTTCTGCATGTTGTAGACGACTGAGACCCCCGGATGCGGTGGGCGGAGAGACCGCAGTCAAACACGGACTTGGCTGGCGAGGCCCGGACAGCCCGACTTTGCCAGTGCGTCTCCTCTGCCAGCTCTGCGAACTGCAGAGACCCGCCAGGCCACCGTCCGCCTGCGGCAAGTGCCACCAAGACACACGAGGAGAGGTCGGGCCGCGGAGAACCACCCGGCTCTACATTCTGCGGCGGGCAAGAGCCGAGCACGATGCCCCGCTGAGCCCTCGTCCGCCCCGAAGGCCTTGTCTCCAAGCCTCATTTTCTGTCCTCGGAATGGGGGTGGTCACATGACCCCTTACGACATTGGATTCAGACCTAGAGTTGTGCTCCCATTGCATGGTGATCGATGGCATTGGCGGTCACCAGCTTCTGGACGCCTCTCGGGCGATTGCTTTTCCTTAAAGCATTTTCTTATGAGAGCAACAGCACCCCCAGAGTGGTCCTGAGGCCCCCATCCCACACAGTGTCCCCGGGGCCTGCCTCTGGAACCCCGACTCCTCCTCTGAGGGGTCACTCCCCCCACTCTCTCCCGGGGAAGCTCCAGAAAACGCCACCTGGGTGCTTGTCACCCTCCCGCCCGCGATGCTTTCTCTAAGTCTCATCGTCCATCTCCCGGTCCAGACAGGGGACATGCCAAAAGAGAAGAACGAAGGTCCGGCCCTCTCTGACGTCTCGGAGACAAGCACGGTGCCCGGCACACGGCGGGCGCTGGGTAACGCGCGTGCAATCGTGATGGAGCGAGCCGCATGCGGACGGAGGGCAGAGAGGCCTTCGCCGGGGGCACAGCCGGGCGGCCGGGGGCTTTGCGTTTGCACTCAGACTCCGCACGAAGTCCGAGTGCACGTTACAGGGCCGCATACAGCACACTCTGTGGTGACAACGGCCTGAGGGACGCGGGGCGGGGGGTGGCAGCCCCTCACTCCTGTCCATCACAGCTCTCGACAAGCAGAGAAAAGACCGGCTCCCGGCGCGTCCCGTGAAAGGCTAGGAGGAGGCGAGGCGGCCACCCCACCACGTTCCCGGCTCGCCGCATGACATGTTGCCGTGCCAACACACATTCTGAGTCACCCAAGCAGATTTAATGCCATCGCGGCAATGACTCCGCCTTTTCTTCTAAAAAGAGCTAAAAGGGAAGATTCCGACCTACCTAGGAAATGATTTTAATCAGTTTAGTTCCGGAAAAAACTATGGAAATTCAGATTTTTTCATTCTGCTGCTTCTGGGCATTATACGGTGACAAATGGCTGACGAAGCCACTGCTTCCCCCCTTCCCCATCCCCCCCCCACCCCTCCAACCCTGTGGGGAGGGGCAGGACACGACTGGCAGCCTTCTGAGTCCCACACGGAACGGCCCGAGGGCATAAGCATATGAAAGGCCAACAAAAGAGAAGGTTTTGACAATAAGAAAACCACCCAAATTACCCATCTCACTCCACATACCACACGGATAGCCATGCCTCCTCCATGGCGAGTACCCCACCCCCACCCCCACCCCGTCCTGGGAAGCTGGACTCTGGGGAACAGGGACAGAGGTCCAGACGCCGCACAGCAGCACTCAGGTGACTCACACCCATTCATGGACCTGGGACCTGCCTGCAGAGCCCGGGGCGCTGGGGGCGGGGTGTGCTCACACCCGGGGCAGCATGAGTCACACGGAAAGCTCGGGAAACTTTGAGGGGCCGTGTGTGGCGCTCAGGTCACTGAGCTCTCCCCCATCCCTTCACCCGGTCCTTCGGCAGTGTGTAGTGGCATAAGCTCCCCCCGCCTCTGCGGCCACCCTTCACGGGGGCAGGAGGTCCCTGTCACGGTGAGCGAAACGAGGTTCCCCGAATACCGCGTCGTCGAGCTGCTGAGAAGCGGGACTGAGTCTGTCACCCCGTCTTGGGACAGGGTCCTGCCGGGAACCAAGCCCTTCCTGGGGCCTTTGAAACGAAAAATCCTAAATACGAAATTGCCAGTGAAAGCTGCCCGAGGTTTTAAACCGGGACCAGAGTTCAGTCCGCACACGCGCGTCCCTCATGTAAACTGTCCGTGAACCAGGCTCTTCTGACTGGCGTATTCGGGCCTGACGAGGAGGTCACTGTGGTCCCACCTGCACGCCGATGGCACGTCCTGCCCGTGCCTGTCGGCTCCAGATTTCCTGCAGAGCGTAGGGGCAAACATGGGAAGCTGAGCGTTCTGGGGACCCCCGAGGATGCGCCCCCAACCCTGGGATTGTCAAAAGTCCCCCGCTCAGGGCAGAGCGTAGGAAGAAAATGAATGAGCTCCAGAATTCTTGCGTCTAAACGGCTGGTTTTATCCTAGACCAGGGTCTTCCCAACCTCAACTCTGTTGTCATTTGAGGCCAAGTAATTCTTTGTCAAGCGGCCGCCCCAAGCAGCGTAGATGCCAGCAGCACCTCTGCCCTGAGTGGAGACAGCCACAAACGTCTCCAGGCATTGCCAGGCATCCCCTGGGGGACATAATCACCCCCCCACCTTAGCGACTGCCCACAGGTGGATAATCTCTCAGCGGCATTTCTCTGGGATGCATTGTTTCTTGCAAAGGGAAGTGCAGACTGTGCACAGAGACCGCGGTGGGACGGCTACGTGTCCCCGGGCCGGGACGGCACTCCGCAGGGCCTGGACGGCAGGTCCTGTTCTCTCCAGACGCCGTGAACGCGGACGCGAGGTCTCTGCGTTCTGTCACAGCGATGGCTCTCAGGTGCTCGCTGAGCCACCCCACTCAGACAGACGCCCCGATTCCAGAAGACGACCTAGACGCTGCCCCCCCAAGCACTGGCTAGGACTGTCCCAGACGCGACCACAAAACCGTGTCCCCAAACACGTGTTCGTTACCCTGGGCGGTGACGAGCGCGCGGTGTGCCCGCGTGCCCGAGCAGAAGAGCCGGCAGAAGGTGAGGCCGCTGTGCCTCCTGGACATCAGGCCATCGTCAGCCGGCAGAAGCGGAAACGAGCCCCACAGGGGCAAACGGCCTACAGTGTGCGATCCCCTGCCGCGCCTCGAGCAGACCAGTCGCTCTGGATCAAAGGACGTTGGCACCAGGATTTGGGATCGCAGAGGCGCTGGGAGGTCCAGGACGGGGTGGTGGAGGCATGCCAAGTGCTTCACGCTACGGGCAGAGCTTTCCCAGCATGCAGCCCCCCGAAACCAGCGTCCCTGCAGGACTGAAATCTCAGTGCTTCGTCCGCCCGGGGACACTCGGGGGGTCGAGGAGCAGAGCCCACGCCCGCGGTCTGGCGCTCGGGGAGCCTTCCTACACTCACTGGCCATCCCGCTCCACTGGGCACGTCCCCGGCTCCTGTGTGCCCCACATTCTGCCGTTCCAGGCTCGCCTTAGAGGATGGGTCCCTGGGACTCACAGAGGAGAAGCCCAGGGGTGCAATGTCCACGTCCCGGATTCGCAGGCGCAGCCCCAGAAGCCGCGGGCTGCGGGCGAGTTCAGCCTTCTCGCTGACCGTCAGAGGCCTGAGCACAGGTGCCCGCGGGCCTCACCCGGTGGCCTCTGTCTATTGGGGGAGGGAGGGGGACCAGGGCCACTATCCAGCAGACGCGCGATCTCTTTACGCCCAAAGGGTTTCACGCCTGCCGTTCTCACGCCCCTGCTTCTCTTCTTCGCTTTTCGGGAGCCCAGGAAGCTGTTTACACCCTGAACCAGACGGAAAGCGTTCCACACCAGCTCACGGACGACGGGCCACTGGGCCGCACGGTGGCCCAGGAAGCCACACGGCCTTCGGAGCAGCGTCAGAGGAGGGCGTGACCTGTGACCGCTCCCCCGTCTCTAGTGGGGAGGGGGCCGCGGGCAGGGCGACAAGGAAGGGGGCTGCTCTTCTCCCCACTGCAGGCCCCATCCTGGGCAGCGGCTCGCTCGGCTGTCCGTCCCCCACTGTTCGCTAAACCACTAACAGCTCCTTCTTCCCCATCTCGCAAGGCTTCTGTCTTCAAAGGTCATCCATCCAAAAGAATGCAAAACAGTGAGCTCCGCATGGCAGAACTTCAGGCTCTCTGGCCTCTGGGTTTCAGGACAGAGCTTCTTTCCCCAACGCCCGCCTCGTGTCACAAACCCGGGCCCCCCACTCCTGCCCACCCCTCACTCCCACCCGCAGGAGTGGGACAGACGTTCAAAAAACACTGACGGATGATCCCTCCCCGCAGGTGCTGTTCTGTGGCCTTTGACCTGTGCCTCCGTCATTCCCTGCAGCTCCACGGCCGGGCGCCCTCCACGAGGACAGCGCCCCCGGCAAGGACGCTACAGCGAGACCAAAGGAGAGGGCCGGAGTCTGGACCAGGGGATGAGTCCGAGCAAGTCTTCAAGGCCCGGCCAAGGAGGAAGTTCTGGAAGGGGCAGAGCGCTTAGTCCCCGCAAACCCATGAGATGAGCCCGCACCCCAGAGACCCCATGGAGGTCTGAGGGTGCCGCGCCCCGGGCCCCCTGGGAGATAGGACGTGTGGGACGTGCCTACAAAGCCGGTGCCTCAGGCTGCGCGGATGCGGTTCAGCACCCACTCTCCTCCCTCCCCCCTCTCTCTGCACCTCAGCTCTGGAAGCAGCAGCTAGGAAAGCAGAAAAGGAGCTGGGGAGACCCCCAAGTGCCCGAGCACCCCACGGTCAGTGCGGTGCGGAACGGCAGGAAGAGACCCTTGAACGGGGGTGACAGAAGGACACCTGCATGAGGACCAGGCGGGCAGGCAGGGGACACCTCAGCTGAGGCAAATGGGAACAGTGACCAAGAAGCATATGATGTAACTGCCCCAGCCTGCCCCAGAATTCCAGGGCAACGGGGCAGGGGCACGGGGGGCTGGGGAGGCGGGGAGCGTCTCCGAACTGGCCGGGACGGGTGCTCAGCAGAATTCCTTGCTGGTACACGCACTGTGCGGCCGAGGTGGATGCGAGTCTCGCCCCCACCGTGAATGTACCGCTTGACGGGCACTTTCCGTTGGAACTTAGACCCCTAGAAAGCTCAGAACGAACTCGCAACCTTCACTGTTGTCAGGAGCCCACGTTCGGACCATAATTTCCTCCGACCTCACCTTGCCGTTCCACCGAGCTTCGCCCTGTCTCGGTCCCCTGATCCGTGGCCATGCTGTTATCCCATCATCTGCATCGTCACCCAGCCTGAACCGTTTGGAGCAAGGCAAGGCACACGTGCACCTCAGGGCACGGATGTGTCTCAGGCAGGTAGCCAGAGTGATGTGTGGCCCTGCTCGGGGCTGGCCACTGAGGCCATGGGCCAGCCGACAAGCGCGGCTGCTTCCCAGTCTTAGCTCCCCAACTCACAGGTGAGGCCCGAGCCCCTGGCCCCGGCCCACCTTTGCCTCGGCAAATAGCTCTCTGCGCATCGGCCTCTTCGGAGGGAGAGGTGGTAAGAACAGTGTCGGGTAGCCAGGCCCGTCCCCCAGCAAGTCTTCAAGGCTTGGCCAAGGAGGGGCCTACTGGAAGGGGCAGAGCACTTAGTCCCCTGCAAACCCGAGACGAGCCCGCACCCCAGAGACCCCATGGAGGTCTGAGGGTGCCTGGGCGAGCCTGCTGGCGTCCCTGCCGTGTGTGCGGCCCCCCATCCGGTGGGTGAGGGCACAGCCGAATCGGCCGTTCTGAGCGTGGAGCGTGCTTTCCAATTAGCGAATAGTTTAGCGGGTGACTCACTCACTGCATGGCCTCCTGCAGAGGGACGTGACGGGTGATTTTTAAACGAAGAGTTTGTCCTGGATTTAAATCATGGAACCTTCACAGAGACGGTCCAGGGGCCGTGACGTGTGGGGCACCCGTGAGAAAGAGTCTTGGGCTCCGACTCCGGCCCGCAGGGCAGGTGGGGGCTTTTCTGTGCCAGCTTCACCCCGACAGCTGCCTGTCCCCCAACCTCCGCCCCTCCCTCAAGCACATCGTGTGGGGGAAAAAAAATACACCAAAACACTCGACGCATGCAAATGTTGTTCCTTTTATATCATTTCTTCCCAGTTCACCCCTGGGTTTTGCCTTTGGTGGTGGTTTTTATTTTTTCAACATATTCCATGTTCGCTTGCATGTGCTGTACGTGTTTGCACAGTATTATCACACACGCCACCTAAACGCCAAGCATGCTTTCAAAACAGAGACTCAAACGCCCTTTTAGGGGGAAAAAAAAAAAAACACAACCTTTATTAAAAAAAATAACTTACACATTGAGAGAACTCTCTGAAATATGAGTGTTCGTTTTTGTGCACAGGGCTTCAACCTTGAACAGTATTTTTTGTTTTTTAATGTAAGTTTACAAATACTATTAATGTCAGAAACTGCATGACAGAGCAGTTCTCGCTCCACCTCCCATGCCGGCACGAAGCGCCACACAGGTAAAAAACTGTCGTAAATAAAACATTTCTGCCGAGGCTGGCATATATTTATATATTTATACATTTATATATATAAAATTCCACAACAGCTAACAATTAATGTTATCCTTAGTCAAAACCAAAGTCAAGCTAATCTTAAAGCTACAGCAATCTGAATATATGTCAGCATTATACCGCCCATACAATATTTAAAATATAAGCTTTCAAATAAGGTACAGCAAAGAGCGAGAAAAATAAAGTCTTGACGTTTAAATACAAATCGCCGTATAAAACCTTCGGGAAACACAGAAAGTCCTATTTAACAGAAGTGCAGGCAAACCCACCCCAGCGCTGGCTTTGACAAACCCCACGTGACAGACTCGGAACGCACAGCCCGTGACGGCCACACCGGCGGGAGAGGGAGAGAGAGGGTGCACGGCGGCACGCGCGCCCCCTTCGGGCTGCGCCTCGAGCCCCAGGGCCCCTCGGCTTCATCTCGGAAACGTCGCGACCCGGTGGCCGGCCGACAGCAAGCTGGCGTGTCCGCAGACCCGGTGGGCGGTCACTTGGGGCTCTGCTCCAAGGCCGAGTACTCCGTCTCCGACACCCGGGAGGCGTCGATGAGCTTGGTGAGGCCGGTCTTGGCCGAGTACTTGAAGATGAAGGCCTTCATCAGCTCGTAGCGGTAGTTGCGGTGGATGAAGCTGTAGAGCACGGGGTTGACACAGCAGTGCACCAGGGACAGGCACTGCGTGACGTGCAGCGCCGAGAACAGGAAGTCCTCCAGCTGGCAGGTGAAGGGGATGTAGTGCAGGATGGAGCAGACGTCCAGCAGCACCACCAGGTGGTAGGGCAGCCAGCACACCAGGAAGACCACCACGTAGGAGAAGATGATCTTCCGGCTGCTGTGCTTCTCCTGGTCGCTGGACGCCGAGATGGCTCGGGCCAGCAGGGAGTAGAAGGCAGCGATGATGCAGAACGGGATGACGAAGCCCAAGATGACAGATACCAGCTCCATGCTGATCAGCCACTCCCTGGCGCTGTGCTCGGGGTAGAAGGACCGGCAGTACGTCTCGTTGGACGCGGACGTGACGGTCTTCAAGTAGTAGGTGTCGGGCAGGGACACGCAGAAGGCCAGCAGCCACACCAGGACGCAGACCACACGGCGCGTCATCTTCTTCCTGCTGCTCGAGGTGTTGGTGAAGTAGGTGATGGACAGGTAGCGGTCCACGCTCATGCACGTGAGGAAGAAGATGCTCCCGAAGAGGTTGATGGAGAAGATGAGGTGAGTGATCTTGCACGTGAGCTCGCCCATGGGCCACTGGTTATGCTGCACGAGGCTGACCACCCAGACCGGGATGGTGACCACCACCCACAGGTCGGCGATGGCCAGGTTTAAGATGTAGCAGTGCGTGTCGTAGCCGGTGGTCTTGGCCTGGATGTTCACCCAGACCACCACGAAGTTGGCGATCATGCCGATGACGAAGATGAAAATGTAGACCAAGGACAGCGCGTACAGCAGCACGCTCTTGTTGGCCAGGCTGGGGCACGTCACCGTGTCCACCCCGATGCAGTCGCTGCTGTTGCATGGCCAGCTGATGTCCGAGAAGTTCCCCGGTTCCGAGTAGTCGAACAGATGCAGATCCATGGCGTCGACGGCAGCGACCCAACGGCCTGTACGAAAAGTCAAACCAGAGAGACGGGAGGGAAACATCGCTTCGTTAGAAAACATGTGTTTCGGTCAAAACGCTTTCCCAGCGCCCCGGAAGCCCAGCTAGCCTGCCTCAGCCCTGCAGGATTTTTTGAGAAGGAAACCACCAGAACGGAACTCTGCAAAACGCAGTCAAGCGGACCCAGAACCTAAGCCCACACGGTGCTCGAGGAAACCGTGTTTGCTTTCTGCGGTTTTGTGGCTCAGTTCTCAAAGACATCCGCATTAGAAGTGCGACTCGGCGCGCTCTGCCGTCCTGCGAAATCTGCGTGCGCCCCTGGCTCGCGGGCCGCCCTCCGTCTGCGGGCCCGAGGGCTCGGGGACACGGCCAGTGCGCGGAGTGTCCGCCGAGCTCCGAACCTGCAGACTCTGGCGTGGCCGCGCGACTCTCAGCTACGGGCGACCAGCCAGCTGCCCCGAGCGCTGAGCCACCACCCAGCTTTCCCTCTCTAATCACCTGCTTCGGGAACGATGTGTGCTGAGACCCAGGACAGAAGTCGCCCCCTGCTGCAGGAGGGCGGACAAGGGGCACAGCTCAGCGCCCAGGGGGCCACAGTGATGACGTGAAGAGACGGCTCGAGAGGCTTCCCTGGGCGAGGATTCTGGCTCCTCGCTCACTGCTGTTCACTCCGAGACCAGTCGAGCGGTCTCCCGCGGCTTCTCAGAACACTGGCACCTACGCCACGGTCACCTGAGAACGCCAGGCCGACTGCAGAACCTAGCCCGCGGCACGTGCTCTGTAAAACTCCATCCCCCACCCCCGCCACCCCCCAGCAGAGAGCGAGGCTCGCTCAGCTCCCGCCCCACAGTCCGCTGACTCTCACCAGCAAAGCGGTGAGTCCCAGCCCTGCAGGACCCTCAGGAGCCGCTGGGTCGCCTCCCCGGACCCCACTAACAGAGGAGGCTGCGGGCTTCTGGCAGCTCCGCTGGGGTACAAGCGGCCGCTGGTTCCCCTCCTGGTGCCCCCACTGCTGATGGAAAGGGCCAGACGCCCCAAGAGGAGGCAGAACCGCCGGCCCCACAGCTGGGAAGCCTGGCGGTCCACAGAGCCACCCTACCAGGAGGACGCTCGTGCCCTGTGACCACTGACTGGCCACCAGCCTGGCGGGCGCCTGGGAAGCTCAGTAAGACCAAGTTTAGGGCAAATAAACCCCTCGCAGAAGAGACTTTGGAAGACCCTGTCCTCAGAGGACCCGCACGCGACACAGGCGCACAGGGCAGCAGAGGAGCCAGGCCCCCGGGACCCACCGGACCGGCCGCGGTGGGCAGCCAGCCCCAGACCACGCCTGGGAGCCGCTGCTGCCTCCTCCCCGGGCCGCCACGCAGCCTGGACCCGACCCCGAGCCCAGAAGGGCGCGGGAGGCTGACCACGCTCTCCCGCGTGCTCCCAACGCGGTCACAGCTGCTTCTTTCCTGTTTCCATAAAACGACACACATGGCCAAGTTTACGTGACCCCAGATTCCCCGCAGGGCGGAGGCGCTTGGCCGGGGAACAAGCCTCAGTCCCGCAGCTGGGCAAAGGCCGAGAGCCGCTCGGCTGATGCCCGCTGGGGGCTCCCCAGACACGGCCGTAAATCCCGGGGCCGGGGCGGCCCACGGGGGCCGGAGAGAACGGAACGACCCCCAGGCTTCGTTAGCCTGACTGGGATGCCAAGTCCCCCCACCTCTTTCTTCATCCCGAGGAGATGCTCCGCCGGTCTGGGAGTGCACAGATGCACAGGGGCGGAAAGCGAGAAGACGCCTCCCTCCCGTGCCCCCCCGGGACTCGTGCGGGGGGGCGTCCCTCAACGCCCCTCGCTGCCCTGCACCTCAGGCGGCCGCCAGCGTCGCGGTCCCAGGGCCCCGGCCTCTGCCGTCTGCACGGTGAAAACCGGACGTGGTGCTCGCTGGAAGCTTCGCTCAGGAGCCGGGCGCAGCCCCCCCTGCAGCGTGTGACCCTCCCTCCCAGGTGGCACAGGGGTATCTCGGCCGGAGCGGGGCCGGGGCCGGGGCAGGCCGGGCGCCCCGTGCTGGGGCATGAAAGCCGGCTGGCTCCGCTGACCATTGGCCGCTGATCATCCGTCCCCGACAGCCCAGGAGATGAAGCCTCGACCCGCACCTTCCTCGGGGACCCGTGCCCGTGCCCCCCGCCCCCACGGAGGCGCAGAGGAAGGAGACAGGACGAGTGGCGCTGTCGGCGCGTCCCACATGTTTAAACAGGGACCAGGAGGGGACACGGCCACGGGGTCACTCAGCCTTCGCCGTCTGGGTATTTTCCATGCGTTAGGTCTTGAGACAAGCAAGGGCTATTCCTAGAGGAGACTATTCTTCGACAACGGCCCTGTCACACGGTACGTGGCCTGCGGCAAAGGCCAGGCTGCCAAGGGCATGTGCAGGCCGGCCGGGCGGCAGGGCGGCCCGGTGATGAGTCACAGCTGAGACTTTCACAGGGAAGCCTCTAAGAGCCCCGATCTGAGCGAACTGTGTGCCCAGGCCCTGGTCCCCTAAGCCTGGCCACCCAGCTCCCAGCAAAGTCTGAGGGAAGCTTCTACTGAGTCCTCTGCGGCCACTTGAGTCCCCAGAGTGCCCCTGAGTGACGTGACCAGTATGTCGGCCCTCCAGCCGAAGCAGCATGACCTCGTCCAATACACAGACAGCTGAGTGTGCTCAGCACACACTCGTGTATCAGCCCACGTGGCTGGGCTGCTCTGCTGGGAGGCGGGGGGGCTGGTGACCACATCACCCACCTCAGACGGGTCACCTCTGCTGGGACAAACCAGCGATTCTGTCCCCGCGGGCCTGGGGCCAGAGCTTGGGAGAGATTCTGTGCATCGGCCACGCCTGCCCGCTGCCAGCCTCCCTGTGACCCTGAGCCCGCACGGGGCCAGGGGGAGCACGAGCCCACCTCAGACAGGTGGGAAAGAAACGGGGCGCAGAACAAAGGACTCGTCCAGTTCTGCGACTTCACAGGTCACACGTTCCCCGGGGCACCCACAAGGGTGTCAACCGAAGCGCCACTTCTATGCTAGCAAAACCCGAAGACGACACGAACGTCCACCTGCGGGGGGGCGGTTCGGCCAGTGTGGCCGGCCCACCGTCCGGAATGTGACTCGGCTGTAAAACAAGAGGAAGACTGGCTTTAATGGACATGGAACGTTGCAGCGACAAGTGACAGGCAGTGTGCACACACACGCGCACATGCACAGCGCAGTCATGTGAAAAAGAGGCAAAAATTATGTTTTTGCATGTACATATATGTAGGTAAAGACAGAAAATTTTCTGCATTAGTCTAAACCTGGGCCCAGAGGGGGGCTGAGGGGACAGAGCGGGAGCGCGGCTTTTACTCTACGGGCATCAAGAATTATGTAACTTGTCTGTAATTTTGTAACTTACATGAATTTTAATGGAGGCAAAATAATAGAGCTCGCATTCCGTTTTCCTAGACCACAGAGGCCCCACCAAGAGCGGCGAGCGCCCCTGTCGGCTCCCCGGTCCCTGACGCTTCTGTGCTTTATCACACCGGCCGCCGGACGCTGCCGCTTCCTCAGCCGGCATTGCACCATCGCCACGGCGACTGGACGACGGGCCGGTCCTGGGCCTGCGGAGGCGTCTGGCCTCCCCCGCCCCGGGGTCCGTGAGGGCCTCCCGGGCCACCCCCCGCCCCACGGGGCGGAGTGGAGGGCTCCTCTCTGTCCCCTCCAGGCCTCCTCTGGGAGATGAGCCTCTCGTCATTCATCCACCCAGTATCCTTGACAACGCGTGAGCAGCAGCCGAGCGGCCTGGGGTATTGAGCTGCATCCGAGCGGGCTGCCCGCGCTCACCGCCGGCTGGGGGCCGAGCCAGAACTAGAGGCTTCCGAGTGGAGCGACTCCCCCGGGCCGTGGTTTGTCCTGCAACTGACATGATCCTTCACTGGCCAAAAGTCACTCCCGCCACGCAGAATGCCAAGCGTTGGGGTATCGGGCTAGCGTTCACCCAGGGCGCCTTCATGGTGTTTGCTATTCCCATCGCAAGCCGGGAAGACCCCTCCCGACGGACCCCTCAGCCCCTCTCGTCCCGAGCGATGCGCCCCGCTTCTCCCGCCTCTCCTCTCCCGGCCCAGGCGGGCAGGGCCAGGCCGTGTCACTGCCTCGCTCGCTTTCTGCCACCCCCTCCAGCCGCACACCCACGGCAGCTGGTCCGTGCTTGTGCACACACAGCAACGCCGCCTGGCGCGAAGCGGGTGTGCAGTGAAGCAGTCGTCCAAGGAGCGACAGTCACTCAAGCTCCAGAGACCCACGATCCGAGGCCGGCACTGGACACGGGCGTCCGGGAGGGCCTGTGCAGACGCTCTCCCAGCCGGGCCACCGTCACCCCTTCTCGTGCCCGAATGTCTGTGGAGCATCTTGTGGGGGGCTGTGCTCCGGGCATGGCAAACCCGCATCGGCTCACGCTGCCCCCAGGAGCTCAGCAGCTCAGCAAGAAGGTGAGGAGGTGAGGAGATGGGGGGTGGGCGCCCCTGGAGCGGGAGGGGGAGGGAGCCCCACTTGGGTGGACGGAGGGCCTTCGAGGGGAAAGGAGGAGGGAAGCGAGGGAGTCGGCGATGTGTCTCGAAGACGCTCCCCGAATCCAGCTCCAGCCGAGCCCCCCAGATAAGGGAGGGCTGGAGGCGACAGTCGGGCCTTGGGGCGGGGGCGGGGGCGAGGGAGCCAGGAGCCAGGGAGCCCTTGGGCGAGGGACCTTTGGGGCTGAAAAGGCTCCGGAGGGTGGAGGCGGCACAAACCATGGAGAAGGGTTGTGGGGCGTGTCACGGCGGGTGGCAGGCCCCCCTGAGGGAGGAAGGCGCCCCCAGTCTCCAGGGGTACAGATGAGATGACAGGGCCAGGCGGGGCCCCGGGCTCCAGCTGAGACATCGAGGGGCCCTCTGGCCCTCGGGCTCTTCGGGACTCTGTCTACGGGGACTTCCTCACTGGCTCTCTGCCATTTGGGACCTGCGTTCTCCCAGGATAGAATTTCAGGGAGCACTTCGGCACCGTTCCCAGACAGGACCACCTGCCCAGCTTCCGTCACTGCCGTGCACCTGGACACTGAGGCCGGGCAGCAGAAGGGACCCCGTACCAAGCGAACAGAGGACAGTGACACACTCATTAGTGACCCCGAGCGATCTCAGTTTGCACAAGTAAGGAACTGCTCTGAATCATTTGAGAACTCAAAAAATAATAAAGGAAGAGAGGAAAAAAAGGCGGGGAAGCTACATCCTAATTCAGATATTGGCCACTTATCTACTCTCAGGGCCCTTGGACATGACACCTTACACCTAGTGCATCCTCATCCACGTTAAGTATTTGCGGGTTAAAATGAACCCCACACCCAGAAACTCGGTCTGCTCTATCGGGCTCGGCTGCCCAACAAGGAAGTGGCGCTGTCCCCACGGAAGGGCACAAAGGCTGCCGTCTGAGTGGGCCACTGTACAACCAGAGCCCAAACTCCCACCCAGCTGAGACTGGGTGGAGCTGGGGGCGGGGTCAGCCAGGCTGAGGGCCACCCACCGGGGGTCCTCTCACTCTGCACGGGTTTGCAGGAGAATGCTCTGCGATCTCACAGTCTTCTACTACTACAGAGAAAGGATCCCCACAGATGCACGTGGTACAGTAAGAAAACTGGAAGATGCTACCTGGGTGACCGAGCCCTCAATGTCCCCAGTCCCCACGCTGCACACTGCTCCTGTGTCCTCGGCCAACAGCAAGCAGTTCGAGGCCACCTGCGTTAGTCTCAGCCTCTCCACCCTGTGGGCACTTGGAACAAAACACCGTCAGCTTCCCAACCTACTTGTGGCTGAGCAAACTTTAATCCCCCATCACTAAAAACAAGCAATAGTTTTTTTTTTTTCACCCAATGTAACAAAAGCATCAAGTACTTCCCGCAGAGGACTATTAGGCACTCAAAATTAGAGAACTCCCCCTTTTTCTTTTTTCTTTTTTTTTTTTTTTTTGCTTGCTTCCTATTTTTTAATAGAAAAATGTGTGTCCTGGAGCTCTAATTTTCTGGACTTTAAAAAGCACACACGACCCTTTCTGAACCGTGCCTGCCGCATGCAAAGTCGCTTGGAAGGCATTCTAATACTGTTCTCGTTTCTAAGAGCAAAACTAAGTTTTTCGGCTGCTTGCTTAAAAATGTGAATCCTTTCCAGCCCCCGACTCCGTGAAATCGCTGAGAAGAACCTAGTCTTGAAATCTCTAAGGTCTTCTGAGGGTTTATAGAGTAACTTTCAGCCTTAGGTTTGAGTAACTTCCACCGACTCTTCTCATCTCTCCTGAAAAACAGGAGCCTTGCTGACTAGAATGTTGCACAAAAAGCCACTGTTCCTGACTAAATGGGTTTTTTTGTTTGTTTTTCGGGTTGCTTTCCCCCACCCCATCCAGAAAGCCTATACTCTGCCTGTTGCCGGCCTAACTGGAAACCGTAACACCTTCTTAACTCTCTCCGGGCTTGCCGTGAAGAGGGGAATGACCTTCCCCCCAATAACCTGACTCCTTGAAGCACAGGCATGCTGCCTTGGCTATACTTTCTGGAGCTTTCTTTAAAACTATGATTGCAAAACATGCCCCTTGGTTTAAGAAAAAAAAAATCAGATGGGCAATAAAATACAGGCATTTCTCAATTTTCTTTAGCTTTTCTGCACATACAGCCCCTCCCCCTGGTCCCACCCCATCTCCTGAGGTCGCAACAAACTGGGCAGTTGTGTGCACATTCAAGTGTTTATGGCAGAGACAGGGGGGAAAAAAAGAGCAAATTGTTTCCAAGCCAGAGCTCCCACGTGCAACTCTGCAACTCTGCTTCGGAGAAGGCTTTGCATCTGGCCGAGCCCAGAGCTGGTGCAGGAGGCTGGCTGCAGTTCCATTTAAAGTCGGCAGAAGCCTGGGCACAGGCGCTACAGCCTGCACTTGCTTTTCCAAGCAAGCCTATCTGATCTCCGAGTTTTCCTGGCATAAATAAAGGGACACAAAGGCAGGCGGCAGCGTCTGCGTTGAAAAAGAAAAAAAGTTACCACACTGAGACTTTGCAGAATGGGGTTTCAGGGGTTGTCACTGCGTGAAATACCTTCAAAGGGCTGTAAACCATTTCAGAGTCCCCTCTTGCACTTCTAGAAAATGTAATCCTGTTGTGAACAAATGAATTGGGGGGGGGGGGGAGTGAGGTGGGGGAGAGAGAGGGAGAGAGAGAGAGAGAGCGAGCGCCTGCAACAGCCAGTAGGACTTTACAACTTCTCATTTCTGTCTGGAAATCACCAGTCCTGGCTAAGCCCCCATCGCTGACCTCACGCCAAAGTCCTTATTCTCAGACACCCTCTGATCTTTAAGCATGCTAACAAAATTGGCCAAAATGTGTGGTTTACCTGAAGAGTATATTTAAATTACAAAACGTGTGTGTTTGTGTGTGTGTGTGTCTTTTTTTCCAACTGAAGTTGAACTTAACACTTTCTGAGAAAACAAGAAATATTCAAATCGGATGAATATTCAAATTGGATGCAAGCAAGAGACAAGAAGACGGAGCTGTATTTAACATCCACCCTTACAGCTCCTGGCGCCCAGATCCGGTGATCCCCTAAACTACTGATTTCAAATACTCCAGATCCACAAAGGTTCTCAGCACAGTTTTCTGCTTCAGTTAAGGGCGCCTCTGAATTTAAGAGTGTCTTTCGGCAAGTACCATCCTGCGGACTGCCGATTCTATCTATTTCCCAGTTGCTACACCAGAAATGAAACAGGTAAGCAGTGGGGCCCGGCTGCCGCCTATGCCAACTCGGAGAAGCAGAATGGACCATCAAAGTTCTCCGCTCACTGGACCTTAAATGTCTCAGCAGCAAAAAAAAAAAAAACAAAAAACAAAAACAAAACAAAAACCACAGCAGATTCCTAAATCCAACAGAGAGAGCGAGGTCCTTCCACGAGCGACCTTTTTACTCTCTGCCCCGAAAGGTGCACCCCTCAGCTAGCCCGCACTTTGCAATGCAGCCATGCGACATGCTTTCAGAGAGCAGACCCGCAGGCTCACCCATCGCAGCGATGGAAAAAGAAGTCCTGTGACAAAGACCCCTGAGCTGAAGAGCAGAAACCCTGGCGGTGCCCTCCCCTCCCTCCCGAGTAGGGCTGCGGCCGGAGCGAGCAGTTTCCTACCTCCCAGCTGGGCTCGGGCGGAGGGCGGGCGGCTCGCCTTCCCGGCTCCCGCACTCGCTCGCTGCCGCGGGGCTGAGCAGCTCGGAGATCTGGGAGCGCGCGGCTGCGGACGGGCGTTATATACACTGCAGCAAGGGGCCTCTAGATGGCAGCTCTGCGGCCTGCGTCCCCTCCCTCGCTCCCTCCCCCGCGCCACCCGCTTCTCATCGGCAACGCAGGCGTGCGCGCGCGCGCGCGCCCACACGCGTGCATGCACGCACGCACACACACACACACACACACACACCGCTCCGCTTCCAGCAAACCTCTGACACACAAAGCGCGCTCTTGGAAAACCCCAACCTGCCTTTTTCATCTGCTAAGTCTAACGAAGCCACAAAGTCCAGGCCCCATGGGGGAAATGTGTGAGCAGAAGAAAACCTGCGAAGGAGCCCTAGTGCTTTGCGAAATCATCAAATATTTAACTGGTCTTAGGTATATCTTTAGCAATCCCATTAACACCCCCAGTCCCTTTGAATGAATGCCTCTCAGCTCTGAGAAGCACTTTGTTCCCGGGATGCACGCTCTCAGCTGCTGAAGCTTGGTGTTGATTTATTCCGCCTGCGTTTTCTTTGTCAATGCCTCCAAAACAGAAGGCACGGTTTCAGTATGAGCAATCAATTGGTACCGAATTTACAAACCGCAAACGTGGGGGAGAGAACCTCCATAAAAGATCTTGAGATTTTATTAGAATTCTTTTATTTGTAAAAGACTTTAGGCCCAAAGTCCTTGATAACCTAAGCAAAATGGTTCTGGGAAGCTCTTCCCCAATGCCAGGCACACAGTAGGGGTACACAAAATCCTTTGATAATGTCTTTTCCTGAGTGAGTTTAGCAAAGGCTTTATTAGTACTCTTAAAATCCACATTCTCATCCGGAAGTGTCTGGTAAAGTTCCATAATGGGGAAATTCAACCTAAAAATGTGCCCCACCCCCTCCCCCGCCCCTGCCAGGACGACAGTCACCTCTCATGCCCTGTTGAGAAAAATCAACCATAAAGCGACGACCTACACTTTCACTTTTAAAACCAGGCTTGCTGAGCTTTCTTCCCCAGGGTCAGCTGCGGCGTTGTGCTCCTGAGCGTCGGCTTCTTGGGGACTTGTGGTGGGGTGGCTGAAGCCACACGTGTTACTTGCGGTATTCCCACTCACCCCCTCCCGAGCCAAAACTTTCTGAGATTCTTTTTATATTTCTTCTAAAAATAAGAGCAGACAGCGACATGCCCAGTCTGGAGGACGAGGAGGTCCAGCTCTGTCGTGGCCAAGGCCTCGGGACCGCCCTTAACGAAAGCAATATTGTGGTTGGATAAAAAGCTTCGGGGACACTGTGAAAATCACTCCCAAGGGGACTTAAGCGCACACCTGCTCTCGGGGCGCTCGGAGGGGTCTCTCACAGGAGCCCACCTGGCCCTGCCCAATCCGGTGGCTGTCCCTAAGAAGTGGCAGGAGTCTCCGCTCCTTCGCGTCACCCCGAGCCCCTCTCCAAGCCACCGGAGAGAGCGGCGGTGAAAACCGCAGGCAGCGCCCCCCGCGAAGCCAGGGGGGCGGGGGTTAAGAACGCCCCCAAGTAACGTCTTCGGTCCTGGTTTCTCCTTGTGGGTGACCCCGTGTCTGAGGCCGATGGGCAGGGACGCGCCGCCGCCAAGCAGAGCCACGGAGCGCGGCCGGCCGCCCGTTTCCGCGACCTCCGCGGTGGGTCCCTTAGGAGACGCGCTGCCCCTTGGGCGGGTTGGGGCGCCGGGCTGAGACGCGCGACGGGTTCGAATTCACCCCGAATCGAGTGTGCTCTTGAAAAGAAGCCAGGCCTTGACGAGAAACCTGCGGCAGGATGCAGTTGCTAACGCGGAGGAAGGAAAAGGCAAAGTAGTTGTAAAAAAAAGAACCCACTTCAGTTCCGACGCTGTGGGGCCCTCCCCTCCCAGGGGGCCCCTGCGCGGGGTGCAGGGACGCGCGGATCCCCGACCCCGCGGGGTGCAGGGGCGGCGGGCGCGCGGATCCCCGACCCCGCGCCAGGCTAGCACCAGCGGCCCCGCGCGCCCCGCGGTGCGCCCCAGGAGCAGGCCCGCGGCTGTCCCTCCTCCCTCCTCCCTCCTCCCTCCCCTCCCGTCCCCCGCCCCGCCCAGGACCCAGCCCTGCGGGAAATGGAAGGGTGAGCAGTGTCTCCTAGGGAACGACATTCCATCCATCGCCCCAGGACTTAAAATTTCCCTTGGGCCCTTGGGGCGTCTGCCTCAGCTTTTGGAAGGATCAGGACTGTAAGGGAGGCTTCGCACACGTGGTGAGCCTGGGGGGAGCGGCTGCGGTCACCCCAGTAGGAAACTCTGAGAAGGCGGGAAGCGGCTCTGTCCCCGGAGCTGACCCAGCTGAGTCAGAACTCAGTTCCTCACCCGCTTGCTGGCGCTGAATGGTCAGCGCTAGGACAGGAAAGGGCTTTGGGCCGCGCTGCCCGGCCCTCCCCGTCTGCAGCCTGCACCTGGGGTTTCAGGCTCCTCGGGGCAGGCCCGCCCCCTGGGATCGGATTTGCCTGCAGATGTGGCGGCCTGAGCCAGCCTCCTGCCTGAAGCCTCGGCTGACTTTAAAGGCGCAGGGATCCTGGAGGGCCGAGCCAGCGCCGCGAGGGCTCGGCTCCCCGTGAGCGCTCGGAACCGAGTCGTGGGGCTTCTGGCGACGGCAGACGGGGCTCCGGAGACGCTCAGCTGCACCACTGGCCTGAAAACCAAAGACCAGAGTGTGCCCAAGTGCCACCTCGAGTATATGGCATAAGACATGGGGACCCAGGAGTCCTGCCGCTGGGGAGACGCTTCAGCATGTAGCGGCTTGGCCTGGCGGGAGTCATCCCAGCTAGGACTGGATATTCCTCATGAATGACAGACACCAAGCACCTCCACAGGGTCAAGACCTACAGGGAAAAACAGCCCTGCCCCCAAGAGCCTGGGCTCCGAGCAGACGGGTCTTCCTGGACCCCACTTACATACACACCGTGTCCCCTTAGGCTGCTTAGCCTTTTTCAATATTAGGTTCTTACCTTTAAAATTATTATAATAGAACCTTCTCTTCTCGCCAGATGCTTCTCAGGATTAAATGAAAGGATGCACGTCAGAGACACCTCGCGGGTCCCAGAAATGTTGGTTCTCTCCCTCCTCCCCGCCCGGCCGCGGTCAAGTTCAGTGACACAGAGCACTTTCCCAGGAATACAACAGATGTATCCCCAAGGCTTGCAACGTTTGATGGACGCTCGGAAAGTTGGAAAAGTTTCCATCACAATAGCTAAATATGAACATTTACTCTGTGCCTGTCCCTTTGCTAAGTGTTTTGTCTACCTTCTTTCATTTAATCTTCACAGTGACCATCAAAGGGGGTGCTATATCTGTCCCACATTTGTAACTGAGGAAACCGAGGCCCAGAGAGAGTGGGTCACCTGCCCAAGGAGAACTGCAGGTGAAGAGCTGGAACTCACCCCCGGGTCTGCCCGACTTCATTGCATGTGCTATTATCTGGGGCCACAGGAGGACCTGCTCTTCGAGGGAAAAAGAAAAGTCCTTGTGAGACATGCTTCAGGGTGTCTTAAGCTGGGTTCCCTGAAAGCGCCCCCCTGCACGAGAACTTGGGGGTAACCGATTTCCGAAGGACGTGCTCCTGGAAGAAACTACAAGGGGAGCAGAAATGAGCCAAAGGTACAGTAGTCCTGGCCAGGGCCCAGCCGCAGCCGGACCCTCGTGACTCTGTGCAGCCTCCATGACACCCTGAACTTGCCCCAATTCCAGACATGGGAGCTGGCTTTCACACTCCTACATCCTCGACCCCCGGATCAGGGCTGCGGGGTGAGGGAGGGACTGTAACCCTCCCAGGTACTTCCTGTTCCCAGCCTGTGTGAGCAAAGCAGCTCCAGGGACCGGGGATCAGTCTCCCCAAGGTCCCTTCTACTCACAAGTCTGAGCAGCAAACCCGCGTTAAATATGGGGTTCAGATCTGAGCATCAGGTACCTGTGGCATCTATTTTATGTATCAGTTTTGATCCAAATAAGAGAAGTAAAACTCAGACCGACTTATTTCTACCTCAGGACCTTTGCACCTGACATGTCTTCTTCCTAGAGTGTTCTTCTCAATGATAGTTTTATGGCTACCTTTTTTTTGTTATTTGACGTAGGCTTAAATATAATTTTTTTTAAAAAAATCCTTTCCCTGCTCTAGCCAAAGTATCTTCCCATCCCAGTTTCTCTATCATTGTCCTATATTCTTCATAATACTGATCACCATCAAAGTTATCAGTTAATTGTCTACTCCTCACTAGGATATAAATCCCTTGAAGCAAGAACGTAGCTGTTTTGTTCAATGCTGTGTCCCATGGTGACACACAGTGCTTAGCACATGGTAGATTCTCATAAATATTAATTGAATGAATAACCTCAGACGAATCTCACTTTTGAACCTCATTTTTTGCCCTCTGCATATTTTACTCACCTTCTGCCTTATAGAAATAGGGGGGAGGGGAGCTGGGAAAGGTCTCAGGTTAAATGTTCAGGAAAACTTAAAACAAATATCTTGAAAGTGGGCAAAGACTTGAACAGGTGCTTCACACGAAGGGACCTCCAGGTAATGAACAAACATGGAAAGCGGATGACTTCGTAGTCACTGGAAAAATGCAAATTAGACTCACAGTGCCATACAACTGGAGCCCCCACCAGAAAGGCCACAGCAAACAATATGGAATGTCAACAGGGCTGTGAAACCACCAGAACTCTCACACGCCAGTGCTCTGAAGCTATATGTGGTGAAATTTCCAATGCATTGCAGACCAGAACATGGTCTCACTGAGAATGACTCATGGGTGGGCCCTGCCACCTGTGCCTCAGCATGTGACAGCTGAACTGTCTATACACTGCCAGACAACTCTGCTTACTGTGTACTTGTATGTCACAGCAATATCACATTTCTGCAATAGTTTCTAAATGCTCGCTGTCAACTTCTGGACTTACCTCGCTGCAGACTAGCGGCAAATAGCCCACAGCCCACAGTTCAGGTAACGTCGCTGTACCTCATGGTGGAGGTATAGATTGGCACGACCACTTCAGCGGCATTTACTAAAGTGAACCATACATCGACCTTGTGACTAACCATCTCATTGCAAGGTACATACTCGACTTACAGGTGTAATACTGCACCAGGGGAAGCATGCCAGAATGTGTATAGCAGGAGTCATTACAAGAACCCAAAGTGGAAATAACTCAGCATCAGCGAAAAGAATATCACGGACCAATATTCCGTGAACATAGTCATAAAAATTCTTAAAATGATTTCAGAGAAAGGCAAAGCAAATCCAACAATATATATATATATATTATGAGTAAACGAGGTTTATTCTTGAAATGCAAGACTAATTTAACATTTAAAAATCTATCTAATTCACTAAATTAATAAAATAAAGTATTTGAAAAAAATAAAAATTAATGCATAACAACTTTCAGCAATCTGAGTCTTGAATGATTTTGATTTGATTTAATGCCTTATTTCCATATTGAACATGTATGAATTTGATAAAGGCGTGTATGAACGCCTGAGCTAGCATCCTACTTAATAGTGAGAAATGAACACTTGACTTCTAAAATTGAGAACAAAGCAAGGATATCCATTTTCACCACTTCCTTTCAACATTGTGCTGGTGGTCATAGCTAGTGCCAATAAAAAAGAAAAAAATTAATAAAGTATTTGGGTTGAAAAGATGCAAAACCACTCTAATTTGCAGTTGACACGATAGTTTACGTAGAAAATCCTGATGAATCTATAAAACAACTTTGATAATCAGTGCATTATAAAAGCTGCAGAATACAAAGTTAGTATGTCATCCTCCAGTTAACGACGGGTGCACGTTCTGAGACATGTGTCATTAGATGATTTCATCGTCATGCGAACATCATAGACGCACTTACACAAACCGGGAAGGCCGAGCCAACTACACACCTGATCTGTGTGGTCCAGGCTGTTGCTCCTGGACTACACACCTGTGCGGCTTGTCACTGTTCTGAACACTGCAGGCAACTGTAACAAAATGGTATTTGTGCATATAAACATAGCTAAACATAGAAAAGGTGCAGTAAAAATATGGTATAAAAAAAAAAATGGTTCACCCGTATAGGACCCTTACGTTAGTGAAGCCCACAGGACCAGAACCTGCTCTGGGCGGGTAGGTGACTGAGCGGTGAGTAGACGTGAAGGCCTCAGGCATGACCGTACACGACTGTCGCTTTATAAACACTGTACGACAACACGACATTAAATCGAGCACAAGAGAAAACGATGCGCCTAAGAGATGCGGTGACCAGGAGAAGGACAAGGCTGCTACCAGCGTGGCACGTCCCGCCGTCATAGAGCGATCGATCGTATATCTGGAAAGAGTGCACGCTGAATTAACAATGAAAGTGTAGCATGGTAAACACATAAGCCAGCAGCATAGTCTTCATTATCATTATCCAGTATCGTGTACTGTACACAATCGTCCGCGCTATGCTTTTGTACGCCTGACATTGCAGTAGGTTTGCTTACACGCGCGTCAGCACAGACACGTGTGAGGAATGCGTTTGGGCTATAAGCGTGAGGCTACAGCTCCGCTAGGTGATAAGAATTTTCAGCTTCATTATACTCTGATGGGCCCACTGTCGTATCGATGGTCCAGCATTGTTATTGGTGCACGACGATATGCAAAAGTTGATTGTATTTCTAAATATATTTTTCTATATCGGAAGCAAACAAATGAATTCATTCCTTTACAGTAACATTGAAAAGCACAATATACATGAATTTTCACAAAGGACATTTGAGATCTCTGCAGTGAAAACAACAAAAACATCCCTGAAGGAAATTAAGATGACCAAAATAAATGAATTGGTATACCATGTTAATGGATTGGGAGACTCAATATTGTTAATATATCAGTTCTCCCCAAACTGGTCTGTAGATTCGATACAGTCCTAATCAAAACCCTTAAGCATTGTCTTGTGGAAACTGGCAAGTTCATTTTTAAATTTTTATAGAAATTCAAAATACCTAAAAGTAACTCATACTACATTGAAATGGAAGTATGTTGAAAGACTCGCACTTTGTGATGTCATGACTCACTATAAAGCTATGGTAATCAATCTGGTGTGTTATTGGCATGATAGACAAATAGAGCAAAGGAGCAAAGACAGTCCAAAATAAATTCACATGTGTATAATCGATTGATATTCAGCAGGGGCGCCATAGCAATTAGCAATGTTTAAGAATAATTATATTACAATATCATGGTAAGAATCAAATAATTGTTGTCTACAGGGTGGAGATTGACTGGAAGGGAATTTTCTGAGATGATAACAATGTTGTTTGTCTCATTTGGCTAGTGTTTACATGGGCGTGGGTCGCTACCAAGTCACATAGGACTATGCACTTTGTCATGTGCTTTTCATTAACTTTTACATTTAAAAAGATGCAGTATGTACACAGAAAATGATATTGAGTATTTAAGAATTTAAAGCACTCAAAAAAAAGTACATCTTTCTCATGCAACTCTACACAAAGTCTATATAGGTTCCTGCCTGCCTTCTCTCCTTCTTCCCTTCCTTCCTCCCTGCCTTCCTGCTCAGAAAGAAAAAGAAAAAAGGGGCAAAGCAAGGTCTTACTTTCAAAATAAACTTTCCCTAAAAATTATTAACAAATTTCCAGAGTTTCTATTTAAAGTTACTTTTGCTCTCCACCAACTTGAAGATAATGGTTACCTCTGAGTAGGGAGAGAGAGAGAAATAGGATGGAGTGGGAGACACAGGAGCATCTACACAAAGTCTATAGCATTTTTATTTCTTTAGGTGAAATATGCACATTTGTTGGATCTATTGGTGAACACATTGGTATACTTTATATGATTTGCTGTTCTCTATGTTTGAAATTTTTATTTTAGCCTTTAACTTTTAAGAAAAGGGGGAAAAAGTTTGAATAGAAAGTTCTGAGTGAAGCATTGCTTTTTCTACTTTCACTTCATTGTAAAGTTTGACACAGAAAAGCACATTTTTCTGATCTCTGAGTGAGTCCAGGAAACTCCTACCACGAGAGAATATCAAAGCGTGGAGGGCCTAATGGGACCCCGGGGACATCAGGTCAAACCGAAGTCTCATTTTTCCAAATCTCTGGCAACTTTCTAAAGTGTTGTGATTTCACTCTCCTCACGCTTCGATATATTGATTCTAGCTTCAAAACCTAAAACCAATTCAGCTCAAAAATATCTGAATCCAGATATTTCTCAGGAAGAAATATTTGAGAATATCTTATAAAATGATTTCAGTGGATACAGGTTTTAAGATTTACCGACATTATATGTGCTAATAAAGTTATATATTTTAATTTCCACTTATGTTTGTAAGGCCTATAGATAGTTTAAAATACAATATAGCTTCAAATTTGTAAGGGAACCACTTCTTTCCTCCCTTTCTTCCTCTTTCCTTTCTCCTTCCTTCCTTCCTTCCTTCCTTCCTTCCTTCCTTCCTTCCTTCCTTCCTTCCTTCCTTCCTTCCTTCCTTCTTCCTGTTCAGAAAGAAAAAGAAAGAAATGAAGCAAAGCAAGATCTTCCTCTCAAAATACACTCTCCCTAAAAATTATTACCAAATTCCTAGAGTTTCTGTTTAAAGTCACTGTTGCGTTCACGGAAACCCTGCAGCACAGAAGTGAGTGGCTGGCACACTGGCTCCTTCCCCTTCACGGCTGGGAAGGCTGCAGCTGGTTTTCTTTGTTGGTGATCACCAGAAACCCAACTTAAACTAGGTAAGCAAAAAAGGTTTATTGACCCAAATAGCCACACCAAGGCTAAGAGGGACGGGAGTTGGCCTCAGAGATGGCAGGAACCAGGGGCCCCGTGGCATCAGTACGCCTTCCGTCTTCCCCGTCTCTGTGTCTCTTGGCAGCTTGAAACCTCACAGACACTCA
>CM053503.1:165899160-165969418 GCA_028627145.1 Eidolon dupreanum | reverse complement strand
TTGGCCCGGGGGGTCACTCAGAAAACTCATGTCAGAACAGGGACGCCACCTGTCACCTGTCTCATGTACCACGTGTTCTGTGACAGCAAAAAGGGCTGAGAACTCCTGGGATCGGCACAGAACATGGGCACGTGTCTGCCGTGGCGACTCTTTTTTGCAGCAAAAGGAGGAAAAGACTGGAGGTTAAGAAATTAAAAATGCAAACTAAATCTTACTGGGAAGAACTTTCAACTACTTATATTATTATGTAAAGAGAAAATAAAGGTATTGCAGAAAGTAAGGACGAAAAATAAAAGTGTTCTAGAGTGACCCTCCTAAAGAGAAAGTCAACACTTTTTTCATATCGGTCCCGAGATATGCTCAGGTGAAGACTCAGGTATCAGTAAAGATCTGGACGTAAACGTAGACAGAAGCCAGAGAAGCGATGGGCCACGCGGTTCTCCCCAGCCGTCCCAGCTCGGAGCTCCCCAGAAACCGGAGTCGTCTGCCGTACGTGCTTGGGTGAGGTCATTTCAGGACTGAAGGATAAAGCTGCAAGACAGTGTGTATTGCTGTGAAGACAGACATATAAACCAACGGAGCTGAGTGTGCCTAGTGATGAGCGTGCACACACACACACACACACACACACACACACACACACACGTTCAACTGGTTTCCAGCAAAGCCGCCAACATACTCAATGGGGAAAAGATTGTCTTTTCTACAAACGGTACTGGGAAAACTGGCTAATGATGTAGGGGGCAGGAGCAGCTACACTCTTACTTTTCACCAGACACAAAAATTAACTCAAAGTGGAGCTTAGGCCTAAATGCGGCAGATTAAATTATACAACTTTCAGAGGGAAATGTAGGAGAAAATTTATGTGGCCTGGAAGTAGGCAAAGATTTCTTAGGACACAAAATCACAAACCACAAGTGAAAAAAAAATTGATCAGTTGAACTTCATTGAAAATGAAGCCTGCTGCTTTTTAAATGAGGTCTGTAAGGAAGTGCAAAGGCAAGCCACGGACTGGGAGAAACTGTCTGAAAATGACTAATATCCAGAATCTATAAAGGATTTATAACTCAACGATAAGACAAACGACATGACAAAAACGGGCAAACGATTTGGACGATTTTTCTTTTAGGTACATGAATGGCCATTAGGCACATGAAAAGGTTCTCAGCTGAACTATTAACAGAGAATTGTAAATCAGAACCACCATAAGATACCCTTTTACAATGACTAGAATAACTGCAATTAAAAAAAAAAAGAACAGACAATGCCACGTGTTGACAAGGACATGGAATAATTAGGGTTCTCGACGTTGCTGGTGCAGTGATCTGAATGTTTGTGCCCCCAGAATTCACGTGCTGAAATTCTAATGCCTGAGGCGATGGTGTTAGGAGGTGGGGTGTTTGGGAGGTGATGAGGTTGTGAGGATGGGGCCCTCACGAATGAGATTAGTACTCTTATAAAAGGGACCCCACAGAGCTCCCCCTGCCCCCCAAAGTGCGAGGTCACAGGGGGAAGATGGCCAGCTATGAACCAGAAAGGGGTCCTCACCGGAATGCGACCATGCTGGAGTCTTGATCGTCACGTTTCACCCTCCAGAACTGTGAGAGACAAACTCTTCTGTTGTTTTTAAGCTGCCCCGTCTGCGAAATATCGTTACAGCTGCCCAAACAGACAAAGGCAGCTGGTAAAAGTATAAAACGGTACAACCATTTGGGTAAAACTGTTTGCCAGTTTCTTATAAAGTTACACGTACACTTGCCATAAAATTCAGCAATTCTGCTCTAGGGGTTTTACCCAAGAGACATGAAAATCTATATCCACAAAAAATTTTGTGCATCAGAGCACATAGCAGCTTTATTCATAAGAGGTGAGAACTGAAAGCAACCCAAAGGTGCACCGAGAGATGAACGGCCAAACGAACCGTGGCCCTCTCGTTCCGTAGGCCACTCCCCGAGACTAAAAAGGGCCAAGTGCTGACAGAGGCCACAACAGGGCGGGAAGCTCAAAATCACACTCACTGAGAGAAGCCAACGCCAGCTGATCTACATGAGGCTGTAGAGGCCAGGAGCCGGCGAAGGCTCATGGGCTGGATGAGAAGGGGGAGCCAGCGTGGCCTGTCTGTGCCTCTGTCACCGTGAGCTGGAGTCGCTGGGTCAGGGGGAAAAGACGCAGGGCAGTCAGGTAAGTTTCGGCTTCAGATAAACCACACAGGTTTTTAGGATGAGTGTGCCCCCTGCGGTGTTAGGGACACACATGGCATGCACCTGCGTGGGACGTGCTTACACTAAAAGTCTTTTTTGCTCATCTGAAATTCGACTGTTGCCAGGCACTCAGTACGCTGTCTGGCATCCCTGACACACGGTCCCCTGCCACCTCTCTAGCACATCAACTGGCTGAGAGGTCCGGGTGTCCTGGGCCTCCCCCCAGCCCTTCTCAGAGGAGAGCGAAGACCGCCCGTCCCCACCCCCCTCCGCACGCAGCCCCCTCCATGCTCAGTGCCAATTCTGCCCTGGACTTCTCAAAGGGGCAGCACAAGTCCTGCTGTCCCTCTAAGGGGCGGGGAGGGACACGGCTGTCCCCAGGGCCACGGCCATAGCCCAATCTCTGGCTCGAATGGGTCCTTTTGGCCACATGTCATTATTTCAGATTGGGACAATATGTCATTACCGCTGCTGTTTCGTTTCGGTGACTTGTGTCTGTCCCGCTTGTCTGTTTGGGGGACATTTGATGCCCTTGCTACTCAGCGGAATGCTCTTGAGGGCCGTGCCTCGTCAGACTGTCAGCAAGTGCCCAAGCGGTCGAACGCCAGGTGTGACATGCCCTGACGTTGACCCGCCAGCCAGGGAAGGAGGCCAGGTCTATTTGTGTGGCTTTTCACATGAGTAACAAAAAGAGCCTTTTGAATCCAAACCTGTTAAGAGTTGTTTGGGGAATTGTTTTTAAAAGAACACTTTTTTTTTTTCCATTTTAGAAGACCTACTTTGAACATAAACACTATTTTAATAGGTTTTTTTTTTTCTATCCTGACAACTAAAAGGGGTAAAATTTATAAGTGCCGATTCCCTAAAAGAAGCACATTCATTTGCCTGAAAGAGCGTGAATATGTGTCAGGGAAAGAAAGAAACTAAATTTGATAAGAAAATTATACCTTTTGGAGAAAGTGCAAAAAACAATAAAGTGGTAGAAGGGAACATATGATCATAAAATTATTATGTATTTCCCTCCCTACAGTTCTCCGCAGAAGATAACTAACCCTAGCTCATAAATAATAATAGCAAAATGATAAAAACATGACATTAAAAGAGGACCACATTAAAAAAAAACAAAAAAAAACAAAAAAAAACCTTGAAGAAGCCAAGCCATTCTGAAGAACAAGCCGTGTGGGCTTCGCTGTTTTCCTCTGGAATCCTGAGGATGATGCATTGTATTTGTGCTGGGATGGGACAGCCAAAGTGGTTTGAAACCGTTGGGGTCGTGGATAATTAAGACTCTAATAAAAATTATGAACCTGCTTCCGGGAAAAGCACACACCACTTGACAGACCACCCCAAGAAGTCCAGACCCCGCCCGGACCTATTTTTTGGGCCGGGGTTAAGAAGCCTTGCGCTAAGCAGAAGCGACATCTTGAAAATCTCCCCCCGCCCCCCTCAGTTTCCTCACGACTGATCTCACGGCCTCTTGCACTTCGAACAGAGACGGGCAGCCCAAGGTGACCTTGGCCTCCTCTGCTCCTGCCCCGTCCCTGACCGGCGGCCAGCAGTTTGGGTAACCCACTGCCAGTGTTTCTAGAATCCGGTCGCAAATCCTGGAATGCTGGCTGCAGCCTCACACCGCCAGGTGACGCCACGCTTCGCCCGCACCTGGGTGAGAGGTCTGGGTGAGGGTCGCTAGGCTCCTCACAGGTAAAGAGAAGGGACAGTGTGGTGACCTGCTGGGCCACTTCCCACGTGACCCAGGGTGCGGCCCTGGGGCTCTCCGGGGCTCTGGGTCATCGTCTGTAAATGGGGATGATGACGGGGACGCCCTTGGGGACTCTCTGATGTTGTGTGCATACACGTGCGCGACATGAAGCGGGCACCCCAGAAAGCCAGCGGCCACCTAGCCCAGCTGCCACGTAGTCCGGGTCCCTTGGTGTCTGCCGTCCGCCGTCAGCGTGACCCCAAGCTTGGGCAGTGAGTGGTCTGCGAAATGCCAGGCTCTCCACTGGACACGCGTTTTCGGGAAGTCGTCATTCCCTGGCAGCGTCCATGAGACGAGAGAGTCGAGAGCTCTCGTTTCACAAGCGAGAAATCTAAGTCTCGGGTTAAATGAGCTGCTTTCCTTGATGGCCGAGCCTGGCACTCACTTCCTCCAGAAGCCAACCTCCGGGCAGACACCCAGGACTGAAGGTCACGGGCAGTCCCTCCTCCAGGCAGAAATACACACGTCACCCGCGAGCTACCAGCGAAGCCCATGACAGCCGAGAGGGCTGCTGAGCCCTGCCGCCTGGACACCCCGAGGGCCTGGCCTGGGGTACCGGAGCTGAGTCTGTCTCCTCCCCCCACATCCGTGCTTCCAGGGGTCGCCCCCCAGATGATCTCCGGCACGCACTCCTCATCTCAGCATCCGCTTCGGGAACGCAGTCTGGGACAGAGCGTAATGAGAACACCGACCGGCACGGACTCCCAGCCCGTGAGTCTCGAAGGGCAAAGAGAGAAGTGATGACATAAAGCCGTCCCGCCCACGTGCCCGCCCACGTGCCGGCGACGCAGGGGCTCACGGATTCGTGTTCAACACGACATCGCGATTGGCTTGCGGATGGACCAACAGACCCAATATGCGGACCCTGGTCACCTGGGCGTTGCCGCATCGTGCGATCTACCTTTGCAGACACCGACCGGCTGGCACAGGTGCAGACGTCTGCTCACCTAGGACGCAACGCCTGGGGCACTCGGCCTGGGAAGGTGCCCATGGGCGACAGCGAGAGACAGCCCATCGGTAGACGCATGGGAGGTGATCCTGCACGTGATCGAGGTTTGCTTCGCGATTCCCTTTCCTTTCATATTTAGGACTGAAGCTCCTTTGCGCCGCAGACAGGGTCAGGGGTTGTCACAGCCCCTGTCCGCTGACGGTATCTGGACATCTGGGCGCAGCTTCGCGGGGTTTAGGGAAGGAGAGGGGGGAGGGGAGCAGAAGAGCACCTCAACCTCAAAGAATGGAGACAGTGGCAGTGACATAAGAAGCCCAGTGTGATTCGGGAGTGCTGACTGGTGGCGTGTGAGCTCGGCCCGGGGCAGCAGGTGGCCCTGTCGTTTGGATCCCCCTCCTCAGGAGGCGGACAGGAGGCCATGCACATATGAACCCTGGAGCAAAGCCGTGTGTGAAAACGTGTCGCCCCGTTTCAAAAGGATTAGCGGTTTCCACTTCACCTCGGCTAACTTCCCTGTCACATAGCCTTGCGTTTTCTTCAGGGGACCACGTATTCCAACGTACACTGTATTTTCCTAGTCGGGGTTCCCCACTTGGGAGAAGCGGCGGATCGAGGGGCCCAGGGCGTGAGGCCTGACGTCTGACCAGAGAGAGAGGGCGAGCGGGCGGCGCGGGCGGCTGCCTCTCTTCCTAGCGCCTCTTCTGGAACTCTGGTCCCCGTGAGGTCTCGCTGACCTTGGGCTCCGTCTGTGCCCTTGAACCCTCTTAACAAACCCCTCTTTTTGCATAAGTTAGAGTTTTCGTCCTACCCCACGGTTCCGGTGGGAACGTACTCTACAAGGCTTTCTCAATGTCTGTCCCTTGTCATGTGGATGCCTGCGTAAGTACTGGCTCCCTGCTCACTAGCCACGTGGCCTGGGGAAAGTTCTATGACCTTCCTTTTTATAGTTTTGCAATAATGATAATACAGCTTGCCTCACTGGCATAAGGACTAAATGAGATAAACGTATAAATAGTACTTATAAACTATAAAATGCTACGTCTAGTCACTTGGCATTATTTTGTCCCTAAAACAACCCTGAGTGTTTCGTAAGGAAAATACCGTCCCAGCCGTTTTCTGGTGAGGACTCGAGTGACGTGGAGCCGGGAGGCACAGAGACGAGGCCCAGCGCCGAGATGGGCCCGGCGTGCTGGCTGCAGCAGAGCTGACACCCGGCCAGGCCGGGTCCAGGCCCGGGTCCAGGCCACTGCCACGGCCCGCACCGCGGGCTCGGAAAGGGTGGCGTGGAAAGTGACCGCGGCTTTCTTTCTGAAGAAAACACAAACCTCAGCAGTAGGTCGTGGGCTGGGCCCAGACCTCCACCCTCCCTCCGACCCCCGACCCGGGCAGAGACCCCCGCCCAGCCCCAGGCCAGGGCATCGCGACCACCGGCGTTTAGTGTGGTTATCGACGCGTCGACACGGGCGGTTTGCGTCTGCCGTTCGTTCTTTGTTTTCTATTTTCTCTGCCTCCGCTCTGCTGTCCTCCCTTCTTGGCGAGGTCCGAAGGCCAAGGGCAGAACGGGCCCCAGCACGGAGGGGTCCGGGGGAGGGAGGACCTGGAGGGTCCTCAGGACTCAAAGGAAAGCACAGACTCCGACCACTTTGCCCGTGACCGCTCACACGCAGTTGTTTTGGATAAAGTTAAAGAGGTATTTTTCGCTTTAGTTGAAAGAATGGTTTTAGTTATTTATTCCAATTGCGGCTGTCGGTTCTATTTGCCAGTTACGCGGGAAAATGTTATTTTGGCAAATGCTTTGAATATATTTCATCAAACTAAATACTCACACAAATTCAGCCAAAGGAATCATTTCCTCCTTGTCCACTGAAAGGGGACAGGTAACCAGCACCACTGATCAGGTGCTATAAGGCAGATATCATGAAAATATCACACTTTTAGGTTTTTTGTTGCTTTTTTTTAATGCATACAGCACCTGGTCTTCCTAGTTGTTCTCGCATTCAAGCACTAACCAGGCCCGACTCTGCTTAGCTTCCAGGATCAGACATCGGGCTTGTTCAGGGTGGCATGGCCGTAGACCATGGAACATGGATCCACTGGGGCGTGAACCCAGGACCTTCTGCATGTAAAGCAGACATGCTAACTGCTACACTATGGAGCCACATTCACACTTTAAGGTTTTGAACGAACCTGACACCAAAGGTTTTAAAACTCAAGTACAGGCTTTGTTTGTCTAAGTCATGGTCTTTTTTTCCTAATTCCTTGTTGAGCAGTTGTCACATTAACATTTGTAAGGACACTGCATTGTGATTAGGTGATATAGGAGAGTCAGAGATGACAAGCATGAAACACATTCGCCTTCTGCTCAGTCGGTTCAGTAAGAGATTAGACTCATCTCAAAAGAATGCAACGGTAACTTCAAAGGAACACATTTTCATTTGCCACAAGTAGTGAAAGAAAAAAGTACTAGTTACCCATCAATTAGTGTTACTTTCAGTCATTAATAACATACATCATTGTGTGCACTTCCCAGAGCCCAGAAAAACAGAAAAGATGCTCTAGTAAACAGATAAATAAGGTGAGCCAGAGGGAAATCCTGTAGGCCCTATAACTCTTTAAATGATCTGATTTTAGGCAACACGCGGCCTGCTTGACATAATGTAGAGAAGTGTGCTACCCTATGCCACCAGGCGGGGACTGAGACTTCAGTCACAGAGAATGAGGCGCTAGTGTTTGCGGGAGAGAGAACAAAGCCTGACTGAGTATTAACCCGAAAACTTTCCAAACTTGGGAGCCAATAAACATCCCTTTTCCCTGAGCCGATTTGAGTTGATTTCCCTGCTATTTACAACCTTCAAAAAATAAACAACAGCCATGCAGAAGTTTAGCTGAGGAGGAGATTGTCCTGACAGGGCTGGTAGGGGAGATGTGGGGGCAATGTGGGATTGTCCCGTGGGGGAAGGTCACAGGAGAACGAGGTAAAGACAGAGGAGAGGAGGAGAGTGGGGAATTCTCCGCTGAAGAATGAGATCAGATTACGCGGGACTTTTGTCGGTGACATGTCAGTTAGTCAGAGGTCTGGACTTGGTGAAGAAGAAACGGAATTAAGATTGTGTCCCCTCGGAAGAAGGCTTCAAAACCGAGAAGGAAAACGGGCTCGTCCTGGTCGTGTCTTATCCGGGGGATAAGGGACAGCCCTGGTCTGAGGAGCAGCCTGCGGTTCCCAGCAGCCAGCATTCTAGGAATTCCCGGTGCATCTGTCTCTAACGCAGCATCAGGAACCCCAGGCGAGCGGGGTTTTAGTCTAAGCCGAGACATGGCTGACGGCTGTTATTGAAAGCATCCCTGGTGTGTTTACGTTTAAGTGAAAGGTATGCCCTCCGAGCCTGGGGAAGCAGAACGCTATCAATAACGCCTCTTTAAGTCGTTAAGGTTCAGACCAGGTCAAAGTGCCACTAATAATTCCTTCTTCCTCACGATTTATGTCGCTCCACGAGCAAGGCGTGAGCCTTCCTGCTGTCTCTGAGTGCGCCAGTTTAACAGCCTTTGCTATGCCGATGGCATCTGCCCCCCCACCCCCCACTCCTGGATTCTGCCAGGGACCACGGCACCGCCAGACTTACCTGCAAACTGGATTTGCCTCCACCTGTGAAGTTGGCAGCTACGGGCTAGTGCAAGTCGACCTACAGGCCACTGGATACTACCGTGGACTTTTAAAGTGTGTCTATGTGCAAAAGTAGTTCAAAATGCTATTTTGTGCCATTACGAAAGCCTCACACACTACTACCGGCAATATATTGTTTTGTTTTAACTCAGAAACATCGGTAAGAAGACAGAAACCTGGGAGAATAGCTTTGAGGACCTTGTCCCTGGTCAACGACGGGCTGGACAGATGCTTCATGAAGGAGTCAGGCGAAGCCACACTGCCCGTCACCAGTCGGCCTCACGGCGTGACGCACTCACGGAGGAATTGTTTCCACTTTATTTTTCGATGACACCAAAGTAGATGCAAAAACGATTAAGGTGCAAACTGAACAGTCGGAAAGGCTCTAGAGGGGTGGGGCGTAGAGGGGGCGTCTGAAAGTGGCGCAGAACCTGCAGAAGACGAAATGTGTCGTGTTCCCTAAAGAAGCGAAGCGGCTCTGGCCGTTGAAAGGGTGACACACATACACACACGCACACACGTGCACATGCATGTACACACACGCATCCACATGCACACACACACATGCACATGCATGCACACACGCACCCACATGCACGCACACATGTGCACATGCATGTGCACGCACACCAATGCGCGTGCATGTGCGTGCATGCGTGCACACGCACGCACACATACACACACTCTCTTACTTCGCAGAGTGGTGTCCGTTTTGCAGAAGCTTCACGCCATGGCTCCAGCCGGTCTTGCAACAGCCCCACGTGGAATGTCGGTTTGGGAGAGTAACTGACAGAGGCTGGAGAGTAAGAGACCGACCCCCCAAATCATGTCTATTAACTATTTTATTGATTAGCCAAAGTGGTTTTTCTTTAAACACCTGACTTGACAGCCTTTGCGGCAGGAAGAATCCTAAGAAGGCCCCCACCCCTTGGCTAGTCCACCTAATCAACGCCTCGTCCTGCGTGTGGGCGGGACAGGGCCTGGGAAGGGTCAGCGGCCAGTGGGTGGATCGGGTTACGATCTGTGAGACTCCGCTGTGCCCACTGGAGAGAGGCTCTCCTGTGGAGGAGCGAGCTGCGTGCTGTCACAGGCCAGCCGCTGCGACCTCAGGCAGCCCCGGGGGTGGGGTCCGGGGGCGCAGGCCCACCGCAGGGCGTCGAATTCCATCAACAACCCGAAGGAGCTCGCAGAAGGACCCGGAGCTCCAGCAAGGACTGCGGCCCAGCGACGGGCGGTTTCAGCCCTGCGGGCCCGAGCAGAGCCCGTGGCGCGTGCTTCTGGCCTGCGGAAGCTGCGACGTGCCCAGCGGGGCCGTCTGGAGCCTCTGAGCGCGTGAAAACCAGTCAGCTACACGAGAACAGAGAATTAATACGAGCACATCTTCTTCGTTGTTATCCATTTCTCTCTTTTCTCTTCATATCTGATCATTTATTTTTTCCATTTGCCTCTGCCTGAATTCTGTACCCATTGTATTGCTTAATAGTAACACAGCCTTCAAAGAAGGAAAGAAAACGGGAAGAAATATAGGAAGGAAGGGAGGGGAGAAAGAAAGAGAGAGAGAGAGAAAGGGAGAGAGAGAGAGAAGAAAGCAAGAAAGCAAGCAAAAGAAAGGCAGAGAAAGAAAAAGGAAAGGTGACCCCCAGCTCAGCCCCCTCGCCAATTCCTTCGGGCCTTGAAACAAGCAAAGGTAACGGCCATCCCACTCTGACTTCTGGTTCCGTGGCAAACGGAATTGTATCCTCGGCGCAGACTCCTGCATTTTTCACAGATGAAGTTACAGGATTTGATTTGGCCGGCGCTTGTCCTGGCCTGGCACAGGGCCAGCGCTTGAGGTCACGGTCAAGGCCTGTGTGCCAGGCCCTGACTGTGAGGAGCCAGAACTGCTGTCAGCGTCGGACGACGTGCGGCATTCCGCCCGCAGCTGGGGACCTGCGGGTCTCCCGACGTGTATCGGCAGCACAGAGACAGTGATGAGTGCGTCAGGAGACGCAGCCTGGCCCGGCCAGGTCCCTCAGCCTCCTGTCCTCCGAGACCTGTCTTTGGGCTTCTGCAGTACTTCCGTTCTCTCTCGTTCATCGCGACGCCCTTTTAGAGGAATGTGGACGAGGGCTTCAGCCCCTAAGAGTCTCAGGAAGGGCGGCCTGCCTGTGGTGAGCCAGAGGTTAAAAACGTAGACATTCTAACGCCAAAACTTTGGGCACAGAGACTAGAGACGAACACGTTTCAAGTAACGTCTAGACTTGAAACGGGGCATTGCCAGGCATGGTCATGAACAGAGACAGTAATAAACGAATGAAACATAAAACGGTGAGGGGAAAGAACTGGAAATAATTTTGACTCCGTATCATTTATTTGAATTCTGGATTATTATAATGATTTCACAGCATTATGTCTCATGATTCACTGCTTTTCCGTAGTGATTTTGAAATTCAATCGGTTACAGTCACAGGAAGGTTGTCAGTGCTACAAATGGAGGTGCCGCAGTTTCTTATTAATTTTATGTTACAATTATTGCTTGTGTCATTAAATCTAGATGTCGCTAAGGCATGAAAAGAACAGATGTTAAGAAAATAGCTCTGAAGCAGAAAGTGTAAAGAAAGAATGTTTGGCAAAGAAACAATCTATCAGTCCTGGGGAAGGGGGCCCCACGAGCTAAAGGCCATTACAATGAAAAATAATAACTCTATAAAACCCTCATGAATCGACTGCACTGGACCAGCCCTCCTGCCAGAAGCGACTATACGGCTGGGTGAAGTCTGCGAATCACCATTCCACAGGCATTTGCAGACCTTAGGTACTGCAGAACCCGAGAGAAGAGAAAAGAGAGAGCAACAGAATCACTTCCAAGGTTCGGCGAAAGACAGACTCTGGCTTCCGTCTTGCTCACGCATCCTTGCCGACCAGGTAGCAGATGTCCAGCTACCATCTTGCCAGCCGCCCGGCGGATAGGCCCGCATGGAAAATAACTGAGGGAGGCCTTCGGCCAACGGGGAACAGAATCCAGCAGCTCAGGAGGCTCTCAACGCTGCCAACAGCCGCACGTGTGAGCCGGAAGGCCCCCCCCCCACCCCGCAGCCGAGCCTGCAGATGAGACCACAGCCCAGCGGCCCCCGACCACGGCCTACGAGGAACCTTTCGCAGGGTCACCACGGAGGCTGAGGCAGCGAAGGCGGGTTGTGGCGAGCCGCTAAGGTTCCAACACACGTCTGCAGCAATAAATGATGTAGGAGACACACGAAAGAGAAAATTAATAAAACCGAAAGGTGCCTCTTCAAGTGTATTAATAAAAATGATGAGCCTCTAGCAAAACTAAACAAGGAAAAAAGAGACAAAACATCAATTGCAAATATCAGGCATGACAAAGGGGATATCACCATGTATCCTATAGATGTTAAAAGGAATATTAGAAACAATTTAATGTAGTAAGTCTCATAACTTACATGAAGTGATTAAATGACCTAAAATGCACAACTTGTCAGCACTAAGGAGAAATGGAAAGTCCAAATAGTGCTGAATCTAGACGTTGAATTCTTAATTGCAGGGGGGGACCCTTCCCACAAAGAAAATTTCAGGTACAAATGGCTTCTAACAAACATTTCAGGAAGAAATAATACCAACCTTACATAAATTCTTTTAAAAACATAGGAAAAAAGAACACTTCCCAAATTATTTTATGAGGCCTGGTAACCCCGATATCAAAACCTGACACAGATATTAAAAGAAAATTACAGAATAATATCCTTCATGAACGTGGATGCAAAATTCCTCCACGGTGTTTTACATATAAAAGTTGGCAGTATATAATAAGGATAATCCATCGAGTGGGGTTTCTCCCAGATATGCATTCAAAAATCAATCGACGCATTTCACTACATTAACAGAATAAAAGGAGAAAATCACAGGATTATCCCAGAGATGCAGAAAAGCATGAACAAAATTCGACACCCGTTCAGAGAGAGATCACACACGTGTGAACACCAACCTACGGGAAAGGTGTCGCCAGAGAGGAGAGGGAAAAACATGGTTCCTTCATGGCAGCACTAGTTGATTTGGAACGTCATATGGGAAAAAAAGTTAATCCCTACTTCTGTGCAGAAAAATTCATTCTAGAGAGACTGCAGACGAAAACGTGAAAAGTAAAACAATAAAGCTTCTGGAAGATAACATGGAAGAATATTTTCATTACCTCAGAGTAGGCAAAAAAAAAAAAATTCTTAAACGGGACACATAAAAAAGCACTCATTGTAAAGAAATAGATGGATATGTTACATTTCATTAAAATTAGGAAATTCTACTCATCAGAAGACATCATTACAAGACAAACCATAGAGTGAGAGGAGATATTTTCAATCAATAGATTCAGCATAGTAGACTTGTATGAGAATGCCTAAATGTCTTCTATAAATTAATAAGGAAAAAAACGAAAATTTAATAAAAGTTGGCCAAAGATTTCTATAGTTGCTCCATTAAAAAAAAAAAAAAAAAAAAAAAAAAAAAAAGGCTCTTCAAATGGCCAAAGAGGCACATGAAAAGGTACTATTACTTCTCAGGGGAATGCAAATTAAAACCACAAAATAATGATCATACCACAATTCCAAAAAAAGAAAAAAAGAAAAAGACAGAAACACCAAGCATGTGGATCAAGCAGAACTGTCATCGTTAAAACAGAAGAAAAAATATTGGTGTAATTGCTTTGGAAAACTTTTTGGCAGCTTCTGCTGAAACCGAACACATACATACCCTCTGCTCCAGCAAGGAAGATGCATGCATGTCCAAATGCATGTATGAGACCGATCACAGCAGCATTATTCACAATAACCCCAGCCTGGAAGCAAGCCAACCATCCGTCAACAGCACAAAGGATGAATAAACTGCAGTCTGCTCACACAGTGGAATCCTACACAGCAAGGAAAATGGACAGCGTCTCCATGCAACGACGTGGATGAATCTCACACCCACAGGTGGTCAAAGCTGGACCCCAAAGAATGCGCACTGTATAATTCCATTCACGTCAAGTTTACGTATGAGGTCTTCCTTTATAAGGGAAAAGTTAATCTTCGGCATTAGCCAGGCGCATTTGCCTTTGGGAAGGAGACACAGGATGAGAACTGGAAGGGCACAGGTGAGCTGCTGGGAGGGCACAGGTGCGCTGCTAGGAGGGCACAGGTGAGTTTCTGGGAGGGCACAGGTGAGCTGCTGGGATTCTGCTATTCTTCTGCGTCTGATCTATGTATTTATTATACGGACATTGGCAAACTGAGGAAAAGTCTTTTGAAAGGTGTCGCTATTATTTTTATCTGCATTTCAGGTATTAGAACAACTAAAAAGCCCAAAATAATCTCCTTAGCATAAAAAGCACAAATAAGCAACTCCGTGGAAACACGTCAGGCAGACAAACGCCCTCCATGACTTTCACGTTTAAACTCTGCAACGTCAACAGGCTGCGCTGGTTATAGGAAATGTTCTGATCCTTGGGGAAGTCAGCCAGGTGACACTACCGTGCCTCTGGTCCCTCAGCCCTGGTACAGGGCCGTACCATGTCTCAGAAATGCTGCACTTGTAGGGAGAAAGATCAACCAGAGACGGATAAGCGGAGAGACAGCTGGAAGACAGACGGAGGAAGAAATGTGCGTGTGAAAGTTCTCACTAGCCTTCTGCCTGGCTTCTGCCAAGGTTATGTTTTTATTGCGTCTGGCAGTGAACTAGGGTAAATGAATAGGTTAAGTAGACATTTTCGCTGCTGTTAAACTGCATTTTACTGACATAATCGGGGCCGTTGGCAATTCAAGTCTCTTAAATAAGTCTCGTTATTGTATCACTTTTATCTTATGAACAATGCAGCTGTTAGTAGCATTCTACCCTGTGTGCCAGGAACTATTGTCTTATTATAAGTACTGTGAAAACAGTAAAAGAGGAGGGAAGTGGTAGGGGTGTCAAACGGACAAAACAAAACAAAACAGAAACTGGACAGAAACGTTAGTCATTCAAAAGAAAGGAGAGTCGTGTTTGAGGTAGGTTTAAGACTGAATTTATCAATGGCTCGTGGAAACCGTGTTCATTTTGAAAGACAACAGGTGTTAAAACAATGAGAAGTGACCTCCTTTGCAGCTGGGTTACAAAAGCTGCCTCCTTGTTTGTGAAAAAAATAAGAAAAAAAAAACAGGATAATAATAATAATAATAAACATCCTGCCTCTAGCTAGTTCCTTTTTATTTTTTTCTCATACTGGGTGATTTTATTTATAGAAAATAAGGTAGTTTATAAGAAATGCACCCACATACACAGCCCCCCCACACACACACACTCATTTCCTAGTGGAAATGATGTTTATTTGCCATGAAATAGCTTTAGCGTTTGTATCATCTGTGGTCTTTGGAATTCCATCCAGAATGCAATGTGCAAATTGCTCATATCCCTTTGAAATCAGTTTGCTAGCATCGTCTCAACAAAACCTATCAAACGAGACTCCCTTCCAGTTCACAATACCTTCGATATGTTACCGCGACAGGCTGGAGGGAAGCCAAGGCGCACGGCCCTGGTCCTCGTCACGAGGCTGTCAGCTGCGCCCCTGCGTGGCCAGCGCTCAGCCCCGCACCCCGTGCAGCAGCCGTCCACACCCGAACCCCGAACCACGGACCCTGCTCATCGGGGGCGGATCTTGAGCAGACCCCTCGGCGACCCCAGTAGCTGAGGGGACTAGCCGTCACACGACAGCATGCAGGCCCTGCTTCGTGACAAGAGCTTTGCACACATTATTCGCCCCGTCCTTACGATAACCCTTTGGGGTGAGTGGGACTGGCCCTGTTGTAGATTATCCTGCGACCTGGATATGGGGGGAGGTGGTTGGTCAGGAAGAGTCGAGACTGGATGTTGGGTCTGGGGACCCCAAAGGCTTCAACAATCACTAACTAACGGGATGCACGCTCTATCCGCTTCCGGTTGTGCATGACAACGGAGCAAGCCTAGCATTTTGTCCGATCTCTTTTGTACAGACCTAACGTTGGATATGAGAGGTGGCACGTTACAGCAGAGAGTCCAACGTGTGACATTTAAAAATGCACCTCTCATGCTGAACGGCGCTTCATACGCGGAAGCACAGAAAACGCTCCTCACATCTAGGTTTAGAGGAGGCGGCTTCGGATTCCACCTGATCTTCCCGCCTCTCCGCTTCCACGTGCCCTGCCTTCGCGAGCCGCCGTGCCGCGTCCTTTTCAGCGTGTCTGCAAGTCCCACGAAACCACGGCGGGATCACACCAGTCACTTCTCACAGTCCGGTATTCACACTCACGGGCGGCCTACGCCACCGCCTCGTTACAGGCTAAGCAGAGTCATCTCCGGGGGACCCCACTCCTCGGAGTCGGGGTGAGGAAAGCTGCCACCCGGGGCTCAAGCGCTGAGTTTTCAGGAAGACATTTCAGGGACTAGATACACAGGGTCACCCCTGCTGATGTTCTGGCACATGACAGTTTATAAACCGCCCAGGGGGCCACTCCACACTTGGAGTGACACGGGGGTGTAGAGATAGACGTAGGTGCAGAAATGTCGCCGGTTGCTTCGAGTCACTCTGCCAGGAGACGGGAGAGCTGGGACTGGTTGCCTGACAGTTCCACCTGTCCACGGGCGCTCTGCACTCAGAGAGCCCCCCGTTTCTGCTGCATGGGCGCTGGGCTTATAATTGGCCTGGTTACACTATAACCGATTTCCTGTGTCGGTGGCGTCATTACAATACTCGAGGAGTATAAGCAACATCCTATGCTATACAGACGTAAGCACCATCCTCATGCTTGGGGAGGGGGTGTCAGGGAATCTGTAATTGGGCCAAGGACGGAAGAGACACAACGTGACACTGGGTAGCTCCCTGCTGAGAAGAACCAGCACCATCCGGGCATGTATGTGGAGTGTCACAGGAAACTCGCCAAGACTCGTCTGATCCGTTAAAGGGCACACGCCATCATACATATGCCTGACATAAATCTGCCACCTTCACCATCTCAGGCTCATGATTTTGTGGCATCGACTGTATTCACAATGCCGTGCAATCGTTGGGACTAGGGCCAACGTTTTTTGTCAGCCCCCCTTAGAAATGTGTGCTCATGAAGCAATACCACTCCATCCCCTCCCCCTCCCCCCGGGCCCTGGTCACCTCTAATCTACCTTCTGTCTCTGTAAATTTGCGATCCTAAATATTTCATATTACGTGAAATCACACAGCGTCTGTCCTTTCGTGTCCGGCTTGATTTTTAGCTTAACGTTTTCAAGGTTCGTCTGAGTTGTGGCATGCGTCAGAACGTCATTCTTTTTATGGCTGAATGTGATTCAGTGGCATTTCTAAAGCGCATGGCGTTTATCCAGTCATCTGTACCTCTTGTCCCTTATGACGTCCCCGCATCCCGGTCGGATCAACTGTCCCGCTCACACAGACCTCGGCCGCCCTGGGGCCGCCACGTAGCTCAGTACTAGCTTCTCTGCCTCCGCTGAGCCACATTCCATCAGATGCCAGCCTGGGAGGCACACTAGCCCCGGGTCAAATAGCAGTGATGACTGTCCAAGGTCCCCGTCCCCGCTCTGCTGTTTCACGGCTTCGCCCTCGCTGACTCCTGCAAAAGGGCCCTGGCTGTGGTGGCAGCTCGGGTCGTCTCAGGCCAGGGCTGGACACGTGAGCTGTTCCGACTCTGGCACGGCCTCCAGGGAGACTCAGGAGTGAGCGAGGGACCGAGCGCCCGGGTCCGGCTGAGTCAGCTCGGCGCCCTGGAAAGCATGACAACAGGGGCTGGTGACTCGTCAAAGAAGAGAAGGCCCGGTTCCGCTCTGGTGGACTTCCCGTGGAGCCACACGGGGCATCGCGATGCCTTGTGAGTTCTTAGAAAAGGGCCCGAGACACCGAGTAGTAAAAGCAAGGCGCAGCCGCCCGGCGCAAGTTCAAAGCCCACAGCCACGAGCCTCGTAGATAAGGACGGTGCCCGGCGGTGGGAGAGGCCTACGTCGGCCACGCGCCGGACAGCACCCTTACCTCACGGGGGCGAGGAGGGCCAGGAGTGTGAGCCGGATGATGGGGTGTCGGGCAGGGTGGTAACTTGTCAACGGATGTGAACTTGGACCCGTTGCTAGGGCTGTGTCGCCGAGCGTCCTGGCTTTCTCGGAGACGCTTCGTGGACGACGTGGATCAGATCGGAGGGATGACGTGGAACGAGGTGGGATGACGGACACGCTGAATGTGGAGGTGGCTCGGCAGGACAGACTGCAGGGAGACTTAGAGGTGTGGCCGACTGTGACGCCACGTGGATCGACAGTGTGACGTGGCCACCTAGCAATAAAACAGACGTAAGGGGTGGGGACCCCAGGCGGGGCTGCGATCGGTACTTAGGGCGCAGACCAGCCCCCACCGAGAAGGCTCTGCGTCACTGATCTGTGTCTGAGGGACATGCCCGAGAACAGTGCTACAGAGAGAGTGACTGCAAGGCCACCGAACATCTCGTGCAGAAGAACGTGAGGTGCTCGCCCTGTAATCGAGACAACTGGGGGGGGGGCATGGGCTTAAACATTTGAAGGACCGCTCCTCAAGAAAGGGCTGTTCCATTTCATCCTGGAGCTGGGGTGTGAAAGCCAAGAATGACAGAGTTGTCCAAAACCAGATGGACTTTCCAGAGGGGCCAGGTGGTCCCTCTCACTGCTGTGTGTCGGCAGAGAAGGGATGCTCAGGAGACGGGCACGTTCTAGGGTCTGGAAGCGGATGCGACAACTTCTGCGGGCTCGCCTCGGTGTGTCACTCCCGTGACAATGAAGGCTGAGTTCTCCCGGGTAATTGCCTCCTCTCCTCCTCGAGGGCAGAATCCATCATAGCGGAATCACCTTTTCCTGTCGCACAGCGGTGACTGCCATGCTTTGCATAGAATGGGCATCAATAACTATTTGCCCAGATGACTTCGTATGTGCCAAGGGGACCGATTTTCCCAGGGACCTTCCAGTCAGATTATGAAGCTTCATAAATTATTAAATATCGAGGACAAAGTAACCTTTTCTCCTATATCTACCTAATCAGGTAGCCATGACTTTTTTTCTTAAAAAATAAGCGATTTGATATAGTTTTCAATAATATTCGTCTAATAAAAAAAAAACAGTTTTTAACAAATATTAATTAAGGTAGGTGTTACTGCCAATGAGAAAGATGATGTTTAGGGGTGTAGTCTTTGCGTAATATCAGAGGGTTTGAACAGAGACTCCGCCACCAGCTGGGGTTCAGCCTGGGACGGACAGGTGCTTGAGCTCCGAGCTGCAGTCTCTGCACGTGTATAATGAGACAAAAATACTATCCACTTTGTAATAATGAGAGGATTCAGTGACCGTATACACATCAGGTCCTACACTGTCCCTGGCATAGAATAAGTGGTCAGTAGATGTCGCAACTGGCGAAGCTCACGGGGCTTCATCGGAGAACAACTGTCCTTGGTCTCAGTTGGAGACTGTGTTTCACTGTCTCCTCACAGTGAGAACTTGCTCATCTTTGCAACATGACTAGTACCTTTTGATGGCTGGATTTCGCCATCGAGTAACTTGCTTTCCGGAAGAGCCGATGGGCTGTGGCTCATACTGAACGTCGCGTGTGTAACAGCCCACACTGCCTTCTTCCGTGCTGGCAGAGTACCTGATTGGGTTTTCTTACCTGCCTCTCTCTCTCAGTGCAGGTGAGTCCAGACTGCTCAAACACAACGATGGTGGTCCGTGATGTTGCACAGTGAGGTGGTCACGTCCAGAGCCACTGTAGACACTTCATCACCACGAGGGAAGTCGCCCAGCATCCTAGGACGACGGCTGCAAAAGATGCAGAGCCCGTCAGAGACCGATGATGTCACCGAGCAGCTGAAATAATCGGCTTTTAAACTGTCTCACCACTCTTCCTGTTGGGGGATTTTAAACCCTCCTATCGTTTGAGCGATTGGACATTGGGTTTTCTATTATTTGCATTCAAAGACATGCCAATTTATATATGAGTAGTATATTTTCTGAGGGCTTTCATATTTGGGAAAGTTAATTTCAGAGAGTAGAACTACCTTAGGTCACATTTTTCCCCAAGAATTTTGTAAATATGCTGCCTTTTCATCTGACATTGAAAGCCTCTATGGAGCAGTCTGAGGCCAGTCAGGCTCCCCTTCCATCTCTCCTTGAAGTTCAATAATATATCTACATCTTTGACGTCAGTTGTTCAATATCAGTTTTTCCTGGAACAAAGTGAGAACTTTGGATCTGCAAATGTAGTTCTTCTGTTTCAGAAACATTTCCTTATATCTTTGGAAAAAATTACTATCAGGGATGTCTTTTCCAGGAATATCAGCTAACCTCTTCTAAAGGCTTAAATGCTTGTCTTTCTCCTCTACGTTCATTGGAATTGACGAAAGCTTTTCCTCTAAGTCAGTAATTCAGACGAATCATGCCCAGTCTATTGCTTGGTTAGTTCCTATCTTGAACTATCTCTGATTTTCATTTGGTTTCTTTAGTTATATAATCTTCTTTTCCTTCTCATTATGTTATTTTATCATCTCTCCCAGTTCTTGTTCTATTAAAATGATGTTCTGTAAATTTAACAGGTGCCTTGTTACATGGAACACATACGAAGAATTTTCTTCTATCTGGTTTCATTTTCTTCCAGACTAGGTTCTCACCCACACTATGACCCTTTTTTATCTTCCCCTTTTATTGAAGCCTGGGATTTGGGTAGTAGATAGACTGCTTCTCTCTTATTAATATCTAACATGGGTTGCTCTTTGCAAATTTTCCATTTATTCAAATTTAATGTGAATGAATTCTCCCTGACTTCCTTCTCAGTGCGTCTGAGTGAGGCTGAGAGCCGGGCCTCTGCACTGTCACCTACTTGTCTGTAGCCAGTATACACCGCGAAGATCAGAACGGACCCACGGGACCTATGCCAGGCCCGAGCTGTGACTTGTCTTCCGAGAATTTGGTAAACGCTCTCACCACCATCCCCTGGCCTTTAGGAGTGTATCTTCTTCTGGTGACAAAACACCCTTCGATTTGAATCTTTGCCTGCAGTCGGTGCAAGGCCCTGAAAAATGGCAAACCTTGGTGATTTTCCCTAGCTCTCCCTGGTCAGGTTCTGTGGGTGTCAGGCATGGGTCCCCACCCACCATGGTTTTCTCTCCCCTGTTTCCCCAGGTACCTTGTTTTATCTACTTCTACACTTAACTTCTTTACTCTACCCTTTCATCTCATTGGTCAGATTGGAGTCTTCTTTGTATCAAATGTATGAGTGAGAGACCTTGGTATTTTGTCTACTTGGCTTCTTCCCGTGTAATTATAATCCTGGAAAGTGGGGATGAGATAGATGCCATTCTCTGCTGCAGGTTTTAATTTCATTGAGTACAATTATGTAAGTTTATGGCATGACGCACTTCATTTTTGGTTAGGTTGCTTATATTTTTTTTTTTTTTGGCTGGTTTTTACTATTCTGTTCATTTCATTACTAATTGTGAGAGAGAGGCTCTGTGGTCCAGATTCATTCTGTCATTTTTATGTGGATGTCCCCATCATGCTCTTTCTGCTGCACGAGTTCTGAATGCGTTCCTGTAGGAACTGTGAGTTATAACATTGGCAAATGAATCTCAACAGTTACTAAATATGAAGAAAAGCAAAGAAAGCAAACGGAGCGGCTTGCTAACGACGAATATCCACGTAGCATTTCATAAAACACACCAGCGCCCTACTTCATTGTCAGTAAGCCCCAGAAGGGCGGCGTCTGCACCTGTCCTGTGTGCCAGAGCCTGAGTCTGCTCTTGGCCCAGAGTAGATGCCCAGTCGAGTTCTGAACGGACGAATCGCTGTTATCCCGCCTTACAGCTGGGAAGGCTGAGGCTGCGACCATTCAGGACCTTACGTGTGTGGGGGGGGGGGGGAGGGGGGGTACATATCTGAAGGTAGATGAAAACGGGGCGCATGGGGCGACGAGCCGGTGGCCGGGACCTGGGGCCGGCCGCGGGGAACGCGCGCTGGGCGGGTCGCCCCGGAGATCGGCTCCCCTCCGCGGTCTCCGCCCCTCGCCCGCGGCTCCCGCCCGCGCATCCCTCCGCGGCACCAGCAGCAGCTGCTCCGCCGCCGCGGCGCGGTTGCCACGGAAACAGCAGGCGGCGGCGCAGGCGCGTACCGTGCGGGTGGGGGGGGCAGGGAGCTGCCCGAGAAGAACCGCACTGCGCAGGCGCAGTGTCTCCGTTGCTAGGTTCCGCCTCGCGTCCTGACGAGTGACCGCAGCAAAGTTCTAGATAGAGCCTCGGGGTCGCGACAGGATCGGTCCGGCCCCGCTCTCTGTGCCTAAGCATCGCAGGCTGTCACCTGTCCTTGCCCGAAGTGAGAGGACAGCCCAGATCCCTGCCCTTCCCTGCGGAAGGGCCACCCCAGGAGCGCCTCGGTGGTGTCCCGACCCCTGCAGCCAGCGACGTTGGTTTGGAGGGCGACAGAAGAGCTTCCCGGCGGGAGAGGGGAAGAGGGAAAGTAGCCAGCCATGTCCAGCGCGTAAGTGACGGGCTGCTGGGCCAGAGCCGTGGGGGGCCTTCCCCAGACAGAAAGATGCCTTGCTCTGCCTCTTTGCTCTTTTCTTATGTTTTCTTCGCCCATCTCTTCCTTTCTACATTTTAGCAAATGAAAATACTCCCCGGGCTACAGTATCAGCTTCTTGCTGACAAGGAATGCCATGCACCCAGACCTTCTTCCTCCCGCCCACAGCATCTATCCCTCCCCCCACCAGGAAACGCCCCCACCCCACCCCAGGCCTGCAGCTGTGCCCCAGGCCCTGCGGAAGGAGCAGTATCTTTAGTACATTCAGTGCTTTTTGGTTAATCTCACAGTAATATATGGATTGCTTTGTGAAAAGACCCCGGTTCCGAGGTCCCTTTGAGGAAGCTTTATTGTACCACCCTGATTTTCTCTAAGGAACACCCATGGGGCGGTGGCGGCGCTGGAAAGGGGACTCGTAAGCGGGGTGCACAGTGCTCGCACGGCAGCTGCTCCATCTACTCTTCCTAATGGTCATTTCAAACAGGTATTAACAGAGCCGACTCTGTGGGCACTGTTCTAAGTGCTTGAGATATAATAACCTTACAACACTCCTGTGACGTGAGGGCTGTTGATGATATTATGCCCATTTTATGTATGAGGAAACTCAGGCACAAAGAGGCTGAATAGTTCATATACAGCAACCCGGGCACCGTCACTCCAGCCTGTACTATTTTCTAGGTGAGGAAATAAGAGCAAAGAGTTTAAGGCCTGGCCGAGTTTGCGGGTGGGGAGATCAGGGGTTCAGTTTTGGACTTCTTGAGTGTGAAGTGCCAGTCGGACATCAAGTGGAGGTCAAGGACGCAGTTGAATATTCAAGTCTTGAGTCCAGGAGAGAGGTCTATGCATGAAATATGAGTCGGTGGCTGCCTGCATGTAGACGGTCTTTATGAGACGTGGAGTAAGTGTGGAGAGAAGGGAGAAGGGGCCGAGAACCCTGCCGTGGCTTCCTCAGTGGCGAGAGGTTGGGGAGGAGCATCAAACGCAGGGGCAAAGCTGTGATCGGTGAGGTAGAGGCAAAACAGCGGTGCCCTGGAAGCCAGGCGACGAAAAGGTATCCGTAATGGGCCTTGGACCGGGAGTAACAGACTCTGTCAAACGCTGCTGAGGCAAGTCAGAGGACTGAGACCTGACCATTGTTGGACCATGCGGAGTTCAGCGGTGACGCTGGCCTTCAGTGGAGAGATGGAATAGAGAGAGAGACTAGCATGGAGGAGAGAACAGGAGAGAAATTGTCGGCAGTCGCACAGCTACCTTTCGCAGTGAGCTTTGCTGTGGCTGGTGGCAGGGGAAGTGGGGCCCCAGTCGGATTCTGTTTTTAAGATGTGCTTCTAAGATAGGAAACAATAGCCTATTTGTTTGTCGAAGGGAATGGCCCAGCCGTAAAGGAAATGGGATGCTAGGCGGGGAGGAGGGCGACCCGGGGTGACGTCCTTGCGAGCGAGGGCCCAGGACCCAGCCCCAGGTCTCGGCTTCAGAACACGTACGGCAGGATCTGCTGGAAAGGCAGAGCAGACAGATGCCATCTGGTGCGTGGCTGTCCTGGCAGGGGCCTGGAAAGACGGTGCAGACGGTGGACGGCGGTGACACCAAGGGCAGTGAGCCACACCGTCTGATGCAATGAGGGCGTGTCGGGGAGGGTGGGAGAATGGCCTGGAAGTAGCGATGAGAAGGAAACCCGGTGACCCAGCTCCATGCCTCCCCGAGAGGGCCCCAGAGGCAGCCGGGTCCTTCGGGGACAGCCAGGCCTCCCTTAGATCAAAAAGGCTGAGGGGATATTCCAGAAAGAGAACTAACAACTAGATGATATCGGAAGAATTTTGAAAGTTTATCATGTGTAACATAACTCGGTGAGGATTCCCATTTTGCAGTATTTTGATTTTCTGTTCAAATACATGCTCTGTCTGGATAGTCATGTCTTTCTCCGCCCCCTGCCAGCACAGGAAGACGGCCAAGCTTTGGAAATAATAACTGGTCTTTTTCAACTGTCATATTCAGGCTTCTCCACCCACAATCCTTCTGGCTTCAATATCTGTGACATTTCTAGGTCATATGCTCAAGTCTGAAACCAATCATGTACTTGAAAAAAATTCTGAGTCGTCTCATGGATGAAATACGACCGTCACTTTACGAGGCGCATTTAAAATTTCCAGAACACTTTCACATCTGTTATCCCATCCCACAGTAATCCTTTGGGGTGTCCAGGGTGTCAGCATCCAGCTTTGCCTCTTAAGGAAGTTGAGACACAAAGAGGTTAAGTGACCTGCCTGAGATCAACTACCTCAGGAAGCAGGTTCTGATTTTAAATTTGGAGCACTTTTACCTTTAAAAACCACATTGCCACACCCAGGAGAAATAGAAACACATGTCCACACGAAAACCTGCACTGGAATGCTCCAAGCAGCATTATTCACAATGGCCAAAAGGCAGAAATGATCCACGTGTCCACCAGCTGCTGAGTGGGTACACGAACTGTCGCGAATACGTGTGACGGCACATTATTTGGCAATCAAACAACATGAAGTCCTGACACATGCCAGAAAACGGACGAACTCTGAAAACACGCGAAGTGAAGGGAGCCAGTCGCCAAGGACCACCTATCATATGATTCCACTTACGCGCAATGTCCAGACTAGACAAATAAATAGAGAAATTAGATTAGCGGCTGCCAGGGGCGGGGGGAGGGGAATAATGACAAACAGGGAATGACTGCAGATGGGTACAGGGTTTCTTTCCGGAGTGATGAAAACGTTCTGAAGTCAGATGAACGTGATAGTTGCACAGTTCTGGGACTATTCTAAAAATGGCTGGTTCGTACACTTTAAAGTTGTGATTTTATGATATGTGAATCATATCACAGCAGTTCTCATGTTGGAAAACCGTCTCGCCTCATCTCTCGTCTTGCGTTTTCTTCGTGGGCACCGGCCCAGCGGAAGGATGCTGAGATTTCAGGGCAGTGAGGCCAAGAGGGGCTCCAGCCAGATGGGGCTGGGAGGGAGGTGGGGGCTCCACAGGCTGGCCCGGGCCCTGGCAGTGCAGCGGGTGGTGGGCGTGTGGCCAGAGGACACACATGGGAAGCACTGAGCCAAAGTCGGTCTCCAGGGTGAAGAGTGAAGACGCAGGGGCCAGCATGCTCACACACCAAGTATTTCCCCATCAGCTGACACTCTTTGCCTCGTCTCTGCAGCGAGGGTCAGTGCAGAGGCAGCGGATGCGGAGTGAAGGGGCTGCGGCCCAAACGGCGGAACCTGGAAGGCTTGAGCCACCGGGAAGGTCTTTGACCAAAAGTTCTAGCTGGGGGTCAGCTCCGCCATGGCCCTGGAGGGGTTTATGCTCCTCTGACCCTGAGGCAGCAGTCCCCCGCTCCCCGGCTGAGTCTGCCCCAAAGCGGAGTCTGCACATCTAAAACTCTAAGCGTGTTCCCTACTTTACACGTGGCTGTCGGTCCCTGGCGGAAACCTCTACCCAAGATCCCTTGCTGTCGATGAGTCTGGGGCTTTGTGGGGTGGGTTCTGGTCACCCCACCTGCTCCCCGTGGAGGCAGCATCCTTACGTAGGGCACAACCTTAATGCTTTGGGGTGTGTTAAATGCTTTGAAGTCCGATAAGGTGGCCTTTATCTTTTATCATCAGCTCCGCACCCACGCGCAGAAAGTAGGTCGAGGTTTATTTATAGATTCGGTGGCAGGTCCTTACCAAATTCTTGGTAACGTTAGTTCTGCATGTCAGTCTGGGGAGTCTGCTATCTTTACATCTCGTCTCTTCAGGCAGGAGCAGATACTACCTTCTGCTTATTCCGAACTTCTGCAGCTAGCCAGCGTTCTCGAATTTTCTTCAGCTAGATCTGGAGCGGCCCCCGCTGTTAATTCTTGAATGTTTAATGTTCTTTATAGATACAGTGAATGGAGTTTCTTTTTTGTTTTTTCCTCTACGTTCAGTTTTTACAGGTTTTATCTATGTCTTGAGACTCTGCCGTACTAATGGACTTCTCATATTTTGGGATTTCCTCGGATTTTGTGTTAGTGTCATTTATAAGCAGTTTTAAACATCTTTTATGTTAGTTCCTTTTATATCTGCTTCATCCTTTTTTACTGCTGTTTTTAGGGTGTATTTCTAGGGTGTCTCTACTGGAATTACTTTTGGCCTCCGGTTCTCAGCACTTTGGGGCGGTCACCGTCATCGGCTCCTCCAAGTGTGTAGGCGGTATTCTTAATCAGGCACGTGCCGTAAATTAAAATTTATTGAGCATCTCCTTGGCATCCGTGGAAATACTTTCCAGCTTTTACTGCCCTGTCGCCCTATTGAGTTCAGCTTTGTGTTTACCTCTCTGGAATTCCTGAGATGACCCCTCCCTGGGCAGAGGGAATGATTCTTTTGATCTGGCTCCCATGTTCTGTTTGCCAAGTGGAATTTCAGATTCAAGTTTAAACAAAAGAGCCTGTAATTTTCTTCGGTAATGCTGTCCTGACAGGTTTAGGCCCTGCACCTTATTTAGTCCGCAAAACGAACCAGGCGGTTTTTCTGTTTTCTGCAAACGTTTGCTGAGCCTGTTGGTACACGCAGCCTGTGTCACCCATCGGTCAGTGAATGGCTCGGGTCTGCTGTCCCGTCTCAGATGCTCGAAGTCTGGGCTTCAGTAAACTAAGAACATGCCCATTTCTCTGGACTTTACACAATTTTATATTCTCCAGGCAGACATTCGATAAGCCTGTTTACCGTTATCCGTAGTACACCAGTCACTGCAATCATTTGTGCTTCCTGCTCTCCTCTCCTTTCTGTCTTTTATCCTCGCCTGTCTTTTTGAGGCATGACAAGCAAAATTGCCAGAATATCCCAGATGCTTTGAACAGGCAGAAGGCATTGCTTTTGTTGTTATTGTTCTTTTATTATTATATTTTAGTCATTTATTATGCACAGAGTGAAATGTCCTGGACTAAATGGAATTCAAATTTTCTGAATATAACCTCTTGTATAATAAAGTTGTCTAGCAGAGTGCTCTTTCACTAGCAATATTTTTAAAATATCGCTAGGTTTGGCGAAATCTGGTACTCAAACCCAGCGGACAGAGTGCCGGAAGCAACATTCAGTGTCCCAACTCAGTGAGGTGCTGGGGGCAGGAGAGGGAAAGGGGGTATTTTGGGCTATAAATCTTTGTTTTCTTGTGGTGTCCATCACATGTGTGTCACATGATGTGCCGTCCCTCATTTGCTTTCACCCCAACGAACAGGAGGCAACAAGATTTAGGGGTTCAGAGCGTGAACTTTGCAACCAGGCCGCCTGGGTGCAAATCCTGCTTTCGGATTGTATAACTTCCAGCAATAACTTTTCTGTTCCTCACTTTCCTCATCCGTAAAGTGGGGTAATAATAATAATACCTACCTCGTAGGGTTGTTGAGGATTACATGAGTCAACAAATATAAAGCACTTAGAACATGACTGACATTGTATAAATGTATTACCACCATCATCTGAATCTGAATCTAGAAGGTTTTTCATGTTGAGAAGCTTTTAAGTTTTGGTCAGAAAAACGAAAATCTCCCATCTCTGTTCCAGGGACATAAAAATAATAGAGAAAAATAATACTGTTAAAGTACCTTTTAAATTTTTTATTTTTACTTATAAATTTTCTTTTTTAATATTTTAATTTTTACTTGAAATTTGTATTAATGTGTAATGTTATACGAATAGTACCTATTTATATGTTATATTTAATAGTGTAACTTTAAATTACAAAATAAAAATATTTTAAATTGAAAAATAAAAACTTGGATCCTTTTCATCCAAGTTGCGCACCGGGAGGCCTGGTCAGGGTCCGGGAAAGGGAATGGCAGCGAGCCCTGGGACACTGCGTGCACCGAGGCGGGACAGCCCTTCCGGGCGGGGACCGAGGCCGAGGGAGAGTCCCCACTGCCGCCCTGGGTCTAGTGAGAAAGCAGCTTCTGAGCTGCAGGGCAAGCACGCCGCGCAGAAATAATCGGTGTACGAAGAAGCCCGGGGCTCAGCAGAAAAACGAGCCAGTGTAGACACGGGGGACGCACACGGATAGGCGATCCGAGGAGAACTGCGCATGCCCGACGGGCGGGGCCGCACCTGGCCTCGCGGGCCAGCAGGTGAACGTCCATCAAAAGCTCGCGGTCCTGCTTCTCGCCGAGCATCCTGACGAACAGGACCCCTGTGGATTCGGCGGTGGCGGTCCTCGTATGTGGCAGAGGTAGGCGTGGACCGAGGTTCAGACACCGGCCGCGCCCCGCCTCGGTGGCAGGCAGACGGGGCTCCCCCTCGCGGGGGGCCGCCAGGATCGCCCGTGGGACAGAGGGCGCCATGGGGTCGGCGTCAGCGGGGATGCTCACAGGCTGTCGCTCAGAGGACGGTGTGAGGCAGGCGGGTGGCAGGCGCCCAGCGCCTAGAGGGGTCCTTGGGGAGGTGGGGGAGGGACCCCAAGGTAAAGGGAGGGTTGAGCGAGCATATTTATCTCCACCACCTCCCGAATCACCTCCAGAACGGCCATAAAGGGTTTAAAAGGCTCTGCACGCACGATGGCCAAGAGGACACGAGCGTTTGACACAAAAGTTGGGGGGGGACGTGGGTGAGAGGGAAGAGGCAGGTGACCTGGAGGCCGGCAGGGAGGAGGTGAAGGGCCTGAGTCCCAGCAGCACTCGGCAGACCTGGTCCTTGGGAGCACGGCCGGAAGTGGGAGGATCGGTCATAGGTCCCAGCCCGGGGCATTTTGTCCCCAGAGAGCGCATGCTAAGCCGCTCCGGTCCCGGCGGAAGAGGCACGTGCAGGGGACGCCAGGCGCGGGTGAGCTGGAGGTGGGAGGCCAGACGACCCCGAAGGGGAAGAGGGAGCCCCGGGCCCCTGGACCCACCTGCTCTGAAGGCAGGGGGCGGAGCCAACCTCGCCTTAGGGGACACCTAACAGACGCCTAGACAGACGCCGACACCCGCGGGTGCCCCCTCGCCTGGGGAACGCCAGGGTCCTGCCCACCCCCGCGCCCCCCAGCGAAGCCCACTGGGGATGAGCCCCTTCCCAGACACACTGATTCTTGGATAGTAAAAAAAAAATTAAAAGTCCGAAGCCTCTGAGCAGGTGACACCTCAGCTGTCACCCCCTTAAGCCTTGGGTAGGAGGAGGCTCTCCACTGTGTGCTGTTGCCCCAGGTTGGCCTTGGCCTTGGGGGAGGACGCGCCTCCCCCTCACTCTCCATAATCTCATCTGCCTGTCCACTGCCTCTGCCCACACTACCAGCGGGTCACCCAGGGCCCTGGAGCCCGAGGAGGGGATCCACAGAGGCTGCCTCCCCAGCTGGCGTCCGAACCTTGCTCTTCACCCTACGTTATGGTCATAAGGTTCTCATTCGGTGCCTAGAGCTGCAATTCATTCATGTTTCGCTGCTGCGGAATCGTCTTTATCCACTCTTGTCGATGGACGTTGGCTTTATCTCCAGGTTTTCACTGTTACCAGGGTCATTCTTGGTTCAGATTTACTAGAGACTCTAGGGTGTGATTGTCCCTTCTGGAGTATGGCCTGTTCAACTTTACAAGATAATACTGAATTACCTCCCAAAGTGGTCGTTCCAGTTTATACTCCATCAGCCCTGTATGTGGACAAGTCATTAACTAGTCTGCTTATCACGTTCAACTCTGGCTTGACAGGTATAGTGAGGACTCGCTTTATATCATTTAGGTGAAAGGTCTTTAAACTATTTATTTGATAATAATGGCAGTGATCATATCCAAAAATCAACGCACATCAAAACAGTAGAGAGATTGTCTCAGGAGCCTTGTGATTGCACGTAGCTCACACTGATGACGCATTATGTTTGTTATACCAGACGCCCAGCGTGGGTGCCTTACAAAGCAACCGTGGCTCATTTTATCTAAACTCTGTCTTTCCTCAGAATGTATAATAAGATGTGGCATCAGACCCAAGAAGCCCTCAATTCTTTGCTTGACAAAGAGTCTCAGAATATCACGGAACCACACAGAAGTCAAGTTTTCATCTTCCAGACGTTGGCCACCTTCTACATAAAATACGTGCAGATCTTCAGAAACCTGGAGAATGCCTATGACCAGATCGTCCACCCGCAGAAACGGATCCTGATCCGCAAAGTCCTGGATGGCGTCATGGGCCGCATCCTGGAGCTGAAGAACGAGATGGTCAACCTGGAGCTAACGGAGTTCCACTACTTCGACGACGTCCTACAGGACCTGAAGCTGGCTCCTGTGAGTGCTCGGCTCTCCTCGGAGTCTCAGTTTCTTCTTGTTTTAGATAAGTTACGTGGGCAGTGAACACACAGTGCAGCTCTATATGTATTTATTTATATTTATATGTATATATTTATATTGTGGTCTGGCTTGTCACCAGATGTCTGTCCAGGCCTGTTGGGATGGAGTAGGCCACCCCCTTCCCAAATATACTGTGGCACCAAAGCCTCCCAAGCACCAGCAGCAGCACCCCACTCCGGTTTCCGGAGGCTTCACTTCCCATCACCTTCTGGAGGAGCAGCCTCTGGTTGCTGCCCGCTTCCTCCCAGGTGGACGCACCTCCTCCTTGGCTTTGGGTGAGAGGTGACTCAGGGACCCTCTCCCCAGTCCCTGGAGCTCTCCCTGCTGGCACCTGTAGCCACAGCGCCCTCCCATGGGCATTCCACCCCGGCGCTGCCGTCACCCTCACAGCCACCGCCCGGTCTCTGCCGAGGCTCCGTGTCTGGCTGGGTCTGCCGGGGACAGACGGACACCTCACGTCAGCATCATGGCCCCATGAGCTCAGGCTTCATTTTGCAAGGAACGTTTCCGTAAAGTAAAATTCAAAGGATAACACGTTTAATTTTCTACATGGAGTTTAACGTTCCTTCCTTCTGAAAATATTTGGGCTTCTGCAAAGGTTAAGTTTCTTTCTGGGACGGATCTCCTAGCGTGAGTGGGATCTGTTAGAATGGACCAGAGAGAGCAGCCGAGCTGAACGAGGTGCTGAAGAATGTTCCGCAGCCTTCATGCTCATTGCGTCCGTCTGGGAGGGCGTGGACCGACGGGCCAGATTTTTTTAGGTCACGTGTACTTTACTTGCCCATGTGAAAATATCACGAGCAACTTAAGGGAAATGGGAAATAAATAGTCATTAAATCATATTGCTAAATTTAATCAATAAAGTAATATGAAATTTATTAATTAAATTCTAAGCATATTAAATAATATTCCTAAATTTAAGAAATAAGAAGTTTATGAAATTTATGCGGTGGGTTCCTTCAGTTTTTCCCCTGCTTTTCTTACTGCTTCAGCCAGCCTTCTGCTTTGGCTGGCTCATCTTCTTGATGGCCATGGTGTTGAGGGGGATGATGGAACCACGAACGTTGAGAGGGATGATGGAGCCATGAGCATCTGAGAGGGATGATGGAGCCGTGAGCATTTTCAGAGGGATGATGGAGCCATGAGCGTTGAGAGGGGTGATGGAGACATGAGTGTTAAGAGCAATGATGAAGGCATAAGCATTGAAAAGGATGATGGAGCCATGAGCATTTGAGAGGGATGATGGAGCCATGAGCATTTGAGAGGGATAATGGAGCCATGAGCATTCGAGAGGGATGATGGAACCGTGAGCGTTGAGAGGGATGATGAATGAGTGACATCATCAAGGAAGCCTTCATGGCAGGTCACTTACAACAGTGTTGGCCCCCTGTCTTGGAAGGTGCAGATTGAGCTACATCATGGCACTGAGGTCCAGCTGATGAGAGGGTGCATCCAACAGCAGAAGCATGGACTCCATTAACACTACCCTGGCCCACAGCTTCCCTAGGTCTTGCTGGGCCAGCACTCAGCTATTTGTACACTGTGACCAGCACCTCTGACCACAGGTGATTAGTTCAGGGATGGACGCCGTGGCGGCTGCACCATCCAGTCCTTCCTTGAGAGATTCTGAACCAGGAGAGAGGAACCAGTTTCTGTCTCAGGGTCTGAATTGGCATCTCCCAAACTTGTGAGTAGTTGCAGACTTTATTCACTGGCTACTCAGGAAGCTGCTCTTCAGAGAGAAGGGGACGGGGTAAGAATAAAGCAGACTCACCGAGAGGAGCAGAAACAAATGGCAGAATCCTGAAGGCATCTTCATCCCTGGACACCTCCCTGTGACTGACAGACACCCAGCTGTGCCCCTGCCCTGGTTCCATAGGGGCCCCAATCCTCCCATCACTGTCCCTTTTGGCTAAACTAGCCAAAAGACTGTTCCTGGAACTTGCCAGATAAGGAGGCTTCCTAACAGGTCCCCTAATGTAGAGAAACGTGAAGAGGAGACAGTTTCCCTGCCACCAGAAGTTTCTTCGATTCGACCCCAGGAGACTAGAACCCACAGCAGCTGGGGTGGATACGTATCGTGGACGGAGACACAGCAGGAAGCCCACGGCAACCGATGGCTGTCTTCCATGCTGGATTGCGGTTTCCTCCCCTCCAAACCCTAACTATAATTTTAAGGTCCTACATAGACCAATAGGAGCCATGTCCATAAAGTTTGTGTCTTAAAATTTAGACACATACGACACTTGAACATGCTTATTAACAAATAAAATCACAACATAGAAATGTAGTCATTCTCCTCTGACTGTCCCGTACTCCCAGGCCACTGGACCCTGGAAGCTCATGCTTAGTTCCCCCCAAATACTCCATTAGTCCAAAAACAGTTCGGTTTTCAAAAACAATTGCCACCTCTCAGTAGTCGTGGGGACACATTCCCAAGCAAGCCCTCAGAGAGACACCCCTCTGTGCCATGATGCCTGTTTACCGAAGGCCTGTTCACAATTCCCAGGTTTGAGAGGAGAGGGTGGGGGAGTCACACCCAAGTGGGAAAGAAGGGGGAGCACTGATCCTATAGACCAGAACCCGAGCTTCCCCCGGTCATCTGGTCTACCAGAAGGCAGCCGGGAGTGTGTGAAACAGTGTCTCGGACAGTGTTTCTCAGTGGGGTTGGCCAAGGGCCACCCACATCCTTCAGTTACCCTTGTGTGGTCTTGGTTATTGAACTTGGACTGGTAAATATTCCTTTGACCTCCACTAATTTGAAATATTTAGTGATATACATAAGAATATAAATTTATATTTATTGTATAAAAAACAAGTTTTCTAATAAATTCTTAAAATAATTTTTGTAATGGGGTAATTTAAGTAAAACTAAAACTGGATTATTAGAAAAATTATCACCAATTACATACAAATAGTTGCTGGTGTTAACAATAAATTATTAGGTTTAATTCAAAAAACTCTACAGCTCTATACTTTGCTATTCTAATTTGCATTATTGTTTTAGATAAGCTGAGATGCTATTATATTTCTTTAAAAAATTGTTGTCATTAGTTAATTGAGTTGAATTAGTTCATTGATAGGAATGACTAGTTTCACTGTGATAATTAAAACAAGGGACGTAGCTACGATTTTTCTTTTTGACTCTGTGTCTTCTTAGCGGTCACAAATTGTCTTCAGTCCACGAGGCTCATCTTCTCGTAAGTGAGGGTGGAGAGCAACACCAGTCCCTTTGATTCACACGTCCTTGCTGTATATTTTAAATGGAATCGAGTCCTGGAATTGTGACAAAAACACTCTTTTGCTTATTTTTTGTCTTCTCTAGGAACAGTTAGACATTCCCATACCCAAGTATTTTTTGAAGGAGAAGCTGGAAATAATAAAAGGAAGAGAGAAAATCCTCGCTCAGATATTAGCCGACTCTGGACTGGACATGTCTCAAATGGTTCGTACGTCATTTTAACAAACATTATCCCATAATCTGTAAAACCCCCTTTTTCTACTCCTAATGAAGAAAGAGTTATAAGACTTTTCAGTGTGAGGAGAACAGCGCCTTTGCCCCTTGTCATTCAGTGTATAAGGAGTTGTTGGTAGTGATTTATAACCATTACTTTTCAAGAACTTCGAAATAAAGATCAAAACATAATGCTTTGTTGGTTAAATCAGTGTCTCTAAGATTGAGTAGATTATCGGCCCCATGTAACCTTCCATCTCGGATCCACCTCGCCTGAGTTGGAAGCTGAGTGTTGTTCACATAAAATAATTATGTGCTAAGATAACTTACTAAGAACTCAAAAGTTATTGCATGTTCTAAAAACGCTGATTGACTTTTTATAACTTCAGGTTGAGTCATAAAAGGCGTTGGGATCCCCTCGAGTGGACAGTCTATGGGGAAAGGGAAAGAAAAATCCTTAGCCCCACCCCCACCCCCAAACCCGCAGAAAGCAAAGGGCACAACGCAGTCAGTTCTCTGCCCCGAACCTCCTTCGTCCCCTGCATTGAGCTCCCGCCTGTTTCCACAGCTGTTCTGTCTCTCACTTCCTCCCCCGGGGCAGCGACGCCCCACTCAGCCCCCCGTGGACAGGCTTTTTCTCCCATCCTTTCCACAGGGCCCTGCCACATCTTCTGGCTTGTGCATTTCGGTGACCTTCGCTGCCTACAAAACCAGTGCCTCGTGCCTCTGGCGGGTCTTCGCGGCCCGAGCAGGAAGGCGGCAGTTTGACCGTCCAAATGGGGACAATTCGGGGTGAACGGGGCACTGTCAGCGACTAAGCTGCCACTGCTGGTGCAGAGCAGTGTGTGCGTGTTGCGTGCACACACGCGCGTGTGCCCACACACATGCACACGCGCGCGCGCACACACCGTTACACAGAGAAGCGAGCACCCTGGGGAACCGCAGCCCCGGCGATGAACCAGGGCACCCTCGGGACCTCAGTGTCTTGCGCTGTGTCCTGATGAGGCGGCCACCGCTGCCCTGCGACCCGGAGCCGGCCTCGGCCCGCATTCAGGTTTTTTCCGATCCCCGCGGCCTCTCCCTGCGCCCCATCCGTGCACGAGGCTCAACCCAAGCCAGGCCACGTGCACGGCGTCACCCTCGCTCCAGGGACAACAGAGGGTTGGGGCCTGACCCATGCAGAGCCCACGCCTCTGTGTAACAGCGTGCGTGTCTGTGTGTGCACACGCACACGCACGCGCACACGCACACAGGAGAAGGGGGTGAAAGTACATTTACCAGGAACCCGCAGATGCCGGATGCTTTCCACGTACATTCTCATGAACTTCAGACGTTTTTTCATACATATTCTCATCAGATGTCACTCATGCAGGCCGCGGGACGCCCCGGCCACCCTCGCTCTCACCCACGCTTTCCTCTAGAACAGCCCCTCACCTGACTTCGCCGTGACATTCCCCGCCTGAGATCGCCAGACAGCATTTACTGCACGGGCCCGATTTCCCTTATGCTTTGCAGCACACGTCACATCTGGATGTCCTAGAATCCACCTCTGTAGATACCGGACGACACTTCACATAAAGTTAGCACTCCTGCAATGATTCCGTAACTGATGTTAAAGTCAGCGTTTCACTTCATGTGTGTTTCATGTTTTAAATTTTCGTATTAGAGATGTGTATTTGATTTATGTTTATGCTATTAAGTTAAATGAAACATTGGTAGCAATTTCAAGTTTCATTGAATCCATTTTATTGGCGTTCCTAGTATAGTTCTCTGCCAACATAAAATATGGTGCAGCTAATTAGGATTTTGTTTGGAATGGCAGAGGAAAGCTTAAGGAATCCTTAAATACGGGACCACAGCGTGAACATGGCAGATTATCAAAATATACATAATTCATGGGAAAATAATTAGTATTGAGCGGCTCTCACACTCTTTAGCAACAGTTTGGGAATGCTTTGCAAGGTTGGGTTGGAAGTAGCAAGTGATGTTTCTGGGGATCCGTGGATGCAGCTAACATGTTTAAGCCCTGATTTCTCTCAAATGCCTTTTGCAGAAATACCCCGTAAAGAGTATACCCCTAGAAGAGGCTATTAAATTAATCCAGATCGCGGAGAGGGCACGGCAGGGTCGCCTGAGAGCGATATTCATGAAGCAGATCTTCCTTCGAGAATACCGAGCAAAGCAAGCCAGGCTCCTTGGAGAGAAAGGGGCAGATGTGGGGGCAGCCGCACTGCACATTCAGAAGGTGAGGTGTGGGCGCTGGCGCTGGCGCTGGTGCTGGATGCAGCTGGAGGTGCTTGCCGTGGTGGCGGTCGGCTCTGGAGCTCGGAATTCCAAAATCCTCCCTTTAGCGGAACTGGATTCAATTCCAGAAAGATAAATTATCTTACCCGGGGGAAACCGTTAACTAAGCTTGATCATATTTTTTTTTAATTTTATTATAAATAGGTATAAAACACAGGACATTTTCTTCACGTTTTTTGTTTTACTGTTGAGGTTTTATTGCTTTTCATAATTTTTTATTTGTCAATTACAATGTTGACATACAATATTATATTAATTTCAGGTATATGATATAGTGATTAGACATTTATAGAACTCACAAAGTGATCACCCTGCTAAATCTAGTACCCATCTGACACCATCCATAGTTATTACAATGGTATTCACTATATTCCCCATGCTGTACCTTACATCCCCATGACTAGTTTGTAACTAAGAATTTGTATTTCTTAATCCCTTTTCCTTTTTAACCCTGCCCCATAATCCCCCTCCTTTCCCGCAACCACCAAAATGTTTTCTATATCTGTGAGTTTGTTTCTTTTTTGTCAGTTAACTTATTTTGTTCTTTAGATTCTACATAAAAGTGAAATCGTATGGCATTTGTCTTTCTGTGTCTGACTTACTCCACTCAGCACAACACCCTCCAGGTCCATCCATGTTGTCGCAAATGGCAAGATTTCATTCTTATTTTTAAGGGCTAGGTAATATTACATATAATATATCTATCTATCTATCTATCTATCTATCTATCTATCTATCTATATATCTATCTATATCTAGATAGATATAGATAGATAGATAGGTAGATATAGATAGATAGATAGATAATCTTCTTTTTTATCCATTCATCCACTGATGGACACCCAGGTGGCCTCCACATCTTGACTATTTTAATAATGCGGCAGTGAACACATGGATGCACATGTCCCTTCACAGTGGTGCCCTGGGTTCCTTCAGATAAATACCCAGCAGTGGGATTCCAGTGTCCTCCTACAGCTTCTGTTTTAAAGTCTACTTTGTCTGATATGAGTATTGCTTCCTCAGCTTTTTTCCCTCCGTTTTTATGAAATATCTTTTTCTATCCCTTTACTTTCTATCTATGTCTTTCAATCTGGAGTCTCCTGGAAGCAGCATATGTAAGGGTCTTATTCTCTTATCCATTCAGCCACTCTGTGTCTTTTGATTGGAGTTTAATCCATTTACATTTAAAGTAATTGTCGATAGATATGTAGTCATTGCCATTTATTCATATTTTTTATCTTTTCTTCTTTAAGAAGTCCCTTTAACATTTCTTGTAATATTGGTTTGGCAGTGATGAACTCCTTTAGCCTTTTCTTGTCTAGAAAGCTCTGACCTTTGATTCTAAATGATAACCTTGCTGGGTATAGTAATCTTGGTTGTAGGTCCTTGCTTTCCATCACTTTGAATATTATGTGTCGATACCTTCTGTTCTGCAAAGTTTCTGTTGAGAAATCAGCTGACAAGTCTTATGGGAGCTCCCTTGCAGATAACTAATTGCTTTTTTCTTGCTGCTTTTCAGAGTTTCTCTTTGTCTTTCCCCTTTGGCATTTTAATTATGTGTCTTGGTGTGGGCCTCTTTGGGTTCATCTTGTTTGGGACTCTCTGTGCTTCCCGGGCTTGTATGTCTAGTTCCTTTGCCAGGTTAGGGAAGTTTTCCATCATTATTTCTTTGAATAGATTTTCAAATCCTTGCTCTCTCACTTCTCTTTCTGATACCTCTATTATGCAAATGTTGGTATGCTTGATATTATCCCAGAGGCCCCTTGAACTATCCTCGTTTTTTTAGATTCTTTTTCTTGTTGCTGTTATGCTTGGGTGTTCTCTGCTACCTTCTCTTCCAAATCACTGGTTCGATCCTCTGCTTCATCTAATCTACTGTCAATTCCTTTTAATGCTTCATTTCTGACTGGTTCTTTTTCTACCTCCATTTTTATGTTTTCTACATCTTTGTTGAAGTTATCGCTGAGATCATTGAGCATCCTTATAACCAGAGTTTTGAACTCTACATCTGCTAGATTTCTTGCCTCCATTTTGTTTAGTTCTTTTTCTGAGCTTTGTTTTGTTCTTTCATTTGGGACATGTTTCTTTGTCTCCCCATTTCGGCTGTGTATTAGGTAGAGCTGCTATGTCTCCTGATCTTAGTAGAGTGACCTTATGTAGTAGGTGTCCTGTGGGGCCCAGTGGTGCAGTCTCCCTGGTCACCCGAGCCGGGTGCTGCAGAGTGTCCCTTGTGTGGGTTGTGTGTGCCCTCCTGTTGTAGTTGAGCCTTGATCGCTACTTGCACGTCAGTCGGAGGGATCGACCCTCAGGCTGATTGGTCATGAGGACGGGCTGTGACTACACTGGAGGAACTATTTTGCGGGGCTGACCCTGTGGAGCAGGATTCGCTGTATCGGGGCTGATGCCTGCTCAGTCTGCCCGTTGGGTGTGTCATTTGTGGAGGTGGTTGGGTGGTGCTCTGGGGTGGTCTGAAATTGACCACTGGTTGTGTTGGTTCTGGGGCCTCTTGGGTGGAGCTCTGGTGTCAGCCAAGGTCAGCCACTACCTATGCCCTGACTAAGACCACTTGGTATGAGCTACAAAGTGATCTGCAGATGTTGCCACTTGTGCTGGGATTGGAGGCACCTGGGAGAGGCTTAGCTGTAAACCGAGGCCAGCTGCCACTGGTGCCGGGCTTGGGGCTGCTCAGCAAAGGGTACGGGGCACGCCGAGGCCAGGTACTGTTGTTTGAGGTTTGTGAACCTCTGAGAGATTTTAGGGAAGTCCTCAGCATGAGTCAACACAGGCCGTTTATATGGAAAAGCCACTGGAAGTGGCTTGGGTGGGCCTGGAAGTTAGGAGGGGCGGGGCTTCAAGGAATCACATGGGTGGGGTGAGCGGCATCAGCCAGGTGATGGAGACTCAATATGACAGCCCCTGGGTCCACCTGCCATATGAGGGAGGACCCAGCAAAGGGACAGTGGCCTCTGTCAGCACTTCTGTCTGGAAGAAAGCTACCCCTCCAGCCCTTGCCCTGAAGCCAGACCACCCGGTTCCTCCCCATGTGACCCTGGCACCCCTCAAGCTGGGGCTCCCACACTGGCGCTCAGAGCAAGTGAGTACGACAGCGGTGAGTTCGCCTGCGGGCCCTTAAGAGGAAGGTCTCTGATTCCCTCATCCCTGCGTTCCACTCAGCCTCCATTGCCACTGGTTTTCACAGCCAGAGGTTGTGGGGACTTCTCCTCCCGGCACTGGAACCCTGGGCTGGGAGCCTAGTGTGGGGCCAGGACCCCTTGCTCCTCAGGGGGAACCTCTGCAGCCGCGACATCCATCCCGATTCTCAACCTGATGCTCAACCACCACATAGAAACATGGGACCAGCCCGTTCCGCATCTCCGCCCTCTTATCAGTCTCGAGGTGGCTTCTTCTGTGCATCCCCAGCTGTAGGATTCCTGTTTAGCCAGACCTAAGGCGATTCTCACTGGTGGTGATTCTGGAGCTTAGCTGTCATTGTGATGTCATGGGAGGAGGTGGGCACAGCAGCTGCCTGCTCCGCCACCTTGACCGGAAGCCCTCTTCTAATGTTTTTAAAGGTCATTGATATTCGTTAAAAACAATTTTGCTAAGAATTCAGTGAGGTTATAAATTTTAATGAATTTTTAAAATACATTTACACACACATATAATTACAGAAGGGATGCAAGGGTTAACATTTGCTAGCTTGCCAATATGTGTGCTGTTCACACAAAATTCCAGCGACCATCACTGTAATCAGGACCTCGATGGACCTTCTAAAAGCAGGACTGAGGTTTCCCTCTATCAGATGAGCGTTATTGATTTGTACTCCATCTTTTTTCAAATGGAGATTACATTGCTTACAGGAAAATGCAGAAGATGGCAATGTGACACAAATTAGAAATTGGCTAGAGAGAAAGCATAAGGACATGAAATAGAGTGGAAAGATCAGGACTTTTTAATTGTGTTCGAATGGGAGTAAGGAGAGGTGGGGAGAGACATATAAGAAACTGTTTTCTGTCAAGTTTCTGTGGGGATATGAAGCTTTAAACAATCATCTGAGTTCACAGCTTGAGTTCTTCAATTCTTGGACGTTACTGTGGTATATTTCCCCCATGTTACTGCAGAAGTTTTGGGGTTTTTTTTAACCATGAATTTAACCCTTAGATCTACCCCCACACTTCTACAATCTAGAAGTTTCTCTTGAAGAAATCCAGGTTGGGAAATCTCACTAGTGAGTATTATAGACCATTTTTTTTTTTTTTGTCTCCCAACTTTATCGAGATTTATTTGACATATAACATTGTGTAAGTTTAAGATGTACATTATGATCTGGTACATGGATATATTGTAAAATGATTGCCACAGTTTGGTTAATCAACACATCCATCACCTAACACAATTACTGTTTTTTCTTAGTGAGAACATTAAAGATCAACTCTCAGTTTTTAAGTACACAATACAGCAATGTTAACTGTACTGTGTGTTATGTCCTCAGAATTAAGTTACCTTTGTCTGTGCCTTTGACTACCTTCACCCATTTCTGTCACCCGCCCCCGCTCCCCAGCCCATGGCAACTACAAATCTATTGTCTGTTTCTACAGGTTCGGTATTTTTAGATTCCACATATAAGTGAAATCATACATTCTTTCTCTGTCTGACTTATTTCACTTATTCAGTGCCCTCAGGGTCCACCCATGTTGTCTCAACTGACAGAATTTCCTTCTTTTTTATGGCTGAATAGTATTCCCTTGTGTGTATACAGCACATTTTCTTCTTTCATTCATCAGCAGACATTTAGGCTGTTTCCATGTCTTGGTTATTGCGAATAATGCTGCAGGAACGGGGGTACAGCTATCTCTTTGAGATACTGATTATATTTGCTTTGGTTATTTGTCCAGAAATGGGATTTCTGGGTCATTTGACGGTTCTGTTTTTAATTTATTCTGAGTAACCTCCACGCTGTTTTCCATAATGGCTGTAACACTTTCCATTCTCCCCAAGAGGGTACACAAGGGTTTCCTTTTCTCTGCATCCTCACCAGCATTTGTCGTCTCCTTTGGATAGTAGCCGTTCTAACAGGTGTGAGGCTATTGCTAGGTCAGCAGTGTTTGCTACCAGGGTGGGCGAGTATGGGTGCCCTCTGGTCCCTGGGTGGAGGGGCTGCTTCCAGTACCCCTTGTTCATAAGGTGACTCTGGGACAAGGATCTGCTCCGGGGTCCATAGCTGGGTCCTCAGACAGCAGTGTGTGCTACTTCTGTGATTCATTCTTTCTTTAGAAATTCTACCTGTAGTCACAGAAGGAAAACTGTTTCATCAACAGACACACACGCACAACCTTGACTGCGTAGCCATTATGTCACTCGGAACCTGCAGTTTACGGGGAGAAACGGTATGGCAGTGTGTCCTTTATTTTTTATATGGTAAACAAGTAACCATGTCTTTGTTTTCAGGTTTGGCGAGGTTTCTGTCAAAGTAAGAAAACGGAAAAAGAGCGGCAAGAGGAGATGGTATTCCTGGGAATGGTGAGTGTCCTTGCGCACAGAATGTCTACTTTTCTTAAAGACGATTGAATCCGTGAGACTCGTGTCTTCCTTAGAGAGCTCTCGGGGGCAGAAAGGAAATAAAAACAAGTGATCAGTGACCGAAGAGGGTGAAATCACCTGTGTGACACAGACGCTTGCCCCCGGGGGATCCGGAGACAGCCGGGCACGGGTCTCTGTGAGACTCCATGGACCACTCCATACGTGGAAACAGGCTCTGGGTCACGCACCACATGCTGTCCCCATTGGTGCCGGCGTGCACTTGACTTTATTAGTGCGTAGTCATGAGAATGGGTTTGCACCGATAGAGCCGCCTTTTTGGGGTGATCCTGGCGATTACTGAATCGGTTAGTTACCTCCCGCTGCATGACAGTGTCCCACAGACTCAGCGGCTCACACACACACGTTTGTTGTTCTGGTTCCCATGGGCCGGGAGTCTGGGCACGTCTTCGCGGGGTCTTCTGGCCGAGGTCCCATAGGCTGCAGCCTGGGCGTCGGCTGGGGCTGGGGTTTCGTCTGAGGCTCCGCGGGGGAAGGGTCGGCGTGCAGGCTCATGTGGCTGCCAATGGGACTGAGCTCTGGTGGCCATCAGACAGAAGGGCTGTTTCTGCCCAGCTCCTGGCCGTAGACGCCTCTCCATGCGGCGACGTGGTTCGCCAGAGCCAACGAGTGAACGAGTGGATGCTTAGGGTCCCCTGCGGTGACCACAGGAGTGGCCTGTTCAGGTTGGTTAGAAGCAAGTCACAGGGCCCAGCCACACTCAGGTGACAGGAGTGCGGGCGGGCGTGAGCGCCAGGAGGTGGGGAGAGTTGGGACTCTCGGGTCCTGTCACCTGCTTCGCCAACCCCCAGGCCTTCGAGGAGGACCCTCCACCTCGCCCCTCTTGGGTGGGGGGCCCGTTCCAGCACTGAGTTAGACGTGCTGGGGTGAGCCACATCGCTCAGTGCCCCATGTCTCATGCCCAGATAAAACTATTGAAACGGTGACATTAATAAATACAGCGACGGGAACTTTGAGCATACTAATCCCATATAGAGCTCTGGTGAGGCCGGTCAAGAACAGAAGGAAAGAAAACACAAATGCTCTGTATGTAACCACAGGTGCTAACTCATAGGTTTACAAAATAGCAGATGATATTATGAATCGCTCTGGTAATAAGTTAGAAAACATTGAACGAAGATTGTCTAGGAAAGTATACATATCAAAACTGAGCAAAGACGTACAATACCTGCATAAACCAACCCCTGTGGCGAATGCTGAGGTTTTCAGAGTCCCTGTGGTATTTTGGGTCCAGTGCGAAGCAGACACCAAGAAGTGAAAAAGTAAATGCAGTTTATACTTTCTTACCAGTGAATGGATATGGTGCCTTTCATATTATTCTTTTTTTCTTTTTACGTTTGTTACATTTTCGAGTATCGCACGCCCATTCTTACTTTTAGAGAAAAGAAATCAAGTGGGCTTCAGCCTGTGGCTGACACAGAGCAGAACAGAAGGCCCTGTGGGTCCCTTTGTTCTGTGTTTGGCCATAAACACGACTGTCGAAGCCACATTTCCTTAGGTCTTGTATGCAAATATTAAAATTTCCTTTCTGAGATTTTAGGGTTTAAATTAAAATATTTTATCAGCGATATTATTATTAGAAAAAACATAATTTACTCCCACATCCAGGGTATTGCTATGTAATTTTCACTGACTTCATAATGGCATATTCTGAACGGCAAAGGAAATGGTAAAACAGTTCGTTTTAGAATCCTTACGTCTTCCTCCGGCCCCGCATCCCGACTTCCCCACGGCCTCCGTGCACCGCCTCTGTTGCCAGCACAGATTTGAAAGTGTGAATTATTTTGCTTGATGAAGGAATTCACCCGCACGTCCCAGACACTTGGAAGAGCGTAGTGTCCTGGGGAAGGGCAGCATGTCACTGTGCATGTGTTTACAAACTCTCAATTGTGAGGTCCAGGCTTTATTGTCTTTAAAAAATGATAAATCATGCCAGAGTGGCAAATACGATTTGAAAAATACTTTAACTTTACCACTTATATTGTTGATTTCCTTTTCCTTTGATCTTTGAATTTCAAAAATGAGTCAACATTTATTTTTGGATTCAAAAATCCCTGGGGATGCCAGCCCGTCTTTTATTTTCTGTTTGTTTAGTCATGCTATGAGAACCAAGAGGGTGAGCAATCTCTGCCAGCTGTCACAGATTTTTATAATTAAAAAAAAAAAAATGCCTGAGTGGAATACTATGCAGTCATAAAAAAGAAGAAAATCCTGACACAGGCCACAGCATGAATGAACTTTGAGGGCATTGTGCTAAGTAAAATAAGCCAGTTGCAAAAAGACAAATACTGTGAATCTGTTTCTGTGCAGTATCAAAGTAGACAGACTCAGAAACAGAAGGTAGAATGGTGGTCGCCAGGGCCAGGGGGGAGGGGATGGGGAGTTGTTCAGTGCAGACAGAGTTTTTGTTTTGCAAAATGAAAAAGTTCTCCAGATCTGTCACACGACAGTGCGAATATACTTAATACTACTGAGCGATAAACTGAAAAATGGCTAAGATAGTAAATTTTATATTATGTGTTTTTTACCACAATTTTTAAAAATTTACTGGAACACTGAAATGTGTACCGAAATGGTTCTGCATAAATCATGATTATTCACAAATAACCCAAAAAGATAAATTAAAAATTAAATAAGATACAAGATTTCATTGAATCTAAGATGTTGTCAGTTACAAAATACATCATGATTTTTATTTGCCATTAAAGAAAAATTGTTTAGTCAAATAAATCAAAACATCCTTCATTGTAATACACATCCATCCCTAATTTTAGATATGTCGAATTATGAAAAAGATGCATCTTAGAATTGATGAAATAGGGCAAGTTGTGTCTGCCTTATTAGACAAAAAAAAAAGATTTTGCTAGTTATAATTATTGACAAGAGTGTTATGCAATGCTCATTCTCGTGCATGAGTTAAATCAGTTCAGCCCTTCTGAACAACTGTTAGCAAGCTGCAACAAGACCGTTAAAATACTTATGTACTTCGCCACCAATTCTGTCTTAAGGAAGTCATCAGAAATTGAGATTTCCGTGCATGGAAGTTTTCTGGTGCTGTTTTTAATCATGAAAATTGGAAGTAGCTATGCTAGGGTTCTAGAACAGAGATATAGTTAGTGAAATAATCGGTGATGCACCTACGTTAGTGTAGTGATCACCAACACTGAAAACACATATTTATGACTAATTTATGATGACACGACAATGCTCAAAGTGAAAATACAGGATTGAGAACTGTACATATACTATGATTCAACTAAACATGAAAACACACATTCATGCACATACAAAAGAAAGAAAGGAAATGTACCAAATTCAAATAGTGTTCGTTTTTTTAATGTGGGACGTTGGAAGATTTTTTTTTTTTTTGTCTGTACTTGTCTAGATTTTCCAAAATGCTTAAATGTTACTTCATTAGCTGGGGAAAAAAAATTACATATTTAAAAATAAAAGCAGATGGCCATAGAATATTACCAATTTTTTTGTCTCCTGCAATCAACAGATCGTTTGGTGTATATGTCATGTAGATAGGTCGCGATGTGACATTGTGTCTCGGTTCCACCCTTAAGAGGCACACAGATATATGATGTAATGATAAAAACGATGATTACCTCCAGTTTTCTACTTTAAATATCAAACTTGCAGGCAGAAGAGTCAATCAAAAATGATCTAAGTTTAACATGAAATTTTACATTAGCAGCAATTTTGATTCAACAATTTCCTTACAATTCAACCTGCATTTACTGAACATCTCTTCTGTTTACACGCCAGAAACTTAGGGACCAGCCAAAGGGTATTTTTTCATCCTGGGGTCTTAATATCTTACATCGATACCACAGGAAGATAAAATTACATGTTTCTTACTATGATTTTTCTGTTTTACTTTGTAGTTTATATCTGCTCAGCTCAGATTTTTTTTTTAAAGTCTATTTTCAGCAATACAGAATTTGGATAGTATAGTGAGTAGTTTGTCTGTTTTTTATTAAATGTGACTTTCTCCAGTTTGCTTTTTTTTTTTTTTTTTGGTATGTCTCCTCTCGATATTCACGTGTTATTGAAATTTTACGCCATTGAGAAATATATGGATTCAATTTATAAAGAATGATATCTTGTGTTCACTGACTGATAACCATAAAAATGCATTACCCAAGTCTAAGAAATGTTTTCAATTGAATGTATTTTTCACTCTATCACTAGTTAAGATATTGTTCACTCGTTTTAAGTTTTCATTTTTTCCTTTATTTCATTTTGTTGTATCATGCCCGTGTATTGACTGATCTGATCAGAACTGTGTCTTTATTGGAAGCGTGGCACATTTCCAGGGGTGACTGGTTAGTCACCGAAACCACAATTAGAGCAAGAAACATCGTTATGCCTTCAATTCCTGACCAAATGTTTTTCTTGCCATTGTCATATAAATTTTTTTCGATATCGCCATTTTAAATATTTATATTCTAAAATCTACAAAGGAAAATAAAGAGCACTCTAAAAATTCATGTGCAGTTATTTTAATTGGCAGGAGCCAATGGAGTGGATCAAGGAGAAGGAAACTTAATGAATGTAATACATTCCCTTCCGTGAGGCCTTCCAAATGATGTGTCCTGCAGTCACGACCATCATCTATTTTATGTTACCCTGAAGCTATCAGCGTTTGCATTATAATGAACACTGGTGGGGGGGGTGCTTATTAAAGAGAAAGAACTGTCACTTTGAAATGCATCAACTGAATCCTCAAAGCACCGTAAAACCCTGCTCACTTTCAAATCTTGACATGAAACAAGCTTCATGCCAGATTATTCTTTGGTCAGTAAATTAGACTCCTTTCTTATTAAGCGAATACCCCCAACCAAGTAGGAGCTTGGGCGCCCAGCGGGCGCTGTGTCGCAGGCCGCATTTGGGCAGGCGGCGTGCGGGGTCCTGCGCTTCCGTGCCCTCGGTCGGCATGCCCACGGGGAGCGGCCATCCAAGCCACGACGAGCAAAGAATCGAAATGAAACGCTCTTTAATGATCACGTTTTAATGTCAGCCAAAAGCCACGTTGTCCAGCTCGGTCATGCGTATTATTCATTATATTTGTCTTCAAATGATGTTTGATTGTTTCTAGAAAGAAGTTTATTCTCAAAAAAACATTTACCATCTTTCACGGGGTTTTGTTTTGCTTTGTTTTAGTTTTGTTAGTATATTTTAAATACAAAAGAGCCGTTAGTGAGTGTCCCGCGGGAGGTGACATCTTGCCAAGGCATGCCTGTCTTGACGCACGGGCTCTTTGGAGGCTTCGCTCCGCCATGTTGAGGAAGAAGCAGGCGTCCAGCGGCCAGCCGAGAATGTGTGCCCATCGACCACGTGGGCAGCGGGGGGGACTTCGAGCCACATACCTCCCCTCCCTCTGAGCCTCAGTTTCTCCTTCGTAAGAGCAGAATAGGGCTACCGATTTCGCAGAGCTGTGAGAAGGACTTCAAGGAATGATGGCTGATGTTGATCACGTTGGAACATTACAGTACGTTGTCATGACAACCGAATGATTTCATACCATGGAAAACTATCAAGCATGATCAACTTTTCTGTAACGAAACACGAAATATTTCAGAATCAGTCGTAGCATAAAACATGCAGGCCACACTGATTTCAAAACGTCTCTCATCTGGGCCTTTAGCATTTGCTGATTTGTTAGCCATGGTGGGGAAGCAGCACGCAGGTCTGAGTCTAACGTGCAGCTGCCCCTTCCAGGGGCGGGGGGAGGGCTGTTAAGGTGACAGGTGCCGCCCGCACACACGCACACACGCACACACGCACACACGCACACACGCACACACGCACACACGCACACACGCACACACGCACACACGCACACACGCACACACGCACACATGCGTGCGCTGTGCCGGAGGGAATTTGCAAACCGAGCTAAGCGGTGGTCGCGGCACGGGTGTGTGTGACCGCAAGCAGGCTCAGCGAGCAGGCCAGGGCTTCACGAGGACACGGAGTAATCTTTGCGGTTTCAGAAGTCCACTGCAAGAGGTTTTGGGGGGAAAAAAGGAAAAGTTACCATTTTCTTTTCCATTATTTGGGTTATTACAATCCACTGACTTGGGAAACTTTAAGTTGTTTTTAGTATTGTGATCGTCCCGTTGTTCCTTGTGCCACAAGTCTCCAGGTCATCAAAAATCAAGTGATTAGTGGTTACCAGGGGGTGGGGAAGAGGGGGGAGGGGGCAGGTAGATGAGGTAAAAAAAAAAAAAAAAACTCGTTTCTTAAAAAAAAGAAAAAAGAAATTAAATGATGAAAAGAATTCTCTTCCTTACCCTCCCTTTTGTCTCCTGATCCCAGTGTTTTTTACTCCACATCTTGGGGCAGGAGATTTGCCTGATTTATCTCAGATTAGGGCCCAGTACAAAGTCCTCTAAGCAGCAATGCAGAGTGGTTGAGGCCACGGACCCTGGAGGCGGCCCGGGTTGGGATTCTGGCTTCGCCATTTACTTGCTGTGTGAACTTGGCTGGTGGTGTGATCTCTCGGTGCCACGATGTCCACGTGTGCAAAATGGAGATCGTCATCACGCCTTGCTCACAGAGTTGCGTTGAGCTTTAAAGAAACTGATCTCTGCAAAGCATTTAAAATAGCGTCTGACAAATCGCACACAGTAAGCGCCAGAGAAGTGTTGGCTGTTATCATCCTTCCAGTGGCTTCTAATCCTGGGCCATTCATGATTCAAAAATGCTTATTAAATGGCCATTCTTACCCACTGAAATGAGCCGAGACCACATGGGTGGATGACACAACGCTGGCAAGGTGGGGGGAAATGGTCCCCGCCGTGCGCTGCTGTGGGGAGAGGCATCGAGCAGCCCCTTTGCAAGGCAGGTCAGCGATATCGTGTAAAATCACAAAACGCGTGCTTTTTAAAGAGTGTGATCGATAGCACCCATTAAAAACCATTTTCAGACAAGATGGTTTCAGTCGGAAGAAGCCCGCCAATGGAGAGAAACGGCAAAGCAGAGGGTGAGAGTGGAGAGTCCAGAAATGGACGCCTCAGTCCCAGCACCAGCCCGCCACTCCTGGCCACGCGACCCTGGACAGGCGCCTTGACCTCTCTGTGCCTCAGTTTATTCATATATAAAATGCAAATAATAACGGCACCTATGCCTCAGGCTGTTATGAGGAATAAGTTGGTAAATATTTGTAAACCGCTTGAAATAGTGCCTCGCAAACCTTAAGTGCCATCAGAGTGTTTATTTTAAAAACATTTTTAAAGAAAGGACAGAAAAGTAGCAGGTTAAGCTTCCACCGCTAATCAATTATAAGCTCAACTAGACTCTGTTCTAGCCCCTGTCCCAATTAAGCAGATTTTAAAACCAATGAAATATTTTTAGAAATTAGTCCGAATGGAGTTGAAAATTTTGTGTTCTTTAGTGGTTTTTCACCCACTAAAATGGTGGCATCCTAAAATACAGACTTATGAGTGTAGACAGAACCTCTGGCTCTGAGTCGCCACCCAATGTCTTCTCCACTTTTGCTGGCTTCGTCTTTATGAGGAGGTAGATTCCGATAAACACAGATCTATAAATGCAGATGGATTACTCTAAAATGAACTGATGAAACAAAATGGCTTACTTTCATAAACTAACACACACACACACACACACACACACACGATCTTAAAATGGACCAACTCAAGGGCAGGTCACCCACAGCGTGGGGCATTCATTTCATGGGCAAAATCAGAGCGAGGCAGATGACGTGGCCGGATGAGCTAAGGGTGATGGCCCCCTGATGCACGCATTGCCTTCAGGGGGCGGCCGGGGCTAATTAATCTCTGCATCGAGGACGGCAAGGGACCCCATGGGGTGGTCATTAGATGCTCGCCTTCCCCTCGCTGCCGTCTTTGCCTCCAGGGACAGCGAAGAAACCAAACCCCCCACGAGGACGAGAAAGTCACCCTCGTTAAATCACTTATTCGCAAGTGTATTCGTGACTGATAAATCGAACAGATTTCCATGTGGACAAATGCCCATTTTATCTTACTAATTTGAACATGGATTTTTAAAGACAAAGCCCGTGAAACATTAGATAAGCATTTTAAGTTAATGGACCAGAGTCCTATTTCCCCACAAACCCAGGAAGCATCATCTTATGTCTTGTTTTTACAGCAACATCAATTATTAATATGTATATTTTTGCTGACAGAGGACCTCGCCATAAACGTAGGTTTCGTTATCTAGTTCCGGGTCATTAGCTGTAGAAAGCTTGTAAATATAATGGTTTATTCACATGGGAAGCCTTCATTAAGATGCATTATTCTACAGCTGATGTATTTCAATATATCGTATATTATCGTGTTCTCTATTTCCCCTTAATATTCGTAATTTATTTCTAAATGAGTTGCTGTTTATGTGGTGAGTTCACAAATTTAAATTCCACGTGACCAAAGTTGCTAAAGAGGAAAAGATGTTTTCGCCCAAAGGAGAAGCTGCTCATTAATGTTGGACCGAAATGTATGATGACCTTTAAGTTCAGAAGCAACTGGAGAAGGAAGCTCCAAATGGCCCCAAATGTGTTTTCGTCAGAGAAAGTCTATATCAAGAAGCACGCGTGAATACACACGTGTTAACAGCACAGCGTGCTGTGACAGAGCCGAAGCAGTCGGGGAGCCTCGTGGTGGCTTCTTCATCAACGCAGATGACGGGGAAGCCATTTAGTTGTGAGCCCCAGTGTCCTCGCCTGCTCAGTGGGATGTCACGTCCTCGTTTCCACCTCAAAGATGGGTGTGAACACTAGTGAAAGAGCGTGGGGACAGAGGACCGCGTCAGCGGGGTTATGGTGAGAACCCAGTCCGACCTGAGAGATTTCTCTGTCTCACTCAAAGATCATGGAGACATTAGGACATTAGCGGCACACGTCGTACTGCCTCATTGATGGGACACGGATCACAGTCACCCACTCATGACTTGGTTTTTTAGGGATAATGGGAAAGGCCCAGCCAAAATGTGGTTTGTGTGTATGTACATCTACAAAAGACATTTGCGACAAATTACCGTAAGAAGCAGGACCACATGGGGGCTTGTCCAAGTAGGGAGCCACACTGACAACGACCGACTTCAGGGTGATTTTACCCATGCATCAGAGACGAAGAAATTCGGGCCCTTCATAATGGAGATCCATTTCAACACATTCATGAAAAGGATGATCTTTAATATAGTTCTTGGAGAGATTAGATAAAATTCTGTACAAGAATTATAAACTTCATTTCATCTATTTAAAATGTAAACATTAGGAATGAAAAACATTACCTGTGAGATTTAAAAATTGGATACTTTTTTAAATGATTAAATAAAGGAAATGCCAACCTCATTATTCTGATGCAAAATACATGCTATAAAGCCATGCCTTTGAGCACCTATAGGGTGGGGCTTTTTTTTTTTTTTTTTTTTGAGAAAAAGTAAGATTTCTTAAAAGTACATTTTAGAAGGAGACTGGCCGCTAAGGAAGGCTCATCTCCTAAATGTGGAAGTTAAGAAATGAGATAAGGTAGTAGGCCCCAGGGGGAGGGGTGGGTTTCCAGCCAGGAACGGGGTAACTAGTGAGGCAACTCAGAGAGTTTGTCTTTAACGTTGCTCTTTGAAGTAGTTCTATAGTTCTTATTCTAGATTCGCTTTTAGTTTTGGGGTTTTTTTTTTCCCCTAATATAAAGGTCGTATGGTCTCTTTGTACTAAACTGGGACAATTGGCTTATTTACTTGGTCTTTCTAATGCATATATGTATAAACTATTACGTGTGGTGTTCTTTTCATCTTTTTTCATTTGGCTTCCTGTCATTAAATGGATGCTGCGTTCTAACAGCATCTGGATTGTGGATTCAAGTTGAGAAATCACTCCCAGAGTTTCCAAGGTGTTTCTTGGAGATCGTGTATATGCATGTGTGTGTTAGTGTGTGTGTGACATGCTTGTTACGTTTCACTGCTTCGTCCATTTGGAACTTATTTTAGCATGCGACATGAACTGAGTCAGATGATCTTTTTATTCCAAGTAATCGATTTAAATTTAGAGTGTTGCCAATGTCTTTTGTAAATAAGGCCTTGAGTTTTGTCAAATACTCGTTTCGCACTTTTGAAATAGACTTTAATGTTCTCCTCTTATCCTTGGAATTTTCTCTACAAGGCAGCTCCCTGGCGTTCCTGGACTTTGTCCCACTTCCTGTCGATGTGCCTGGTGCCATCACGCTGGCCACCACAGCGGGGTTGCTCTGAGCTCTCGCTCGGTGCCAGGCTTCACACAGGGCTTCACATAGAGGGTCCTATTCAATCTTCAGAGCCCAGCGCTGCTCCCAGCATAAGGAGGAGGGAGCTAGGCCTTCAGGTGGCAAGTGGCTGAGGCGACACTTAACCCCAGGCGTTCGCCCCGACATCCCAGGGCATGGCTTCGGCTCAGATACTCCAGGACTCGTTTCCTGCCTCTGCCATTTGCCGGCTGTGTGAATTTGGGAACGTGAACTAGCCTTTTGGTTCCACTTCCTTATACGATGATGCCACCTGCCTGGCTGGATCGCATGCGGGTTGAGAGCTTGTTTCTGTAGCGTGAGCATGCACAGCGGGGGCTCGGGAAGTGATACCTGCATCTTCATCTTTGATTCCTACTTTAAACAACTTCTCCCCCTCCCCTGCCTCTTTTTCCTCTTCCTCCCACTTTGTCATCATTATTTGAGGCTTTGCAGACCGTGCAGTCTCTGTGACAACTAGCCAACATCGTCGTTGTAACATGAAAACAGACACCGATGATATGTAAATGAATGGACACGGCTGTGTTCCAATAAAACTTTATTTATGAAAACGTTCAATGAGTCAGTTTTGACGGGTCGGCTGTAGGTTACCAAACTCTTCTCTGTAGCAGGTAGTATTTATTTCCTCAAACCTGGGGAATTATCAGAATCATCTGAAGATTTTCCAAAACTACTAGTTTTTTGGCTCCTCCTCACACACAGGATGGAACTGGGAATCTGTATTTTTTTAAAACTACTTCAGAATTTTGAGGGAAAAAAGAAGAACTTGTAGGAAATAACTCACGAGTATATTTGAGGGTATGCTGCATCTCAAAAAAAAAAAAAAATTCTCCAAAGTCACTACTAAAAACAAAAAGGAGCAAATATAAAATTAGAAAAAAATCTGGGAAAATAAAAACATGCTCAAAATGGCAAACCAAATAATAACCTCCTTAAATTTAGAAATAAATTCAAATAATAAATGGACATAACTGAAAGCCAAATCAGCCCTAGGAGATAAAACTAAAGAAACCTATAACATATTACAAATAGGTAAAGGCGAGATGGAAAATAAGAAAATAGTGGTCTGGCATTTATCTAATATTTGTTACAAGAGAGAAATGAAGGAAAATAATAGAAGAGAAAAATGCAGAGGAAAAGACAAATTCTTTATATTTAATGGACTCATCAAATGGAGAATAGGATGAATGAAGAAATGCCCACACCTAGACACATTTCAATGAACTTTCAAAACTCCAGGTGTAGATCATGATAACAGTGGAACAGCTGATCTACAAAAGAACAACAATAAATTTGTCAGCTAGTCACTGGCAGCTCTGAATGTTAAAAGTATCCTCCAGGGTAGCCACCCCACTGCCATACAAGTAGGAGGGGCCAAATGAAGACATTTTAGAAATGAAAGTACTTAGAATATTTATGGGTGACCATATCCACTCTGAAAGCTACACTCAAGGGCATGCTTCAGCAAAATGAAAACTGAATACAAGAAGACTGAACAGAGAAACCAGAGCAACTCCTGGTTAGATTTAGTTACTGATTTAAAAAATTAATCTCAGTCTGTGATTATAGAGTAAATGGTTGGGAGAAGAAAAGTGAATGCATGCAGAGGTCCTAGACTTGCTTAAAGAAACTGTGTAGGTGCTGATCAACTCTAGACATAGTTAGAAATATGGGTGTTAACACGTTGAATTTTTAAGAATAACTGGTAGATTAAAAATAAGATCCATAATTTCTAAACCACTACATGTCAAGAACGCACAAAGCTCACTCCATAAACCCAATAAACAGTAGGAAAAGAAAACTGCTTGCCATCTTATGCTTTTTAGCTAGAAAACGTAATCTGGCAGGATTAGCTCTATTTTATCCCTGTAAATGAATGAATTTCTCTTTTCTATAATTCTCAGATTGCATTTTTTTTAATGCAGTTACATGCTGTTGACAAGAGAGAAACTTCAAACATATTGATGCTGAAAACTTTAAAGGAACATAACAGTTGCATCCGGGAGTTTTGGCTAACTAGGCGGGGTGGGCGCACAATTATCTTGCTTTCTGTATGGTGGGGTGCCGATGCCATCCTGTTCCGGAAGGGGGACTGAAATTCTGTTCCCAGTGGGGAGGCCACAGCTCTCTTCCTCTGTTTAGCTCTCGACCCTCAGGAGGCCACGCAGGCAGCGTTGTCCAAGGGTCACCTGTAGTTTCTCCTATTCCTGTCACGCTTTTGATTGTTTCCTTTGCTGTGCAGAAGTTTCTAACTTTGATGTAATCTCACTGGTCTGTTTTTGCCTTTGTTGCCTATGCTTTTGGTATCACACCCAAAAAGTTGTTACAAAGACCGATGCCGAGAAGCTTCGGCTCTGTCTTCTTTTAGCACTCCGATGGTTTTAGGTCTCACAGTGAAGTCTTTAACCCGTGTTGATTTGCTGTTCGTATGTGCTGTGGGATAAGAGTCCAAGTTCATTCTCCTGCACGTGCCTATCCAGTTTTCCCAACATTTTTTGGAGAGATTCACCTTTTCCGATAGTCGTGTTCTCGGATTGGGGAAATAGGAAGCCATTCAGGAGGCAGTTACTTAACGTTTTTTATATTATGTACGTGTAAAACAAACACACGCACACAACGATGGAGGTGTTTCAAAGTGGCACAGGAGCTAACTGCAGTGAAAGAACTCTCAATGACCAAAACTGGGACGATCCGAACAGCAAAATAATAAAGTAGTATTGGATTATAACCCAAAGTGAAAAATAAATATCCACGCATCCATACTGCTGAAAATAAAGGATTTAATAAATTAATAAATATGGGAGAAGAGACAAATCTTCTGTACAGAAGAATTACAAGTAATTTTCAGTTCTCCTCAAAGAAGAGAGCCTGACTCCCCACTCCTTAAAGGGGGCCATGCATAGTGACATCCTTCCAAAGAGGACAGTGCGGGGTGAGGGGTGGGGACAGGGACCTCAGGGGGGGAAACCCGACAGATTCCACCTAAGCCAGGTGACGGGGTCAACACCGCAGTCATGTCGATGACACGTACCTGGCTACGATGTGAGGAACACAGCACTCTACCTCTGTGACCTTCCTGTCGGTCGCCCTCGACCCCAGGCTAAGCATTACCAGACAGAGCCGTGTGTGTGTGTGTGTGTGTGTGTGTCGATAGAATTGGTTTCCTTTATCAATCTGTGTGTTCTATTTTTATGCATTTGAAGACAGTATTTAAGAAATCCATAGGCTTCACCAGACAGACAAAGGTCCCCGGGGCACAAAACAAGGCCGGGAGCCAGCGGTGTGGCTGCCGGTGTTGAGCGTGCTCGTCTCCAGCTCCCGCCTCCCCTTCGCCTGCCACCCACGTCCTCTCTCCCCTGCAGTGCCACGGCTTACCCTGTCCCCTTTCCCAAGAAGAGGAGATTCCTTTTATGCTTCGGATTTGACAAAAGTCTTTTGAGGTCAGCTTTTCCCCAGATTCTGAGGGCTCTCTGACCACCCCATACCGCCTAGCCTCCGTGGGAAGGAAGATGCCCAGCAGGTGGGCTATGGGCGGGGTGCAGGTGACCCGTGAGTGACGAGAGGACCCTCTAGGACAACTAGGTTCTAGTCTTGGCTGTACCCAGTGCTGTGGTGGTGATGCTTAACCCTGGCTGGCTTGGGGGAAAACGTATCATTTCATTGATGTAAAAATGTATACACACAATTTACAAATAATGAAATATGCAATACTCTTTTTGCCAATTTCACATAGCTAATCGATTCTCACAAAACACTTTCCTTGATTTTTACTGAACTCTTGTGTCTGTTGTCAGCCTGTGATTTCAGTGATAAATAAACGTAGTTCTGATGTGAATATTGATCGATATTTTCATTTGCATTATTAAATAGGATGGAAGTAAAACAAAAAAATGTATGCCAGAATGTCACTCATTCATCATTTTTAAAGGTTGGGCAGTCCTTTGCTGAATCAGTTACAGTTTTTAATACTAGAAGAATATTTCCTCATTTTTTTTGTGCTAGTTACAATGTAACTGATACAAACATAGCACATTTTTATGTTTATCTGCATTATTATTTTCTGTTACTTCCTTAAGTCTATACGGTCAAACCTCGACAACACATGGAGCCCTGACTTACAACATTTGCTAATTTCCATGGTGTAAACATTCCCACTGCAGCCAACTTCAAGCTACTACTCCGAATAAACACAGTGGGGAAGATACACGCAGTCGCACACCATCACATGACATTTTCAGAATTGAGATACAACAGACTTACAAGACGTCAAGAGTATAGGCGACAGTAAAATCCAATAAAAACTACTGGGAAGTGGTGAGCTTTTAGTAGTGATCATTTTTAGTTTTATTATAATTTAATTATAAGTTTATATAGTTTAGCATTCTAAGATGGCTATGTTTAAAAACCAGCTTGCACCATTCCTAAAAATTTATCAGTTGGCTCTCATAAGCCATTAGGGGATGAGTCCAGCTCATAAAAATCTGCTGAAGTTGCCCTTCATTCATTTACTAGACGACCCGGGCTGAATCCCTGTGCTCCCTGGAGCTCAGGATCCCCACCTGTGGCCGGGAACTGTCTTCCCGCTCACAAAGCTGTGATCCCCGGCACCGCAAGCCACATTCGTGCTTTCTCTCTCCAATCCCCTTTTAGTTCTTTCCATCCAAACCCACAACGCAGCGCTTTTACAGACGATCCGACACTGTTCCCTGCTCTGTCCTGCGTCACGCTTTCCCTGCCAGCTGCATTTCTCGGGGATTTTAAAGAAAAGGAATTCCGTCTCAGCATTATTTCACGTTTTCGCCTGCCACAGTGCTTCAGGGATGCAGTTGGTTGGCCCTTGACCGCCAGACATTTGCTGACCTGCAGATCTGCAGATTTGGAGGGCATTCGCCCTAACGATAAGGTAGATAAGATAGATCTCACGTAGATAAGATAGATCTCAAGGTGACGCCCTAGTCAGCTGCGCATTTCCTTCTTCAGAGGTCTTTAACAATAGATGTTTTCAGAGCTGAGTGGGGTGTCCTCTTTCTTGAAACAAGAGCACTCACACTCTTTTCACTGGTTCTCAGCTTGCTTCAAATACTTTCTTATTTTATAGTCTTTGTTCTCCCACTAACCAAGAATGTTGGGGAAAGGTTTACTTTCTGTAGTTTAATCTTTTTTATTAAAGGTTCATTGAAAATGCATTTTTCAAACTAACTTACACACAACCCCCACCCAGAATCTGGGAAATGGTATGGAGTGAACCCCATCTTCCCCTCCCCTCACCCCTCCCCCCATAGCGGTGAGTCCCATTTTCAGATTTTCCCGATTCTTGTCTTCTTCATGTAGTTCTTACCCGCCGTTGGTAAGACACCATGGAAGATGGCAAAGTAATTCATCAGCGCTTACTGTTTTTCACCAGCTCCGTATCCTTTATAACCTCAAACCTTGTGGCTCACCCTTCCAGAATCCACCTCCTCTGTTCGATGAAGTCAGTGCCACAATCATCGCGGCTGAAAAGGTGACCTGCCTGCGGAACGAGGTGCAGATCAAGCATGAGGAGGACTACAAAGAAGCCATGGTTACCATCAAGGGCGACCTCAAGGTGGTGGAAGGCCCGGACATGAAGGAGAACCTCCAGGACCAGATCCGGCACTGGTTCATCGAGTGCAGGTGAGAGCGCATCCATGCAGGTGCACCCCGGCCCCCTGTGTGTGCACGCCCGGAAGTTCGTCCGGTCGAACCCACCAGGCTTTGCCGCTTCGTTTTAGAAAAGTGAAATGTCGGGGCCAAGAATTCAGGACCTAATTTTTTGTGATGAAATCGCTGGTACCTCTCTGGAAAATGGGGTCCATGTAATGCATCTCTGACCCCCTGAAATCGAACAGTGGGCCCCCCCCCAGTCCTCCTCCAGGCCGTCCGCATGATGCACACAGACTGGAGGCTGGCTTCCCGGGAAGTAGCCGTGTGTGGCCGTGAGCAAGTGGTTTAATGTCTCATGGGTCAGTTTCCTCATCTGTGACAGAGGACACGACTCATAGCAGCTCACGAGGATGCTAGGAAATGCAGAGAGTTCATACCTGGTGCGCGGGCCATTATCACTACTTTATTGTGAGCATCCCCTTATTCATGTGCCCCCCTCCCCAACACGGATGACATGTCCCGTTCAGACGCGACGCGGGGTGCTGTGAACAGCGGTGCCCAAACCCCACGCGTTTGCGAGAATCGAGCCGGCTCCCGCATGGCTGTCCATCCTCCACGTCCGATTACTGTCGTGTGTGGAGGGCACGTACTTGGGATGGTTTTGTGCGATCGGGGGAATTTAGGGAGAAAGGCATGTTTCCAGTGACCTGTCTTCTGATTAAATTGCGTCGGTTGTAATGAAAACCTTCATTTTCACAGTTAATGAGGACTAACTGGGTTCATGAGCTTTTCTTATCCAGAAGTTTCCTCCCTGTCCAAAGCACTTCAGAGAACAGATGTCCACAGAAGTGTTTTCTCTAAGGGACGGGATTCTTTGCTTTTACACAGACATTTTAAAATCCGATTCATTTTTAGGTGACAAAACTAAGTTGAAAGCTCTGTGTATAATTAAAATCCCAAATATATACATACGCACACGTGCGCATGTACATACATATTTATATACATATCTAATTTTTTATATGTTTATATGCGTCTGGAAAATTTCTGGAAGGGACAGTAGAAACAGCATAGCTATGTCTGGAACCTAGACTAGTGATGTCACCTTTCATTTATATTCTTCCGTGCTTTCCAAGTCTTTTCCCCGACCCGCCCCCCCCCCCCCCCCGCTCCCCGTAAGTATTATTCCTATAGTAAAAAGCCTAGTTAAAAATATTTTAGAAGAAAGACAAGCAATCGATGCGGGATAATCCAAAACAAACCTTTTAAAACACCCAAAATTTTAAAAAGTAGACCAAGGCAACGCCTGCGTGGCACTCTGCGAAATCATCTTTTCATCGCAGACTAGGGAGACATGGGTCCGGCAGGACCCGGGAGGTGTTGCCCACCAGAGGTGCGGGGGGTGGGGGTGGGGGTCATGGGGGACCTCTGCAGGCCCTGATGTCACAGGGGAGCGCCCCTCCCCCTCCTCGCCCGCATGGTTCCCTGTGAAGAGCTGGCCCCGGCTGGCCAGTCCCTGGTGACCTGCCGGTTCCAGGCCCAGTCAGACAGGCTCCCACGGGCCCGCTGCACGTGAGCCACGGAGAAGGCGCTTCTTCCACATGAAGCAGTGGAAGGTCAAGGGCGACTCTATCCTCATAATTGGATTACGTTTATCTGATGGACTTTGATAAAAATCCTTTTGTTGTCGTTGTTTTTGCTTTTTTAAATCAAAGACAAATAAAAAGCAAATATTGTCTTTTGAAACATGAAACATGAGCAGTCCTCAGGCTAAATTCCAGTAGGGCACGCAATGACAACTTGAGAAATTTCTAGAAGTTATGATTCACATATACTCCCACAGTTAGAAAGCTTATTCTTAACTCATTATTTAATTAATACTTACAGTTGCCAAAAGGGGTTATACTAGGTTTTGGGGTTTTTGTTTCTGTTTTGTTTTATTTAGGATTCGGGGTTTTTTTTAAGCCAATTTTTAATTATTTTAAAGAAAGTGGTTTTTTTCCTGATGTTAAAGGTAACATTTGCTCATTGGAGAAAATTTGTAAGATAGAGGAGTTTAAAGGAGACAGTTAAAGTTATAATTTTAGTATATAGAGATAGCTATTATTAAATTTTTTACTAAATTTTATTTCAGTCTTTTTTTATCACATATATTTTAATTTCATTTTTATGTATCCTTTTTCAAATTTTAAAAAATGTAACATTGGGTTTTCCCATGTCCTTAAAATATTTTCCAAAAGAGGTTTTTAATGGTCGCTTAACATTCTATTGCACTGAAGCACTAGTTAACGAATTTATTAACTTTTTAATCTTTTGTCATATTCACAAGAGAAAAATTCTATCTTAATAATCTTTTAATTTGTACTTATTTTATTAATGTGGGGGGGGGGAGAATCTTTTGTATTTTTGTCAATAATATTTCTTCTGGGAACTGCCCTGTCATTTATCTGCTTCCCTTTGTAATGTCTTTTTTTAAGTGATCTCCAAAATGTTACTTGGATGTATTACTGATACTAAAGCTTTTTTGACATATTATTGATTATTGCAGAAATTTTTTCCCAGTTGTCATTGGCCTTTTATTTTTTAACTGGCCTATGAGAAAGCTAGAAAGAGAAAAAAAAAAAAAACAGGAGAGAAATAAAATGGTTATTCAGAACCCACCGCCCAGTTGCTGCTGGTCGCACCGTGGCTGGCCCTGGGTCCCGGGCCGCCTGCTCCGAGCCTCGTCCAGGCCACCTGGAAGACACAGTTGTCATGGGAACTGAATAAGCATGCAAGTAAAAGACTTGGGCCTCACTAGCTTTTTGCTGAGCTGATGAATTTTTCAAGTATTTTTCTTCTTTTAAATTAGACTTTCTCCAAATGTTATTTCCTATTATTATTAAGTGTATACTTTTATATAATTTGCACCGTTACCTAAGCAGACTCTCAAGTTAGTTTTAATGGTTTTTCCGTTGATTCTCTGGGTCATTCTTGGATGTATATATAGTCATGGTGGAGACGTAGCTACTACTCTCTGCCCGTCCAGTAGTCACACTCTTATGTCTTTCCTGCCAGTGGAGCAAAGGGACACCAGGCTGTCAGCCAGTGTCACCTTTACACCCCCTCCTGCTTCCTTTTGCTTCACACTTATGCTCCTGGGGCCTAGCATCTTCTGGAGAGAGTAACACTTGTGCTTATTGTCCTATAAAAAGGTGAACTGTTTGAAATAGCTACTTTTGGCAAACGTTGCAGTCTTGGAAATGCGATTTCAGTTGAGGGAGCTTCATTGTCCTTCAGGCACCAACGTCCTCCCCTTAATGTCAATCCCTCTGATACACCCGGACCCCCACCTCGGAGGCGGGGCTCATTGCCCAGAGCTCACCGCGGCCTCCCTCGGAATTAGAACCATTTGGTGATTGGATACGTTAGGGGCGTATTAATTTAAAACAACAATAATAACTAACGTTTATTGAGCCCTTACTCTGGGCCAGGAATTCTAAGTGCTTTACACGGTAACTGATGTAACTCTCGGATCAGTTTGCTGTGGCTGCTGTCACAAGTGACCACAAACTTGGTGTCTCAAACCAATGGAGGTTCATTTTCTCACAGTTCTGGAAGTCGGGGTGTCAGCAGGAGGGCAGCCCCCCACGAGCTCTCGAGGAGAGACGGGCCCTCGCCTCCTCCAGCTCCTGGGAGCCACCGCCGTTCCTTGGCTGGTGGCCACATCAGTCCAAAATCTGCCTCTGTGGTCAAGTGGCCTCTCCCACCCTTTCTGTGTGGGTCACACGTCCCTCTGTGCTTCTCTTCTGAGGACACTTGTGACACATTTAGGGCCGGCGTAATCCGGGGTAATCTCTGTCTCAGGATCCTTAATTTAATAGCATTTGCGAAGAGCCTTTTTCCACATAAGGTGATATTAACAGGCTCGTGGGGGGCAAGACCCAATATTCGGGGGCCGTTCTTCAGCCCGCCACAACCTGGCGACAACCGTGAGGTGAGGACTGTCCACCCTCACCCTCCGATGGCTTCTCTGGTCAAAGGCCACCGTGCCCGAGTGCGCGTAGCTCGGGACGGCGCTGCCTGGTCGGGCTTTCTGAGGCGATGGAGACAGTCTCGAGTCACACCGTCCAGCAGAGCAGCCACCTGCCACACTTGGCTGCCGGCCGCTTAAAAGCACGTGGGGCCGCTCAGGAGCTGGGGTTTTTTTATTTTATCGTAATGAATTTAAATTTAAGTTTTGATAGCCACAAGTCGTCAGTGGCTACCATACTGGATGGTGCCGTCACGGGGACACTTGTTTTCAAAAAATGTCTTGCTGCACTTGCTATTTCTTTTGACTTGGGACCTGTCATAAACTGTCACTTAAGTTATAAGATCCGTCAACAAGCGTCATTTTAAAGCATCGTCAAGGGGTCTTGGAAGTGACCTTCCCTCCAAACCCTGAGGGTGACGAGGAGCACCCCGAAGCCCAGGGGCGCCTCCCCACAGCCAGTCTGTGGGCCTGTGGGTCCTTGCCACTGGACAGGCACCGGCACCTTCCTCGTGTCCCTCACGGTCACAGCCACCGAGTGCCTGTCGGCTCCGGAAACCAGCGCTGACCCCAGGCCTTCGGGTCTCTGCCAAGTGTCCTGTCAGGCAGCGCTGCCATCGCCCCCAACCCCAACGTTCTGTTACTTAACTTGTCAGAACTAAGCCTGACGTCCAGAGAAAGAGACACCCCCAAAGAGGGCGACAGCTCGGGGACCGGCCCGGTGGCTTTCCTCCGCCCGCAGGCTGCTCTGAGCCCCTGTCCTCGTCAGGAGTCTGAAGTCGATGTGGATCAAGGAGCTTTATCCCATTTCTTCAGCCAACATGGAGTGGATCAGAAGTGACGACGAAGACGGAGCCTCGGAGTTGGGGGCCTTCACCCTCCGCAGCCAGGCCTGGCTGGGGATGAAAATGCCACCGCCTTTTAGTCTCGTGGTGGCACCTGTTGTGTTAGCCATGATTAAAAAAACATTACACATGCCACCTACCCACATGCACGCGTGCGCACCCCCACACACACCCCACACACGTGCAGGAGTGGAGCCAGGCTGCCTGGGTCCGTGCCCTTTCTAGCGATGGCTGTGTGACCTCGGATGGGTGACTTAGCCTCTCTGTGCTTCCTCTGAAAACGAGGAGAGTGACAGCATCCACCTCCCGGCAGGATGGCTGAGTACCAGCCGTGAAGCCCTCGGGACGGCGTGTGGCACATGCCACAGCGTCGGTGACGCATGTGCAGGAAGGGCATCACGCTCTCAGACACGCAGCTTGCGGGTTTTATTCCTGGGTCTGGGGTCTTTTATTCACGTCTGTAAGTGTCTTAAAAATGCTGCCTGGCCCATCCACGGGAGGGACTGGCTGACGGCGGTGGGGGGCTGCGAGGGGCGGGTAAAGCTGGCTGAGGGATAATGACAGGGCAGGCACACAGCAAGCAGGCACCGTGCAATGTGGCTCTAGCCCCAGCGGGGAGGGGCAGGGGCGGGGCAGCCTGTCGACAAGTTGCCTTGAGCATGCATTCTTTCTAGAAGTCTTGGAATGCTTTGTTGTGTGGTTTTTTCATTTTCAAAATTAAGATAACTTAAATGCCGCAAAATTCATTCTTTTGTGTCCAGTTTGACGAGCTGGGCTTTGTCATTTAAGGTATGTGGACTTGGGGAGACCTACAGACCCCTTGTCTCACTCTGCACGCCCCCCCCACCCGGTTTCTGCCAGTCCAGGAATCCAGGGCTTCATGCCGGAGGGCACCAGAACTCTTCCGCAGGTGGGCAGAGTGACCGGACCCGGCCGCTGGGGCCCCAGGCAGCCCGCGGAAACATGCTGCGGGCAGGGGGTGTGCTGGGGATGGGGCGGAACATCTGTTACCGGCATCCTGCAGACGCCAGCGTCTCCTCCCCACACGGCAGCCGGTGCGGGCCTGTCCCCACTGCAGCCCCACACCGTCCCCACAGCCATCACACCACCCTGCTCCCATCGTGACCTTCGGAAGCTGGCCCCCCCTCCGTCCACGGGAGGGGGCGGGGAGCGCCAGGGGCTCCTTATTCTGAATTCCTAGTGCCTTTATATTCTCGAAAAATTCTCACTCGCCGCCGTGGTCAGTAGCGGAGGTGTGGACACGTGTCATTCCTCGGATGAGAAGGCCGGTAGCTTTCTTCTGCCAGTTGCTTTGGTGCAAAAGTGTCAGCCTGGATGGAGGACGTAAGGACAGGAGGGGTGAGAGCCGAAGGCCTCGGGCAGGCGCAGACCCGCATGAAATCCCGTGTTTTGATGTCGTCGTGGTGGTGATGAAGGACACCCAGCAGCTCGGGTTTGTCCAGGCGCCCAGCGAGCCCGGGCGGGCCAGGGGCGCATTGGCAAGCGCAGTGGACAGACGCCTCCCCTGCGGGCCGTGGCCTGCGCCAGCGGATGCCCGCGGCTTCCGCCGTTCCCTCCGTCACATCTCTCTTTCCCGCTGCGGGGCAAGCCTGCGGGGCAGGGCGGCTGACGTCCTCCTCTGGGCTTCTGCGGTCCCAGCACAGGGCCTGGGGTCCGGTGGGTGCAGCTCGCGTGCTGAGCTGAGCTGAGCTGAGCTGAGCTGACCTCACGGGCAGGGAAGGGCCGAAGGTCCAGCTCCACGTCGTCATCCCTGCTGGGCCAGACGCGGGGCCTCGGGGCTGCAGCGCACCTCGGGATCGGGTGGAAAGCTTGGCAAAACGCCAGCCTGTGGGCCCCGCCCCGGAAGTGCTGTTCGGTCGGCCCCGCCCACGCCCTTTACTGAATTATTGTTTAGTGCGTGTGCGTTAGGAAGATCCACCCTCTGAGCGCATTACTGTGCAGACAGCGCAGTGTTAGCGGCCGCGGGCTCATGCCGCCTGGCGAGTCTCCAGGACTATGGTTTGTAAACTGCCACTTTGTACCCTGTGAATAGTCCCTCCCTGCTGCCCCCTCCCGGGTCGCCCCGCCGGCCCCCGTTCTCCTGTCTGCTTCTCCGAGTGTGACCGTTGGATTCTGCGTATAGGTGGAACCACGCAGCATCTGTCCCCTGCGTCTGGCTTATTTCACTGAGCGTATAGTCCTCCGGGTTCATCCACGTTGTCACAAATTTCAGGATTTCCTTCTTCTTGTGGCTGAATGACATTCCGTGTGTGCACGCACCACGTTTTCTTTATGCACATATCTGTCAGCAGATATGGAGGTTTTTTTCTGTATCTTCGCTGTCGAGAAGGGTGCCACAGCGAACGTGGGTGTGTGGAAGAAAAACTTCACTTCCTCTTGCTGTTTCTCACACACGGAGCGGTTCTCTGTGACACCAGCTAGTTCGACGCCCTGCTGACACTGCCTAGAGATAGGCCACGTGCCCCCCAACTTCAGATGTCAATCACAAACACCAGGCTGTCACCTCTGCTCCTGATTGGCTGTAGATCGGGGTTCCCATGACAACCCCCCTGGATTTGATCATTTACTACAATGGCTCACACGGCAAGGTGTGCGGGAGGGGCGTGGGCCCCTACGGCCTCTCCAGTTGTCACCCCGCCTCCCCCACCCCCACACCTCCACATGTTCACCGGCCCGGAAGCACTCGGAACCGTACTTTGGGGATCTTTCCAGAGGCTTCCTCATGGAGTCATGGTTGGTTTCCACGACTTCCGTTTTTGAGCAGTAACTCAATTTCCATCCCTTCCGCCTGCGTGGAGAAGGAGGGCGGGGTTGAAAGGTCCTGGCCTCTAACCGTGGCTTGGTGCTTCTGGTGACCAGGCCCCATCCAGGAGCCCACCAAGCCCCGAGCACCGCCGCATCAGAACCGAAGACGCTCCTGTCACCGGGGGTTCCAAGGGTTTTAGGAGCTGAGCTCTGCCAGGAGCCAGGGCAGAGACTAACGGACATTTTCCCTGTTATTTTACAGTGCGCGTTTAACTCTTCAAGGCCCCGACCTCCTTTCCTTTGGGTAACTACGCAGCAGGAGCTGCTTGATCGCGGGCGGTTCCGCACGACACTTTCTGAGGAAGCCCCACGCTCTTCCCCATAACTGCGGTAGCAGTTCCCACTCTCGCCCCCAGCTCACCGGTCCCCCTTCGTCACACCCTCGCCCGCGGGGGCTGTCCTTCTCCCGCCGAGCACGGCTGTCCTGACAGGTGCGAGATGCCGTCTCGCTGTGGCTTCGGTTTGCATTTCCCCGATGATGAGTGATCTGAACATCTTTTCATATGCTGCTGTCCGTTCGTACTTCTCCTTTGGAGAAACGCCTGTTCACTTCCTTTGCCCCGTCTTTAATCGGGTTATTATTACTCTGTTTTGTCTGTTTTGGCTGCAGAGTTGTGGCCGTCCCTTATGTGTTTTGGATGTTAACCCTTTATCGTATACATGGTTTGCAAATACGCGCTCCCGTTCTATGGATCGCCTTTTCCATTTTTTATTTCTTTTGTTTTTCGGAAGCTTTGTCGTTTGATGTAGTCCCACTTGTCTATTTTTGCTTTTGTTGCCTGTGTTTTTGGTGCAGAGTTTGCATTTTTAACAAGCTCTCGGGGGCTGCTGACACCCCTGGTCCCAAGATGGAACTTTGAGCCACCCTCTTCACGCCCTCCTGGGCAGTGAGCAAGTGGAGGGAGGCACCCGGAGGAGTGACAGAACACCATGGAATAGATAAAACCCGGTATTATCCCAAAAATGTGAAAGTTCCCTAATCTCCTGACGCCACTGAAGTCACATTAACTGGGAAAGTCAGATGACCTCGGAGCCACTTCCTACATGGTACCGAATACTCTGTGACAGAGGACAGACTTTTCCTTGTATATAAAGCCTTTTGGTTTGTCTTGGGACACTCAATTTCTGTGTCACAGGGCAACATATGTCAACGTGTGTGTGTCGCATTAGAGATCATCATGCTGTCGCGTTTCATGAATATGTATTTCCCACTTGATCGAATGACGTTCGAGAATCTGCAGAATTAACCTCATGCCCTAAAGTTGCCCTTTTCTGTAATTCACTCTGTTGCTGTTTGTAAAAGATGACTTATTTTGAAAGTAGCACATAAGAGACGAGTTTAAAGCGTACACATCTGAGCATGTTGCTAACTTACCCTCTTCCCCTTCTGACTGCTTTCCTACACTTTCTGGACTCGAGTTAGAAAGTGGGAGTGACTCACCCCTTTAAGTCAGGTAGTTGGTAGGTGAGCGATGCCTGGAGTTTTGAACTATGGGTCCATGAAGAGAAATGGATGGTGGCCTATGGAATGGAAAAAAAAAAATCTTTCCATTCCTTCCTAAAGTGATGCTCTTGCCTGGGTATTAGTTTTTCTATGCAAATTAATTTTTTACTAATTGCTATAAATTTCTCTATACAAATAAATAAGACAGAAAGGTTGGAATAACGCACACGTGTCATCTTCTCAACAGAAGAGTAACCAAAGTCAGAATAGTCAGCTATGTGTATAATCAGTATTGTAGTGTTCCTTTCAATAAAACGAAAGCGAGCATGGGTTCCGCAGGGCGGTTCCTGCCGGAGTCGAGCCTGAGCCAAGACCGAGCTTCGAAATCAAGAAGGAAGCGTCTGTCCTCAGTGACAACTGTCATAACGCCCCACTAATAAGTAGCGACGTCCGCGAAGAAACCGCGGATCATAGTATGCCACCAAGAACTCGCCTTGCTTCACACACGGCATTCGCCTCCTCTCCTCTGAGAAACGATGCACCCCTCAGTTTCCCCAAGACCCGGGTAATTAAGTCCATGTGCAGCCAATTGCCTTTATTGAGTGCAAGTGAATTTATAGGCAGCAAGTGACACTTTTGGAGGCTCCCGTGCAGTGGCACAAGCTGCTTTCTTTAGAATGCAAGAGAAATTTATGAGCCTGCTGACATTAATGGAGGCAGCTGAATGACTTGGGGGGTATGGCCGGAAACCCCTGCATCCATATATTTTTTCATACTTGATGAAATGCAGATAAATCTGTGTCCCAGGAGTCTGAAACGGTGGGACCCACTGAAGCTTGATGTCAGACCTCAGGGAGAAATGTATCATGTTAGCGGTTCTGCTTTCTAAATCACAGCAAACCCCAGAGCTGGTCGTTTTCACATTTGTGTGAGAATGTTTGACAATATGCATAAATTTCCAATCGTCCTTACCTTGACCGAATGTTCTCTATCTCACATTTGTTCGCCGAAAGACAGGGCACGGGTGGTTTTCTCCTCCGACTTTCTCAAATAGAGGAACAGAGAGGCAGGTAGCTACGACGAACGAATTTTCATTAAAAAAGTAACATTAGTCATCGAATAGGCTCTGTAAGAAATTAACAATTAACAGGGCCTCCCCTCACCAGCCTGTGTCACATGCACGCCAGGGGGTTTCTAGAGCGAAGGGGGCTTTGGGAGCTGCCCAGTGGGCCCACAACCCCCATTCTCCAATAACCAAGGAATCGACGGGGCCACGGCTGCTGGCCCCAGGGGAGGGTCCCGCCAGCTCCCCTCAGGCTGGAGCCGCCGCTCAGACCCCACCGCTGACCAGCCACCGCCGCTCACATGCTGTCTGCATCATATGTCCCACCTTCCGATGGTCCCGAACCTGCTCCACACAGCCCAGCGGGCGCTGAGCCCACCCGCCCCCCAAAGCACAAGCAAGTTGACAGTGAATAATAAAAAAAAATCCTATCATAATTTTTTTTTATCCTGCAGAATAAGAACTAAATTAACACAAGCAAAGCTTCTGACCTCACTTCTCCCAGATCTGCTAGGAAAAAAAAAAAACAAAACAAGAAAACAGACCCAGGGGACAGTTGTTATTTCAAATGGTACTTTTAAGATTTCCAAGAGATTCAAAAATAAGCCACTACTATTTATTCCCAGAAACATACATAGTTAAATGGTAGGAAAATTCAATATCATGTACATCAATAAGAACCGTACGATCATTTCAGCTCGTGCAGAAAAATCATTTGATGTGATCAAATACCCACTTCCTATTTTAAAAATTTAAAAACAAAGACAAGGGTTAATTTTTAGCATAATAAAATGTTAGCTGAATAAAGACAGATTTTTATATCTTCTGTTCACTGCTTTTTCTCAGTACGTGGAGCAGTGTCTGCCACATGGTAGACGATGGATAAATATGTCCTAAATAAGTGAATGAATGAATGAATGAAAGAATGAAACACTGAGTTTTTTTTAAAAACGAGAGATCTATATGCTTAATGAAGAAATACCGTAGTCCTCCCCACCAGAGGAAAGGATAATATGAATAGCCTTTCCCCCTAAACATTATTGTCATCACATAAATTATTGTTACTATAATGACATGAAAGTAAGAGGGATGAGTATTTTAAAGACAGTGGGAAAACGTATTTTTTTAAATTAATGATACACTAAATACGAAGAGAGACGTGTATGAAAATTTACGAAGTCTCTAAGTGTTAAAAGGAAGAAATGAAAAAAAACACGGTTGAGTAAATGGCCAGATATACCATGTTTCTGGTTAAATGGAAAGATGACACATCTGCTCTAGGTAATTTATAGGGATAACACAATTTCAATTAAAATCCCAACAGGATTATTTATTGAACTTGAAAACATAATTATTAAAGTCATTAGGATTAAAGTAAGAAAATAAGAACAATAAGGGAGAACAAGTGTCATTGTATTTCATTTTTTAAAAAAAGTAAATGCATGACACTAATATACAGGCGCAAACATAGATCCATAAAACAAAGCAGAGAGCCCAGGAACTGACAAACAGATGGAAGCAAATAGGCATGATGAATAAAGTGAAAAAAGTAATAAGAATGAAAAAAAATACAGTTGCGGTAAGTGGACTGCTTGCTCATTAAAGCCAGTGAGTCGTAGAAAGCAGAGCAGAGACTCTAATTCTCCAGAGAGAGGTCACAAGTTTCCAACTACAGGAATAAAAATATTTTCAAAGAAAATGGGACTAATTCCGCTGTAAAAATTACAAGGTCCATATAATTCTCAAATTCTAAAATAAGACATAAAAGGAAACCGACCAAAAATAAAGTTTATTTGTATTATAAATTATTTTGCATTACCATTTTATTTAATTACAAATGTAATTCCTATTTGCCATCGCAAGCAAAACAATACTGAAATGTATACAGAGAACGATCCCCCCCATCCCCATCCTCACCCCCGGTCCCATGCCTCTGAGCTGGTCCAGGGGGACAGTGCCATGGCTCTGTGCACCCCAAGCTTCTCCACCTGTCCCATGTCCTCTTCCTCCTCATAATGCGTCTCACTCCCCGCCACCCCGCCTGGTCTTCCCCCTGGAGTCTATCCCTAAGGCTCCCACTGCTGATGGACAGTCGACTCGTCCCTGTGGGAACGGATTTGTCCATCTATCTAAGTGTTCATCAAGTTCCCATGGGAACAGGTGAAGCAGAGCGGGGGGAGTCAGCGCAGGAGCCGAGCTCCCCAGCGGGGCTTCACCGTGATTACAACCCCACTCCCCCCTGGGCGATCCGTTGCAGACTTTTAATATGGTTTTTATGATTTACAGTTTTTGCTATGAACAGTGCATCACAAACTATCTCAGCTTTCGCTTCTGCAAAGCTGCTAAGAGTGGACCCGTTGGAGCAGACGGCGTGTGCCGGGGAAGGCGTGTAAGCAGACGTGGCC
>CM053503.1:165882555-165898660 GCA_028627145.1 Eidolon dupreanum | reverse complement strand
GGACGCACAGGGCGCGACGTGCAAAGCTGGACACTTTTAGGAACGAGGGCAGGTGCCGCCCCGCACCGCACAGGAACCGGGGCGCAGGTGAACGTAATTATGTGCACAGCGGTTTCATTCTGAGCAAGGGAACAGGTGAACGTGGAGCGGAGAAATGACACGATGTGACACGTTGTAGCAGGATCGCTCTGGCGGCTCCGTGGAGGGAGGCGGGGCGCGGAGGGGACCAGAGAACCCCACAACGCGCATGCGACATAACGGAGGCTCGGAGGAGAGCCATGCAGCGTGGGCGGGTCTCGGTGGATTGGGGAGGTGGAACCGGCAGGGTCGCCGGTGACGGTGACGGCTGGACGCGGGTTCAAGGACGAGGGAGGGCTCTAGGATGAGCTTCTAGGAGCTTCCGCTCTCTGTGGCGGGGAGAGTGTAGGGGAGGAGGTCTGGGGGAAGTGGGAGCGCGGGTCGAGGTGGGATATTTAAGGTTCAGCTCCTTCCTGCCCTTCCCCAGGGAGACGCGGATGCAGATGCAGGCGGATGCACATGTCCGCGGTTCATGGGGAGACGGGGCAGGGGACCTCTCGGCGGGCTGGTGGCGTTCTAAGCCCTGGAACTGGAGGTCACGGGGTCAGCACAGGAGAGCGCAAGCCGAGGACCCAGCCCGGGGTCCCCCAGCTCTGAGAGGCGGGGGAGGCGAGGGGTAACGGCGGGTCGGTGTGGACGGGAGAGCGGGGTGGGAGCCGGTGAGCAGATCGCTGCAGGAAGAAGAGTGGCCAGGAGCTCAGACGCTGCTGCCCGTGGGTCACGGGTCACCGGTGGGCAGCGGAGAAGGAGGAGCCTGAAGAGACGGGGAGGTCAGAGAGGCGGGGCAGCCGGGGGTCCCAAGCCCGGCAGTGTCCCACGGAAGGGGGCTCGGTCGTCGGAGCGACCGAGAGAGAACAAAATGGAAAATGTCCTCGCAATCGCTCACAGCTGGACCTGCGTTTAGCCCCCTGGGGCCGCCCTGAGGAGGGACCTCGGGCTCGAACCACAGACGTTGATTCTCACAGCTCTGGAGGCTGGAAGTGCAAGACCGAGGTGTCGCCGGGGTTGGCTCCTTCTGAGGCCGCGATGGGGATCTGTCCCCGGCTCTCAGGGGCTGTCTTCCCCCTGCGTCTCCACGTCGCCTTCCCACTGCGTGTGTCTGGGACAGATTCCCCGCGTATATGGACCCAGTCCCGTGGGATCGGAGCCCACCCTGCTCCCCTAGGACCTCACCCCAACTGACTCCATCTGCAGCGACCCCGTCCCCAAGTAGGTCACGCTCTCGGGTCCCAGGGGTTGGGACTTGGAAGTCTGTGTTTGGTGGGGGGCGCAGTGCGGCCCACAGCACCCTGTGGGAACTGTCTTCGTGGGGACTGCCCGTGAAGGAGTCTCGAGGGATGGGGAGCGGGCAGGGCCGAAGCGCGAGGCGGTGTGTCTTCCACACGACAGAGACCCGAGCGCGTCCCAGGTCACCGTGCAGCCCCCTTTGGGACGCAGCCACTGAGGAGCGTAGGAGCCGAGGTGGCCAGCCGGCCGGCAGGCATCGCGGGGAGCAGTGGTCCCCTCCTCTAGTGAAACCCCGGGAGCCAGGCGGGTCGGGGGCCGACCAGTTGTCCCTGTCGAGATGGCAGTCCCCTCCAGCCTCCCCCAGGGACATACCCAGGTCGCCGGTGGCAAAGCCCTGGGCTGTGGGGAAGGGGGTCCTTCCAGGCAGGGAGCCAGCCCCTCGTTCTGTGACTCCTGCTGCTTGAATGACGTCGGCGTTCACAGGGCGTCAGCCCCAAGCACAGTGCGGGGCTTCCCGGCAGTGGCCTGGACTGTCGCCCTGCGTGTCCGGTCACTGTGGTTGGCGAGCAGACGCCATGTCAAGGTCAGCGTCAGTGAAAGGACAGCCTCTGCCCCTCGGCGACCCCGGGACCACGGGGAAGGCAGAGGCAGGGGGACGCATCCGCGGGCACGGGGCAGAGGGACGCGCAGATGGGCGGGAGCGAGCGAAGCCAGATGCTTCGTTTCCGCTTTTAATCCCACCTGGCACCACATAATTCGAGGTCCTTGGTTGCTCCCCTGGAAGTCCCCAGGTGGCCTGTCACCCGCAGGGGTGCTGTCAGCCCCCAGCAGTTTGTACCGGAAACACTGTGGAAGCCAAAATGATACTTCTATATGCTCATCTCTGACTACAAGCGTCTGTCCCCGGGGGCTGGACACCTTCTCAGTGTGCGGGGTCCGAAGCCCAAGAACACTCGTCGCCTTGCAGGTGCCTTAGGGCGAGCGAGGGAGCGGCGGTCAGCCGTGCCTCGTCCTGGGGAGCCGTCCTGGGGAGGCGGACGTGGAAATCCAGAGTGCAATTCCACATCTCTTCTCGTGCTCTGAGTGGCCCTGTCACGCAGAAAGGGTCCCGGCCCGTGCAAACCCGGGGCGCCCTCAGATTGTCCCAGAGCAGGGGCACGGCTGCTGTGGGCACAGAGACCCCTCACCGCTGAGGGACAGCATGAGTGGTGTGAGCACGGGATCGTGTGTGTGTGCGATGTGTGCACGCGTGTGTGTGCACGCGCATGTATGTGCACGTGTGTGTATGTGCGCGTGTTTGTGTCCGTGTGTGTCTGTGTGTGTCCGTGTGTGTGTCTGTATGTGTCCATGTGCCCACGCGCGAGAGAAAGAGCTATCAGGTTACACTGTCATTTTCCAGATACGAATTTAAAAATACATCTTTTAACTACGCACTCTACAACAGTATTTACCTTCTTTAAGGATAAGGCTAATCCAGTTTCAGGTTAATGATTTAAACTAATGCAACTAAGAACTAAATATGTTCACTTACTATTAAAAATAAATACGTTTACTATTTTTGCAATAAGCACTGTGGAAAACACATTACTAACTCTTACTACGACAACCAAGGTATGGACATGATTGAGAAATCCACCATAAAAACGGCACATGTGAAGCCTTTTGTTTTTAGTTTATGTAAGTTGCTAGGTTTGCTCTGAGTCCTCAAGCCATCCCAGCTGTAAAATGGGGAAATGAGATTGCGCAGTGGAGTTGCTTTTCAAGGCGGCCACCCAAGGATCAGGGTGAGTGGGCGTGGAAGGAAGAGGCTCTAACTCTAGCCCCAGGGCCTGCATTATCCAAGAACCGGCCGGACCAAGTGGTGCACAGACCAAGGCAGAACACGGCCAGGAAACCTAACAAGGTTTGAGATGCGAATCCTGTGGACAAGCCACGTCTGGGGCCAAATACACGCATCAGCCATGTGTTGTGGGTGTGAGTGCGTGGGGGCAGGGTCAGCATCTTTTAATCTTCAGATGACTGTCTCCCATAACTACGTCCAGAATCTAGTTGGTGTTAAACAAATGTTTGTTGGTTGACTGTATGAATAAGTGGATGGATAGGTGGATAAATGAAAGGATGGGTAGGTGAGTGGGTTGATGGATGGACTGATGAGTGGATGGATGAATGGATGGGTGGATGGGTGGATGGGAGGATGGATGGATGGGTAGATGGGCGGATAAATGAATGGGTGGGTGAATGGATGGAGGGGTAGATGGATAAATGGATGGATGGATGGATGAATGAGTGTGTGAGGCCACCAGAGTAGCTGTGATCATGGTAGCTCCATAGACAGGATGGTACACATAGTGTGTGATCTCCCGCCATCCTCGCTGCTGGTGCATTAGTCCACAGACACCACACACACACACGCACACGCACGCACACGCACGCACACTGCACCGCATTTCGTTCCTTTCAAAGCAACTCTGAGGAGCTGAGTCATGTTCCCACGGAATGAGCCAGCAGGAAAATTTCAAGAAAGTGAGTTGCTTTGTCCAGACGATGACGTAACTGCGTTCAACTCTTTGAAAAGCAGTCATGTGAAAGAGAAGGAGAATCAAATTCTGTGTGTCCCCGGAAGGCGCAGCAAGAACCCAGGAGTCAGGTCACAGTTGGTCGGGTGTCAGGACTTCGTAGCAGCTGCCAGGGCCGGAAATGGAGGGGGTGTCCTCAGGGAGGGGGAGCCAACCTCATGGAGGCACCTAAGCCGTGGCTTGGGGATGTGGCCTAGATCAGCGGTCTCAGTGCATGTTTTTGTCACCAGTAAAACTCAGGCTTTCCAGCAAAAATTGAAATTTTAGAGATCTCGTAGTTACCTCTGGGAGGTCGACACCTTCCACGACTTAGACTTCTGGTTAGAAGGTTGGCAGGTTGTTGGCGAATGTGCTTTTTAATACAAGGAAATGTGTCAACATTGGCAAGAGCCACTTGGCTTAGCGAACTGTTATTTTCCAAATGACCAGTTAGAAAATTCTGCGTGGGTGACAGATCTATTCGACGTGCAAGATGGATTTTCGCGTGACGGAGGAGGGGAAGCTCGTGGACACGGTCTGAGACTCCACAGGGCAGCAGCCTTCAGGAAGTGACGCCCGTCAATGTGGTGGAGAATCAGCAGCGAATGTCCGCAGTTACCCACAAGGCTAGGAAAATAGTCCTCTTTTTCTAATTCCGCATCCGTGTGAGTCCAGATTTTCTTCTCATGCTTCAGCCAAAACAGAGTGAACACAGAAGTAGATGTGAGCATCCGGCTACTCTCCGTTCAGCCAAACCTTACGGAGACTTAAAAGATACAAACCAATAAGACTGTTCTCGTTAATTTTTTTAGGAAATATATTATTCACTAAAAATTATATTTATGTTACCATATAATGGGTTTATTGTCATTTTTAAGTGAATAAAAAATGCATAGTTTAGAAATTTCTCCGTTTTAATATCTAAGGCAATAAATGTCAGTAGCTATAGCACATAAACAAAGGCTCTTTGTTGTACTGAAAAATCACAAGTATAAAGGGTTCTTAAGGCCAGAGGTTTGAGAACCACTGTCGTACATCATTTTAAGCATGGTCGTCTCCTCTGACCCTCAGATTCTGTACTTCTGTAGATTAATGGAACTCACTTGATCATCTTTTTCTTTCTATATGTGGAATAAACGTGACACTTGTGTCGTCTGTTCCTTTAAAAAATATTAACTGCATATTCCTTTGAAATTCTTCAACATTAAATTTTAAAGCCTGCTTTTTTAAAATGTAGAAATTATATCGTTACAGCAAAAAAAAAAAAACATACTGTTTAGAACCCATAAAATATAGGGTCTTAGAAAAACCTAAAGCACCGCGTGTATTTCATGCACTCTAACTAAATTTGCAATTTTAACAACTCCAGCCTTCTGTTTCGTTTCAAAATCCTGTGTTTATCCTAAATTTTAAACAGAAAGAAATGATTTGTGTTCTCGGCTTCATTCTTAACCCAAGCACAGAGTGTCTCAGTAATTTAAAGAAAAGAGAGAGAGAACTTAAGTTGACAATCTGTTTCAAAGGGAGGTGTGTCTGTCTCAGAGTAACAACCACCGGGAGGAAGGAATCTGCTCCAGAACGTCTCCAGACCCTTCTGCTTCTTGGGGACAGTGTGTCTGTCCCGTGAGTGGCAGGGGGCCCCCACCCTAATAACCATCACTCATTTACATGAGCGTAAGCTGAACCAGCTACGGGACATGTAACGGAGAGGACTGTAGTCATTTCTGCTTAATTTGCTTTTTTTTCCCTCCCCAGGAACCTAACGGGCACCTTTCCCGACTACCCGGAGGCAGAAGAAGGAGGCTCAGCTATTATTTTTTCTAAGAAGACCCCACAACAGGTACAAATATGCTTGAGAGTTTAAGTGCGAATATATTATAAACACATTTCCTTAAACTTTAAAGTTGGTAAATTCATAGTATTATTAGGTCTTGGTTATTTTCCCACACATGCTTGCATGAAAATACTTTTGATGTTCATCAGTCGACATACATTGAAATTTATTCAGCACAGATTTACCCTTTTGCCCGTCTTACCTTTGAACGAGATGTGACAATGTGCGGCGCTCATCTTGGTAAATTCTGAGCAGCTTGATTTCCAGAGCCTTTTAGGTTCTGGTCACTGCCTCGTCTCCTCCCCCGTCCCCATCTCCCCTCCATCACCATGTAGCACCATGTAAACCAGCAGTCCACTCACCATCCTCACCCCGCCGTGTCTCCTGCTGTTAGTGCCCGCGTCCGTGACACCCCTTCCCTCGCTGGGGGTGCCCGCCCCCCCTCCCCCTCCACTGAATTCCTGCACAGCTCTTCACCACGTCAGTGATCTTCTGGAGAAAATATTCAACTTCATAAAACGCAAATAGCAAAAAAAAATATTACAAATTAAATTAAAGTCATAGGATACACTGGAGAAAATACTCGCAACATCTGTGACAATAGGTACCTTTCATATATAAAGAGTTCCTAGAAAATAATAAGAAAAATATGAACACCATAGGAGGAAAAAAGGCCAAGAATACAAGCAGATATTTAACAAAAGAGATTTTACAACTCACTAAGAAAAATATTTATGCATACAATAATGTTACTATATCTCTTTTCACCTATAAGATGGGTAAAAAATTTAAATCAGAATAACTGGAGGTAGCTGGCATGTGAAAAGGCCCACTCACATACATTGATGCTGGATACCTAAATTAACATGATGTTTTTTTGAGAAACAGAGATCAAGAAAATATCAAAATTTTTAATATGAATTAAAATTTGACCCATAAATGCTTTTAAGGAATTTATGCTAAGGAAATAGTAAGACAAGTTGTCAGAGATAGAGACCAACAAACAAACCTTCCCATAAAGGGCCAAATATTAAACATTCGAGTCTGTAAGACATACGCCATCAGTCACGACCACTCATCTCCGCCATCGTGGTGTGAAAGCCGACACAGACAGGATGTCAATGAACGGGCACGGCTCTGTGCCAATCAAACTCTATTAGTAAGCGTGGGCACAGGCCAGATGCTGCCCATGCAGTGTGATGTGCCGACCCCTGCCACAGGCCACCGAGGAAGCTGCCCACGTCTTCACGTCTGTCACATTGACATGGCAGAAAACAGGCCAGTGCTCTCTAACCAGCAGGGGACGGGCGAGGTGACACTCAGCGCTGTGCGGCGGTGCGAACCGGGACCGTGCCGTGGGCCGGGGCTCCTCGCCCCCGCTCGGCCAGGGTTCCTCGCCCCCGCTCGGCCAGGGTCTCCCCACGTCCCCCGCACACGCCCTCAGGATCAGCCACACGGCTGCCTCTTTTTGGTGGGAAGCGCTCTTTCCTCATCCCCGGCCGAGCCCAAGGCCGAGGCCAAGGTCGCCATCCACAGCCCTCCTGTCTGTGTCCTCTGCCCTCCACGGCCACGTAACGTCCACCCTCCCATTTGGGAGTTCACCAGGCCCTGCCCGAGGGCCCGTCATTTTGACTTGGTGTCATTTCGCTTTTTATGTTTGAGTCTTGTCCCTCCAGCTAATTCACAAGTACAAGTCGTGTCTTAAAAGGCCATGGCAAGCAGCCAAACACGTGTCGTATGTGTTTAGGAAGGTAACAGTCACCTGTCGGTGAAATGTCTAGATTGTCCATGAGAAACATCCATGAGTAAGTTAACATGTTGGCAAACCAAAACTAAAAGAGAATCGAGAATGTCTGGTTAGAAATTAAAACAAAAAGGAGTGACCACAAAGCAGCATGACTTTATGAGACAGACAGTCGAGGGACCAGGCTAGCAGAGTGGGGGTCACGGCCCCCCGCATGCTGGGCCCGTGGCCCGAGGCCGGCTCTGCCCCCCATGTCTCCATTTTATCATCTGCAAATAGAGATCTGAGCAATACCTGCCTCCCTGGACAGGTGTGTCATTAGACGAGGTGACGCGTGCTCTGAGAACGGAGCTGGGCTCGATGACATCTTCCAGAACGCTTTAGCGATCGTCACGAGTGTCAGTAGGAGGAGGATGAAGTGACGGACCAAGCCCGATGGTTCCGATGATGTACTAAGGAGCCAGGTTTGTTTTTAAGAAACAAAAATAGTTCAAATATTTTTTTATGAAATGAGCAGAATCACACTGATATCACATGGAAAAAAAGATGGAATACAAATAGAACCACAGGTCAGTCTTCCTGATGAGTTTTAATGCAAAAATTTTAAGTGAAATACCAGCACACTGAAACTGGCAGCATGTTAAGTGAGTGGAACAGCGCATCCAAGCACCAGGTACTCCAGACTGCAAGAACCAGTCGAGCTAAGAAGGATGCGAATGCGTTGCCTCGTGTGCCGGCGCCCAAACGCGAAAACCGGAAGCTCATCGCTGTGGATGCTGAACGGGCATCTTACAAATCCAACGTTCGTTCTCGGTATTAAAAAATAAAACGACTGGAATGCATGGATACTTCGTTAACATGGCAAAATATTTCCATCTTGGTTCAAAAGCCAATGTCATGCTTAAGGAAATTCACTAGAAACATTTTCACTGATGTCAGGAGAAATACAAAGGTGGCCATTGTCACCGTCATCTCGCAGGATCTGTTGAACCCTATTAGACCAAAGAAAGAACATAGAGATATAGAAATTGGAATGGAAGAGGTGAATTTGTCACTTTTTGAAGATGTGTTCTATACTTATAAAAGCAAAGAGAATAAACTGAGAAACTAAACAATATGAGAAGTCAGATGAGGGCGTTACGAAATTAATATTCAGAAAGCAATAGCTTTTGTAAGTACAAACAGCAGCTAGATAGAAAATAAAAGAGTCCATTTACAATACCAACAACAACACAAAGATAAAATAGCTGGAAATAAGCTTACTAAATGAGGGTTTTATGTGAAGGACAGTTTAAAATATTCTGAGGGATACAAACAAAAAGATGAAAAAGCATACTGTGGTTAAAGTAGAAATACTCAACATCATAAATACTTCAGCTCTCTCAAACATCATATTTAAATGTAATATGATCTAAATAAAAATACCAACAGCATTACGTTGGAGCTTGAGGACGGGGCACAGGGCGGGTGACCAACCTGATTCTAAACTTCAAGTCGAAAATAAGTAACCAAGAATAACCAGTAAAATTCTGAAAACAAAAGGTAACAAGTAACCAGCCCGATTATCAAAACAACTTATCAAGAGCCCATCAGTATAAACAAATGATTAGAAGGACGACACATCAATGGAAAAGAATAGAAAATCAAGACATATATCCAAATACACATAGAAATTTAGTATGTAATAAAGGTGGCATCTCGCCTTTCTTGTGTAAGAAAAAGGACAATATATATGGTATTAGAATACCCATGCTGTCATCTGAAAAAGAAGAAAATTAAATCACTATCTCTTTACACTTTACCCCAGAATGGTTCCAAATGGATCAAAGATTTATGTCAAACAAAACAAAAAGACAAAAGGACTTGAAGAAGCCAAGGAAGAAATATGTCGTAACCTCATGGTGGGAAAGACCTTTCTGCTTCTGTCATAAAACCCAGGAGCCATGGAAGAAAAAATGATCATTTAAGCTACACACACAAAAAAATTTTAGCCTGCATGGTGGAACCAACCCAAGTAAAATCAAATGACAGATGAAACACTTGGAGATTTATTTGTAATAAGTATCACAGATAAGAGATCATTTTTCTGATATATAAAGAACTCCTACAGCTCCAAAAGAAAAAGACCAATAACCCAATACAAAAAAAAAAAAAAAAAAAGTAGCCAAGGGATATGAACAGACAGTTCTCAGAAAAGAAAATCTAAATGGATTTGAAACATAATAAAAGATGTTCAACATATGAAAAGATCATTGACCTCACACATACAAGAGAAATGCACATTAAAACTACACTGACAAAGTTGATAAATTGAATCTCATCAAAATTCAAAACTTCTGCACTTCAAAAAACACATTAAGAAAATGCAAAGACAAGAACAGACTGGGAGAAGACATTTCAAAACATATACCTGATAAAGGACTTGTATCCAGAAAGTACCAAGAACCCTTACATCATCTCAATAATGAGAAGACAAACAATCCAATCAAAAATTGGCAAAAGGCTTGAATAAACAGTTCGCGAAGAAAGATATAGGAATAGCTAATAAACACATGAAAAGATAGTCCACATCTTTAGTCACTGGGGAAATGAAAATCTAAACCACAAAGAGATACCATTTCATACCCACTAGGGGATGGCCGTTATCGAGAAGACAGATGATAACAAATGTCGAGGATGTGGGAAAAAGGGCCTCCTCGTACGTCACTGGTGGGAACGTAACCTGGTGCAGCCACTTTGAAAAATGAGTTTGTCAGGTTTTCAAAAGTTAAACATAAATTTACCAAGTGACCCAGCAGTCCACGCTGAAGACTCTGTCCAAAAGAAATGAAAACACACGCCCACACCAAAAAAAAATGTGTACACATATATTCAGAGCGGCATTACTCATAATAGCCAGAAATTAGAAGCGACATAAATGTCCACCAGCTGGAGAATGGAGAGGTGGAACGTGGCGTGCCCAGGTGAGGGAAGGTCACTCAGCGACAGGTAAAGGGACAGCCGGCGTGCTCGACCTCAAAAGCATCGTGCCAGTCGAAGGAGCCAAACACAGAGACCGCGTATAATTCCACTTCTATGACGTGCTCAGGAAAGCACACCTGTGTAGGCTGGTGCTTGCCGGGAAGGGGGAGAGGAGAGGCAGAAGGGGCTAACAGTTAATGAGGGGGTCTGGTCGGGATGGTGGAAAGGATCCGAAACTGGTTTATGGTGACAGTCCCATGACATGGTAAATTTACTTTTAAAAAATTATACATTTGGAATGGATGACACGTAAAATATGCCTCAATAAAATCAAATATATTTTTAAACAATAAAATAAAGCAGGTGGCACGCCAGATTCGGCCTTCTGGAGCCATCATTTACAAAAAAAAAAAAAAAGGCTGACTTACTAGGCAATGCGGTGCACTCCTAAGTTTGGGAGATTTCACTGTAGTTGAAGAGAATAAGAAAAATAAATTCATTACTGGCATTAAAAAAAAAAAACAGAACTGCAATGACAGCATTTTTCCACCCATGCCGTTGGCAAGTGTAACACTCTGTGTCAGCGAGCATGGGGGCAGGCAAGCAGCCGCCCGCATGCCGGCAGACGTGTAAACAGGCACAGCTCAGCGGAAGATTTGACAAGATTATACATGGACGTACAACTCGGTCCAGAATTTCTCCTCTTAGGAATTTATCCTGCAGATACACTCACACACCTGCAAGATGATATTTGCGTGAAATCATTCATGGCAGCGTTGTCGGGAATAGCAAAAGATTGATGAAAACCTGCATTTCCAGTCGTTGGAGAATGATCAAATAGATTACACAACATCTGTGTAAAAATGGATGAGGAAGCTCCTTCTGTACTAAGGAGAGATGGCCAAGGTATATATCATTTAGGAGAAAAATGCAGAATAAGAAGATCGTGCACAAAATTCTCACATTTGTACAACAAACGTGAGCTTATAACATGTATTCACGCGTACGTGTTCGTGCATATAGTGATGAGCATGAGCGAGATAAACTCAGGTTGGTTTAAAGAATGGACCACCACGCCACGTAGCATTTTTCACAGATGAGGTTGGCAAGCGTGGCACACCAGTGTCGGCGAGCTTCACGTATGGGGATATGCCTGTACACACATGGAGTTACAGAATCTATACAAAACGCCTTCAGGAGCACATCCAAGGTGTTTGGGTTGGCTCACACCATGGGGAGAAAACGTTTCACGAATGCTCTATCATAATTTTGAATAACGGGCCATGTAAATGTACTATCCAGTCAAAAACCAAATGAATAAACGAAGTTAGGATGTAAACAGGACAGTTGGTAACACTTTAAAGATTCCCTGAGTGGTATGCTCCACAAATAAAGGTTTCGTCCTCTTTTTCGACTGCTTACATTTACGTATGGTTTAAAGTCTTCACATTTCCAAAAGTTTCTAAACTTCCAAGAAGCCAAACTGCCCACGCCCCGCACGTGTGCAGGAGCTGGGTCTGGTTCTGGGGGTCGAGATGAACCTGGTCCCCAAGGAAAACGTTGCTCTTTTGACAAGGAACTTTTAATCCTGTCCAAAAACACCCTCTTTATTACCAAAAAGTGTGCACAACACTTTTTCGCGTCACCTCTCACCTTCCCAGTACCTCGTCTCGGAGCGCCCCTCCCCCCACCAAAACCTTCCCTAGAACCTGGGGTGGAGGTGAGGCTGCTGGACAGTGTGGAGCTGGATGCACAGCTCTAGTTTGGTTTGGTTTTTTTGTAAAGTCCAGATGGTGCCAAAATAGCCCTTTGTTCAAGCTGAAGCTATGTTTTATCATTTTAAAGGTGTGAGCTTAGTTCCTAAGAATGACGTAGGTGTAAATAGCGAAACTATAATACTAGAAAATAGACTTCGGCATTTTAGTAAATCACAGCAAGACAGCATCAAAGAGACTTGCTCCCCGGAGGGTGATTTTCTCTAATGTACTGGAGGCGGAGTGACGAAGTGACATTAGCCCCTTTTACAGTCGCATGCCTTGCTCGCCAGAGGTGACCACTGAGCTGACTGGGCGGCTGGCAGCCCCTTCCGCGTCTTTCCGCTTGGGCTACACCTGCGTGTCCCGAAACCGCGTTTTCTGTTTAACTACATGCGTTGGATGCTGAAGGATGAGCCAGCACGTGTCGTTTTGCATCTCGCCTCTTCCCTTCTGCGTTGTGACATGCGTCCTGGTCACCACCTGTGCGAGTCCCAGCTCAGCCGCTTACCAGCTGGGTGCCCTCGACCAGGTTACTGAGCTCTGTGCCTCGGTGCCCGTGTCGCTAAAACGGGCCCATGGCGCTGTGCTTGGCGGTGAACGAGTTTGTCTTGGGGACACGCTTACGTCCGTCCGTGCGGTCCAGCGGCCGTGCTGTGGATGGGCACGCCGATGTCACTACAGAGCTGGGGAAACCGAGTCTCAGAGAAGTCGTGCGTCCCAGTGGTGAGCAGAGCCTGAGGGTCAGACGGGATGTGTGACCGGTCGTCGTCACCCTCCCAGCTCCCAGAATTCTCACTTAGCTCTCTGTCACCACGAGTGAGAGCTCAGCAGACAGCTGTGGAATTGAACTGAATTAAACGGTTTTCTACAAACTTGTCCTAATTCTTTAGTGATGCTGATCCTATGTGAACCAGGTGGGGTTTTTTTAGCAAATATGTTAAAGTTTAGAGGAATACATGGGTTTGGGTCACTGTAGGAAATGTAAATTGAATCACAGGCAGAAGAGACCAGCTCTGACAAGAGGTGTGTGGTCATTTATGGAGAAGTGACATTATTGCAGGAGCAGCTGTCACAACCCGAGTTCAGGCAGGAAACAGGTATGCTCTGCTGGCGTGTGGGGACGAGGTGTGGGCACGCCTGGCCCTCGGCCGGGGCTGAGGTGCTGAGGGAGCCTCCGCCTCTCCTAGTATATCTCCTGGAGCCCCCACCTCTCTCTCCATCTGCCCTCAGAGACGCCACTGCTGCCTCCCGCTGATGAGTCCACCCAGAGGCAGAGGGCCAGTGGGAACGCCGGCGACGCGTCCCCAAGAGGGGCCAGCCTCCGGGGTCCAGCGCAGGGCAGAGAGGGAGCCGGACCAGCCCACGCGCTTCCCTCCAGACAGTCTCGTTAGGGCTCAGTTAAAACGCTGCCACTGTTTCTTTTTTACACCAGGTCATCAGTGATATTATTGTCAACCAAGAAGAAGAGGAAAAAAGCAAAAGGAAGAAAAAGAAGAAAAAGGAAAAGAAAGCCAAAAAAAATAAGGAAAAGAAAAAAACAAAGGAAAAAAAGAAGGTAAGGAATTGGGGAGTTTAAAGATTTGAGTTGTATTTGGTTTTTTTGTTTTGTTTTGTTTTTCGTTTTTGCTTTTTTGCTTTGAATCAGTGGGATAATCTCAAATGCGCTGAGGCGGCAGTCATCTGTTTCCTAGAAAACCAGGTTTTTCAGTTTTGTTTTTTTTTTTATGTTGGTCTACAATCATTTGCCATCTTTTCTATGATTTACAAAAACCTGTTTGGATGAAGAGTAGCTTTAACAACTCAGATACTTTCCATGTGCGTTCACATATGTGCCAGCTTTGAATTTTCATTCTTCAAAACAAATGGTCCCACTGATCTTTCCTCAAGGGTAGAAATAAAGGAAAACGCTTGGCAAACCAAGCGACCACTGCAAAATCAAACATTCGTATGTTCTGTAATCAAAGCGAGTTCATTCAGATTTATCACCCGACGCTGACGACTCGGTATATTCTCACAAAAGCATTCGTTTCTCACTATGCAGAGGAAATCGGAGTTCAGACCGTGACACTTCGGGCCAGGCCTCACCTGGGGTGGTGAGGGTGGGGTGGCAGAGGGGCGGGCTCAGCAGGTGCTGCTGTCTCGGGACCTTCACCTTGGAGGGCGCGGAGAGGTGCAGCCCTGGGCGGCTCTTCACTCACAGAAACCCCTCCTCTGGGGTTGGAGTGCGGGCCGGACACTCATCCACGACGTGGACGTGTTTAGATCGGTGTTTTTATGCAAGGACTGCTTCACAGCTGCCCTGTCCCCGACCCGAATCCGCGTCAAGGCCGCGGTCCCCCGAGACTCGGCCCGCGGCAGCCGGGGGCCTCGCGTTCCAGAAGGTGGGGTCTGGCCGCCGCCCAGACTGAGCCCCGCTGTGTGGGGGGGACTGGGGCGGGGCCTGGTGCCGCGTCACAGCGAGGGGCGAGTGCGACGGGCTGTGTGGTCACGGAGGACAGTGACGGGAGCAAGGATTCGGGAGCCATGAGTGAGGGGGCGGGTGACAGTGGGCCTAAGATGCGATACCCGAAGTCCCAGTAAACCGGCGGTGATAAAACCAGCGTATTGCTTAGAATTCGCTGGCATGACCGCGGCCGACCAGCGGCAGGGGACCATCGGGCTCGCGGCTGTCATCTCCCGCCCTGTGACCAGCCGCCACCGGCCCGGCCCTCTTTAGCTGTGGTCCGCTGCCATTTGGGGCGCCACCCCCTCGGCTGCAGTGGGTGCAGAAGTGGCCCATCAGTCACCCCAGACCCCACTCCCCAGCCTCCCGGACTGTCACGCCGACCTCTCGCACGAAGTCCCTCCCGAGGCATTGCTCCAGGTCTGCGGGGGCCGCTCCATGCGAGGTTACTCCCCACACTGTCCCACGGCCCCTGCATCCAAGGATGTCACATTGGGGTACAGAGACCCAGCCCACTGGCCTCGCTGGGACAGCTCCGAAGCGTTCTCCTCACTCCCGGGCTCCCTGTGGGGTCAGCTGATGGCTCCCTTGCTACTGCATCACAGTCAGCGCCCGCCTCTACCCGGGGCAGCCGCTCCCGCTCCCCCTCCCCCACCCCCACCCCCGAGTGGCTGCTGTCCCCAGTAAACCAGGCCCCGCCTGCACCTGAGTGCAGCCAGGAAGCCCAACCCACGAGGCCACCAGTGCCCTGCTAACCTGCCCCACCCCAGAAGTTCCAAATTGCCCCCACCCCCAAAAAACAGCTCACCAGATGTCAATTCTTATAATCCTCCTCTTGCTTGGCAAAGCAGTTCTGAAGCAGCTCCTAAGAAAAAGGATAATTGGAAGACTCTCAAGTTTATTCTAAGCATCTCTTCCTCTAAATATGCATGAGGGAGTTTGACACTCGTAAGTTTTCACCATTAGTGAAGCTTGTTCCATAAAAATCTGAAATTATCAACTATATAATCTAGTCTTTGTTGAGTGAAGGTATTTTTTTAACTAGCTATTGAAGAGTCACTTAACGAACAGTTTGGGACAAAAAGCAAATCTGGGTACATCAGCATTTATGAAGTAGCTGCAAATGATGGGGGACATTTTGCAGAATTATTTAGGGATGAATTTATTCGTGAACAGTATGGGTCTACGAAGCGGCAATGTGATTATTAAAAGAATAAATGGTAAGTGTTAGTACAACTTGGTATGTTTAAATTACACTGGCGTACTTCGTGGAGATGAGAATACCTTTTCCATTGACTTGTGAGAGTCGTATCCTAGAACCAATTCTAAAGTACCTGGAAACATTCCTGAGGCCAGCTATTCAAATAAAACGCAAAAAAAGCAGGGAGAGAGAAGACTGGTTTTATTTAACCTGCAGAGATACTGACTCACCCCGAAACCTGGGTCACGCTGCAGAGCTGTGTGACTGTTCTTTGGGTATTTTTATAACACGTAGTCATTTGTCAG